>WBMW01001463.1:1924834-1975916 GCA_013396635.1 Penelope pileata | reverse complement strand
TTTTTTTTTTTTTTTTGTCTATATGGGGAGGACATTCACTATTTCAAGCTATTCTTTAACGAGGCTTGTGCCTGATAAACAGACATCTTTTGCTTTCTGCCTTTAAAAAAAAAAGGAAAGAAAAAAAAGGTTGAAAACCCTCTCTATTTTTTTGTTCAGTTTTCCCAGAGACTGTACTAATAAGTGTATTTATTTCTGTTTAGAAATCCTACGTTAACAATTACATCGCATTAAGCATGTAAGTGCCTGTTAAAAACAACTATCCTGTAGTCATTGGCCCATCCACTACAGTTTTCAGCTGTGTTAATACCAGTGTGGAACATTACTATAGAGCAGAACATTTCTGTGTGAGGGAGCAGATAGGAACTCAGTGCTGCATATTTTCTGTTCTCAAGTGGATTTTTGAGATCAGACTGCTCTCCCTGGGGACAATCCACAAATGACCTGTGTAAATGAAAAGCCTGTACCCAACAAAGCTATGCCAAGAACAGAGAACAGAGGGACAGAATTATTTGAGAGCATCCAAGGGAGGGCTACAAAGATGGGGAAGGGTCTGGAGGGCAAGATGGATGAGGAGCAGCTGAGGTCCCTTGGTTTGCTCAGCCCAGAGCAGAGGAGGCTGAGGGGAGGCCTCATGGCGGCCTACAGCTTCCTCACGAGGGGAGCGGAGGAGCAGCGCTGAGCTCTGCTCTCTGGTGACAGCAACAGGGCCCGAGGGAACGGCATGGAGCTGTGTCAGGGGAGGGTCAGGGTGGGGGTTAGGAAAAGGTTCTTCCTCAGAGGGTGGTTGGGCCCTGGCACAGGCTGCCCAGGGCAGTGGTCATGGCCCCAAGCTACCGGAGTTCAGGGAGTGTTTGGACAACACTCTCAGACATAGGGTTTGGATTTTGGATGGTGCTGTGAGGAGCTGGGAGTTGTACTTGATGATCCTTGTGGGTTCCTTCCAACTCAGGATATTCACTGATTCTATGAGCATATGAAGCAGTGATACTGAGGTGAAAAACTTGTCATTTCTCTTGATGCATCCCACATTACTAGATTATTTTTCAGTTTTATTGAACAGATTTTTTTCATATAGATTAATTTGAAGAGATGTTTGCTTTACAGTTTCTTCTGCTTTGATTAGCATTTGAGAGACATTTGATGATGATAGTGTTATTAAATCTATCACAGAACATTCAAAATCTGACATTTTCTAAGGTGTGAATCAGATGGGAATTAACTTCTGAGTATACCGTAACAGACAATGTGTATCTAATATTAATTATGATATGGCTGTGGATACCAGTTCAACACACCTCTTTTGGTGCCAGTGGAGTTGCATGAATTGAGCCAGAGCAAAATTTGGCCTTCACCAAGTGTCTGCCTCAGAACAGAAGGGCTGAGGCTCTCTCCAGGCTACCATTTCAAGTATGAAAACCAGTGCTCAGGCCAGCCCCTCACACCTCCCGATCACTGTGCTTCATGTGCGAAATACGGTGCCACCACCTTTCTGGCTTCCATGACCCCATGCGTGCAGAGGCAGCCAGTCAGCTAATGCTGTCCCAAGAACAGAAAAGACAGAGAAGTACCAGCAGCACTGAACTCTGCAGCTAGAAGCCCCAGCTCCCAAAGGAGAGCCCAGCTCCACACAAGGGCTCTGACAGGGGTCAGATCCAAAGGCCTTTCACAGCCTGTGAGTACACACCAAGGAGAGAATGGGCAGCTCTTACCCTCTGCTGGCCATGAGCACTTCAAGTCTTGCTGCTCTCTTCAGCACCCCTGAACAGTATCCAAAGATGGCAGTGAAACTTACCTGCTTTGTGTTCCACTCTCTGCTTTCAGAATTGCCAGTGGAATTCACACCTGCTTTTTCTCTATTTTTCTTCCAGGAAAGCCAAGCTGTTTGTTTTTCTTGACTATAACAGTGTTCTAGGATCTAGTTGAGCAAAAAAACACAGTACACTTACTTTAGATGATCACAGCTATATAAATATGGTTGATTCAGGAAATGGTATGCAAGGAATACTAGCACAAAGATTTGCTGTATGATGCTAGTGTGCTCTTTTATAATTTTAAAAAGCACTACTTTTGAAAAACACTACCTACTGGAAAGGAGCTCTACAGAGAAGAACCTGGGGGTCCTGGTGGAGAACAGGTTGGCCATAAGCCAGTAGTGTGCCCTCATGACCAAGAAGGCCAATGGTATCCTGGGGCACACTTAAAAAAGCGTGGCCAGCAGGTGGAGGGAGGTGATCCTCCCCCTCTACTCTGCCCTGGTGAGGCCATGTCTGGAGTACTGTGTCCAGTTCTGGGCTCCCCAGCTCAAGAAAGACCAGGAATTTCTAGAGAGAGGCCAGTGGAGGGCCACAAAGATGATGATGTGCCTGGAGCATCTCCCTTATGAGGAAAGGCTGAGAGACCTGGGGCTGTTCAGCCTAGAGAAAGAAAAGAACTGAGAGAGGATCTTATCAATGCTTATAAAAATCTGAAGGGTGAGTGTCAAGTAGATGGGGCCAGGCTCTTTTCACTGGTGCCCAGCAACAGGACAAGAGGCAATAGGCATGAACTGTAACATTGGAAGTTCTATAAGAACATGAGAAAGAAATTCTTTACTTTGAGGGCAACAGAGCACTGGAACAAGGCATCCGGAGAGGTTGTGGAGTATCCTTCTCTGGAGATAATCAAAACTCACCTGGAAACTTCCCTGTGTAACCTAATCCAGGGTACCTGCTTTAGCAGGAGGTTGGTCTCGATGATCTCCAGAGGTCCCATCCAACCTCTACAATTTTGTGATTCTGATATTCTGTGATAAAATTGAGTCCATGGAAAGACATAAAGCATTAAAGCAGTTACAATAGCATAGAACAATGGAAAAGCAGAGAAGCAATTAGGTTGCTTGTTTTGACATATCAGAGAAATGTCTAATGCCATCATATCACAAAATTGTAAGTTGCAAAACCCTACACTAAATGAAAACATAAGAAATATCTAGCATCAGTTCCAACAACTGCTCTTGCTGTGCAAATATGTAGATGCAGAAACACATGAACTACGTAGGTCATTTCAAAAGTAATGCCTCCTATTTATTTCCATAGAAACTACAACAAAGAGCACAATAACACTATTTGATTGAGCACATTCTCAGCTAGAAATCACTAGTTTTCAACATAGTCACACCACCATTAGCTGTGCATTTTCACCAGTGATGAACAAGAGCCTGCACACCACGCTTGTAAAAATCTGCACCAGTGGAAGTGACCACTGTTGCTGTCACCACTGCTGGAATGTACTACCACCACCTCACTGTTCTCACATCCACTGTTTGGTCTCTATAAACATTCAGCAAGTGCTGAAGAATGTCAATGGGGGGAAGTTTTTCCACATGGTGGAATTCAATTCCATATGTGTGCTTCATTTGCAATTCCATGTCAGGTGTCATTGTGTCAGACTGCCCCTCTGCTGCCATCTGTTGCACGGCAACAACATGGAATATTGGCAGGAAGGTGCAACTTCTGGTGCCATACCACCAACATCCACCTCTGCCATCATGGACAAACATAATAAAATAGGAGGCATCACTTTCAGAGCAGCCCTTATATTTAAGCAACATTACCCTTGAGTTCAAGAGTCTCGCATTTCTCAGTACAGGCCCAGCAGAACATTGCTGTCATAAAATATCCTGCACCTACCGATTACTCCTTAAAAGTTGGGCAGCTTATTGAACCCATGTTAGGAACACCAACTTCATTTTGAGGGAGCCACACATTTCTGCCTTATGTTTTTATGTTTCTGCCTATGCCTTTTCAGCATAAACTGTACCTATTCGATACCGGAAGAACATAGGATTTCCTTCTTCTCTAGGTCAAAATTTTGTTTAGTTTATTATTGAATGTGTATTCTGGTACTGGTTTAAGATAACATTTTATTCCTAAAGTTGCTCCTACTGTTGAAAGTTGATACATCAACACTAAAACAATGATGTAATATCAGCTACAGAATTGACTGAAATAAATGTAGAATCCAATGTCACTTTAAAATTACCTTCATGAATTGTCTTTGTGTCTTGTGATTTTTTATTTATTCATTTTAACATGCAGAATCTCTAAATCTGTTTTGCTCCACATTTGGGACTGGAAAGTCAACACACATATTTGAACTCAGCCAAAGCACTTTGGCAAACCAAAAGAGAATTCATACTAATTGGCTACCGGTCAATCAAAGTCATTGGGCTGACTGGCCTGCATGTTTCCCTACTCCCTTGCCTTGACCTCTTTTCCACCTGCACAAGGAAGTCTGCAGAAGAAAGCAAAGACAGCCAAGAAAGGGCAAGCACTAAACCATTATAGTTACATATCCTGCTTCTTTTGTTTTCTGTAAGCTACAGTGGAATGGGACACAGGCTGGATGGCAGCAGCAGTCAAAAATCAGGATTCAGGGGCAAAAAGACAGAGAAAGATGGGAAGTCAGAAGAAATAGAAATGGAATCAAACTGTTGAAGAAGAATCAAGAACTGAAGACGTGGAACACGGAGATTCTCTGATAATCTTCTTATTGCTTTCAAAAAATAGAAAAAAACAGGCAATAAAATCAAGTTGGTAATAATGTCTTCTAAGACAAAGAAAGAAAAACATTTTAAAAGAGTTACTGCTATGTGTAATTAAAAGTGGGTGTTAGATACAGCTCTAGATCTTGTAATTTACACACTAACCTTGGCCAAATCAACTCATCCCTTTCTCAGTTTGCTTAAACAGGAAATAAGAATAAAGACACTTGCTTCATAATAGCTCAGTCAAAAGGTTGGACTGAGATTTGCAGATCTCAGTGGATAAGTCAGCACATAAAAGCATAATGTTTTTACGGCAACAGACAAGTATATTTTATCACCTGCTGGATGAGTTGGAGTGCAGGGGATTAAAGACAGTGCATCAAAAGAAAAGTCTTTGTGTCCGTCAGCTGCAGTCTATGTAAATATATCGAGCTACAGTCTCCTCATGCCTCAGCTGCTTAATAAAAGGCACGCAACCAAGCCACCACTCTGAGCTGAATGCTTCTAGCTTATTAATTCCTCACGGACAAGATAAGGAGATAGGAAGCCTCTGAAGCATGTAAATTTCATTGTTTTTAAGTGTAAGCTCCTCTAAAGTGTAAGCTCTTTTAACCCTGTTCGGGCACGCCAGGTGTTTGAAGCACTGTCACCACCCGAATGTCAGGCAGCAGTCTCCTGATTTTGCTTTTTACCTCAACTCAATTTGTCTTGAGTAGAGGAACAGCTCGACTCCAGGAGTCAGCTGAACAACTCCATGGTGAAGAAAGGGAGGAAAAATCTCCAGGCAAGGCTCCACGCTTCAGTACTGGAAGAAAATGGGCAGAACAGAGGGCAGCCTTGCGAGAAGGCAACAGGACAGGTACTTACAACAGTGAGTACTTGCAATAACTTTTTAACTTTTGCCAGAAACAAGCCTGCAGAGGCACCCAGCTTTTTCCGTCTAATTGGTAGTGTAGTGGGTCCATGATTTGGTGTTAATGGACAGCCAGTTTTCCCAAGAACACCAAAGTCCTATCAAAGCCTCGAAAAACTGTTCCCTGTCCCCTCATAATACCTTCAGAGAAACTCCAAAATTTGGGAGAGTCTTTGCTCTTTCTCAAGAGTGTTTGTTAGTTAGCAAAGCTACTTAAAGAAGTTCTCACTCAAGTTGCAGCTTGATCTGTGGAACTTAAATGCCTGAGCTCCAAAAACAACAGAAGATGTGTCTTTCTGAGCAATATTTCCTGAATATGACTCCAGGCTTTACCTAAAGCAGCATCTGACCCTCTTAGATTATAAGTACAGAAGCAGGAATTCACCCAGAAATACGAGTTTGTTGCTGACACCCAATGAGACCATATGTATTCTTTCCTCATCTGCACCGATACTGCATGGCTCAAGTAAGAAATTCAGTGAAACAGCTTCTGATTTACAATGGCTGTGAAAAGAAACAGGCAAACATGTTTACAGGATGCCATGCTGACCACTAAGTGCAGCTAATAGAGCAGCGTGGCTGTACAGAGACAAGACGGGTAAATCACACTCAACTTCTGTACCTCAACAGAAAAACACCCTGATCTGCTCCATGACTTCTCCTCATCAGGTGTCATTGTAGATGAATCTCATTGATGCTCTCACCATCTCCAGTGAGCTGCTCCAGGTGAAGGTAATATCAATTATTTGAGGAGCGTTGCTTATTTTCTTTCCACACAAGCTCCTTATGTCTGCCTATTTTTCAGAGCCCTACCAGTTCAACAGCTACTGCTAAGCTGAAGAGGCTGTTGAGTACAGAGACTGAAGAGAGGGGAGTGCTGCTTACTGAGATGCAATCAATTCTGGTGAATCAATGCTACCAGAATAAAATATTGAGTTGTAATTACATGTTCGTACTTCAGAATGGCAGATCAAGTGCTGATTGCACTTGTTAGGTTCATTCTTTGGGCACTCCAATGATTTTAACTTGTGCCAAAAGGGAGTATATAAAGGCACTCACCTGCCAGAATTTACGCAAAGTGGAGAGGAAGTAAAACCTGGCTGAAATCCACTCACTATAAACAACCAAATTACTAAGTCTATTACTGTCCTCAGAAAAGAAGGAAAAGGCGTAGAAAAGAAAAACAATGTATGCTTCCAGGCACTTCATCAGCTTTTGGAAACAACACTTCTCTGACACTGCATCCTGGAAGGATTTGGTATTTCTAGCATTCTGTCAAATAGGAGTCAAACACCACCTCATTTTGATTGAAAATGGTTTCGTGCTCCAAAGAGGGCAAAATTTTAATACATAAAAAATGCAGAAAAAACACAGACGAATGCAGAGAAGGAAGCAGATGCCTGACAAGACAAATAAATGGTGCCAGAGCATAGACAAAGTCTTGTGGACAGAGTAACTATGACACACGCTAAGAAGCTCTTCAGTGGGTCTACATCAGTTTGGCTTCACCAGTCCTATCTTCCAGCTGCACAGCCCCATCTGCCAGCTGATCACCAGTTTCTTCTAACAGTGAGAAGCAGAAGATACCAATTTAAGCTGTCACTGTCCCAGAATAGACAACTTTCTTTCCAATACATGGGGTCTATGTGAATATTTAAAAATAGGTAGCAGAATGACATGCATTGCATAGTGCCTCTCTTCAAGAAGCATTTCCCTCTGATGAAAAAAACAGTGATAAGAGATACAACAGTATCTCTGCAAGGTCAGATAACAACACTGGAAAGTTTTCTGAAAGCAGATTTTATAGCAGATGAGAAATTGACAAAACAGAGCCCAAAAGTATTATTAGGAGCTTCAGTGCTGTTCTCCCTACCAAATATTTGCTGCCACAGGTGACAAAAACCCCATAGCCTATTTTTCTCTGCTGAGTAAAAGACCAAGAAGTCAAGGAACACCCCACAAGAGACTGAAGCAATACTCTCCAGCTCCCAAAATATGACCTCACTAGGAGTTATTTCGGAGTTATTCCCTCTGATAAGGCCCAAGCAGTCAGTGCAAACACAGCATCTTTAAAGCTTTTCTGCTAGTACAGTATAAATGTCTCAACCCTCTTCTTTGCTTGCGTCCTAAAGATGAACCTGACCAGGATAATTGACTCTCAATCTTCCTGATATAGCTACTGAAAATAACTTCATCTAATGTAATCTCTTTATTACTACTGTAAAACACTTTTCTCTTACTTCAGGTCACAGGCGGAAGGATAAGCTGGTTGAATGCCTAAGCTGGTCCCAGGAACACAAAACTCCAGCAAACATTATTAGAGCTTCATATATAATCAGCACTTCTCTCTGCTGCAAGGAAATCTGATTTACATCAAGCTGCCGCTGCAGCAAAAGCAGAAAAGGTCCTGCAGAGATGCACAGCTCCAATAAATCCAGAAGCTATTTCAGAAATTAAACTGAGGGTCACATTCTGCTCCTGGTTATGCTGGAGTAATGGCCCTGCAATCAATGGAATTACTCTTGATTTATATCATATTTGGTAGCAAAAATCTGGCCATCAGCCTCCAGAACCAGTCTCTGTTCTCTAGAGAACTTTGAAATATTTCTTAGCCTGTTGTTTTTAAGCTTCCAATTACAACCAACAGCATACAGGCATTTGGAAGCAAAATACTTCTTCCTCCAAACCACTCCCCACCCCAGTGAGGGTATCAAAAGCAGATCTCCCTTGTGTGGTTCTCAAGAATGTCCAAAAGCACACTGAGAAAAAAAATATATATATACAATCTCCAGAAATTTGATGGGCCATAAAACATCATTTTTTCAGGTAACTAGTCAACCTTGATCACTGAGCTTACGACAAAAAAAATAAAATAATAAAAAAAGAAATAAAACAACAAAAATGAACAAAATAAAAAAAAAAAAAAGATCTGAGCCCATATCACTTTATCACCAAAACAAACACTTTGGATTGTTGATGAAGTGTCCATGGTCACAGGAGTGTAAGGAGAGAGTACTGGAGTATCTCAAACGCTGATCTGATCTCGTATGTTAATTCCTATGCTCAATTTATGGGCTGAAGTAACAAATGAGAGCTGCCTGTGGAAATAGCAAGCCTCATCTCTTCTCTTACAGCAACACTCTGCTGGTTGCCGTCTATTTATTTATTGCAATAGCTAGCCCCTTACAAATGCATTAGTTAGATTCAGGCAAAAACCACCAGGCACAGCTATTAAAATAAAAACAAAAAGCAACATGCACACACAGCAAAAAGCCCGCCTAAACTAAACTTTCTTGTGGAATGTGTAAAACAACAAAAGAAATCCAAATTGCTTTCTAGAGAGCACTGGTGTAGAATAGAGGAGTTTTTATGTCTGCACCCCAGACCAACCTCTTGCTTTCCAGGAAGAGGAGACAGGTCCATGCTCCCCATGGGTGCTGGGAACTAAAACACTCTTACAGGGTTTGCCTGCAGCAAAACAAGAGGAAAGCCACGTTAAGATTGATTAAAACCATTTTGTCTGTTTAACTGTTACGATCTCTTCTCGTTAGCCCGGGCCAAAACAAAAGAGCCATTTCAGGCTGATCCAGTTTCACCCACCCCTTGGATGGAAAGACAAACCTCCTTGTTTCCAGCCACTGCAACCTGCTCCGTTCCACCCTGAGGACTAACCCACCTTCAGCCATTTAGGGCTTAGGATGGTAAGTTCCATCTTCAAATCATCGAGAAAACATCTCAAAGTCAAACAAACAAACAGCAACAACGGCTGTGAGGTCAGAGCACACCTAATATAAACAAGGGAAAATAAAGCCACAGAAACAGTGACTCATTTCACGTTGACTTCTCTACTGAATAATATAACCCCAGGTGATGCTGGACTGTCTCTAATATTGATTTGTGCTGGATATTTTGATCTTACCCCATTACTCAGTGGAACAAATGCCTACTTTTGCATCAGAGACTGCAGAGCAAGAGATCTCTGTTTGGATGTGGGATTTAAAGCAATGCTGTTTAAATTTAAAATAATTCAGCATAAGTGACCATCAGCATTTCAGTGCAGAAGACTATATAATAAAAATAGAAGTGCTTACATGCAGGCACTAGAGAATTGTTGTGCCAGGGAACACGTTTCGAACAATAGTGTGTTTTAATCAATATTTAATATTAACATTTTTATGGCAAATATATATTATGCAAATGTAGGCCTAGTGCTGAGAAGAGATACATGAAACTCACTAGATACTGCAGCAGGGGTTCAATCAGAAGGGGATTAAGCTCAAACAAAACATCTTTATCCCTACGACAAGGCATTAATAGATGCCATATAAAGAAATATTAAAAACAAAAAAAAGTAAAATGTAGTCAACATAGACTACGTAAGCAAAGACCTGAATATAATCTAAAAGAAATGGCAATAATTTACCCTAAAAACATCCCTTCCACAAAAATATTCAATGATGAAACAAAGAATGAGACAATAAAGTTATTAAAAAAGGAGCAATTATAACAGTTTTTGCCTGAAATTAATGGCTAAGAAAGATCAACCAGGAGAATATAATCCTGACAATGAAATTTAAACAGCATGTATACCCCAAGAGACTAAATGGCAAACCTGGGCTTTTCTGACCACCTTCACACACTAATACAGATAGAGTGACAGAGCTAACTCCTCTGCAGTTTGTCAGCATTTACCATAAGGTAAATGGCAGCAAAGCCCAAGCTTCATAGAACAGGATTTCCTTTCAGATGCTGAGAAAAGGAGGCCGTGCTACTTCTTGGAAGTCCCCTGTCGTAACAGAGCTATCCAGCGCAAATGCAGGGATGAGAGCCTATTGGACCACAGCTGTTAAAAGTGGGAGGAGAGCAGGAAAATAAGCTACAGGCAAGTTTTAATGAGAAACAGACAACTAGAGATTCTTTTCACTACCACTAAACGGGAATATGAATGGGAAGAGATGGATGCTTTAGCTGACATGCAGCCAGATCTGTCTTCCCAGTTTTTATCTGCCCAATTCCAAGGAGATTACGGCAAAAATAGCAGTAACTGAGCATGCCCAGATGCACAGGCTGGTTAAAAATAAAATAAAATAAATCAGAACCAAGCTAGGGAATATTTATTTCTAGTGTAACTGGTCATTAACAAAACAAGAAGAGAGGGAGCAGGTATGAACAGAAAATGAAAGCAATACAAAAGAAGTAAGATATGTAAAATCAGGAGTAAAGAACACCTAACAGGAAAATTCGCTGATAGAGCAGAAATCTTCCTGGATTTCAGCAACCAGATTTCACGCAGCATTTTCAATCTACAAATAGGAATCTCTTCAACCACAGAATTTCAAGGACAAAGTACTACTATTATGATGTCAAATCTGTCTTTTATTACATAGGTCCCTCCTATAGATGCCTCCTATTTATTTCCATGGAAACTACAACAAAGAGCACAATAACACTATCTGATAGAGCAAATTCTCAGCTACAAAACACTCTTTTTCAACATAGTCATGACCATTAGCTCTGCATTTTTGCCAGCAATGACCACAAGCCTGCATGCTGTGCTCGTAACAATCTGCACCAGCGGAAGTGACCCACTGTTGCTGTCACCACTGCTGAAGCGCACCCCCACCACCTCACTGTGCTCACAGCCACTGTCTGGTCTCCATAAATGTTCAGCAAGTGTCAGTGAATGTCGCTGGGTGCCATTTTTTCCGCATGGAGGAATTCAATTCCACCCCTTTGCTCCATCCGCACTCCCATGTCAGACGCGATTGTGTAGAGTGCCCCTCTGCTGCCATCTGTCACACAGCAACAACATGGAACGGGATATTGGTGGGAAGGCTCCATTCTGCTGCCATCCCACCAACATCCGCCTCTGATGCTGTGGGCCAACATAACAAAATTGGAGGCATCACTTCTGGAGTAGCTCTTGTATATTTAATTATTATAATTAACCTTATATAGATCTACTTGAATAAAAATTTATGTTTATTGGCTATTCAGATGTCAAGCTCTTTCTTCTTATCTTTTTGACCATGGAAAGGTACAACTGTCTCTCATGTCATGTCCCATACTTCCTTACCATGTAACAGTTGCCAATAGCTGCTAAATTACTGTTAATAATCTTATGCCTTCTATTCTCACTAAAAAAATTAGGATTAAGTGGGGGGAGTCATTGATGCTACATAAGTTTCTTTTAATCATGTTGGAGATAAAAAACTGCACAGAACTTTTTCAAACCAATCTGTCAGAGCGCAATAGGCACAGGTTTTATTTCCCTCCAACCAGTACGTACTCGCTGTACTTTGAGCCATCTGCCTTACATTGCTTGTAGAAGCAATTTCCCCTTTCTGCCTTTGGAAACAGTATGGGGATTTCATGCCAGCACTGGGGTGACTTTGTCCTGTGGGCTCAAGACAAGTGTGGCTCTGTGCAATCTCACACTCTCCTAAGGACTTGTGCAGGAAACGTGAGGGAGCACAGAAAACCAGTGGATGGCAATCAGAATAAACGGTTAAGTAAGAGTGGCAGGGAGCATGAGGTTTAGGAGAGAAGAAATGAGTAATTTGGGAAAGAACACTAAATGTTGGGGAGGGATGCAGCTGTGTGAGCTGGAAAAAGGAGAGGGTAAATTTTCCACTGGTGACCATGAGAGAAGACCAGGTCACAGACAGGGGGGATACAGGCCAGAGAAGGAGCACTGGGAAGACAGAGCAAAGCTGTAGGCAGCAGGGGAAGAGAGGAGGACATCATATTGCTCCCTTCTCACAAGCTCTGGGAGGCAACTACAAGTACTCGGTATTCCAATCAGCATTAAAGCAAGTCTAGTTCAGTGCACGTGAGGTTACTCTCTTCTGATCTGTATTTAGCGCAATGTTTCTAAGACAGAAAGCAGATGGTTTTTAGCTTAATCCCTTGAGAAAAGCAGAACCTTTAAAATGATGCTGCAAAAAAGCTCTGTTGTTTCTAAGCAGTTGCCTAAATAGGGCTCCTCAGTATTTGAAAAAAACGTCACTTGTGGACTCTTCTCGCCTGTCAATGATAGGGCACATGCTGCAGTCAAGCTTCTTCTTATTAAGGTTTCATTATTTCTGCAGACATAGGACACAAGGTTGACTAGCAGACTATGAAGCATCATAAACAATTAAACATATGCTAACACAGATGAAAAAGAGAAACAGAACGTTTCCTAAAGCAGCAGCCATTCTTGTAGAATGATTTACTTGCTAGTGCACAAATTAATTGATGTACAAGTTTCTTTACTTACCACAGCAAATTAGCAAAGACTGATTGGTCTAATGAAGGAATGAAAATCATAGAGTGCCCTAAGCCAAAGGACAAGTTTTTATTTTTGAAAGTGCCAAACCCCTATATTTTAACATAAAAAATGATGCCTAACACCACTGTAGTTATTTCCCTGATTCAGCCATTTCTGGATCATGCATTACGTGTTTGATTTTCTGAAAGGCAAAGCATATATGCTTTTTCATAGATTGAGTATGAGGCATATACTTACGTATCTGAAAATGAGGTGAAGAGCTTCAGCTCTTCGAGGCAATATCTCAATTTGTAGTCTGTATATCTGATGCAACTCATCTAAAACACAGTTAATTATATACAATAACTAGCTATAAAGATGCGTAAATTAAGATTTCATAACCTGTATTGCAAATTCCTGTATTAAAAAGTTGATTCCTTCAGTGATGGGCTGTTCTACCT
Source organism: Penelope pileata (assembly GCA_013396635.1). Lineage (NCBI taxonomy): Eukaryota > Metazoa > Chordata > Aves > Galliformes > Cracidae > Penelope > Penelope pileata. The sequence goes on along the minus strand of WBMW01001463.1, from coordinate 1,962,762 downwards.
TTAGAGTGTTTGCATTTACACATTTATGCTCATGCATTTTAAAAGCTGGAGATGTGTACATATCTTTTATTAAACATACACGACTGCTTTCATTGTCTGTTGACTTCTTAGCTTCTGTTTACAAATTTTCTGACAAGAAGTTCCAGTAGTAAAATCTTATTTTGGCTTAGCAAATGAATTATCCATTATCACATTTGAGTACAGCAGACCAAGTCCTAAAATATCTCAAAGCCCACAAGCATCTCCTCCTCAAAACTAACGATCATTTTTCCTAATTTGTTCTTTTTCATAGTTAGCTCAGAATACAGTATCAAATTCCATTAAACAGATCTTGATGCAGGGAATATTGGAGTACATCCACACTCTCCATTTTATGCCAGGGATACCATATTAAAATACGTATTCACGGGCTTCTGCGGGCAGTTAGCAAAACTGAAACCTTAAAGAAGAGTGGCAGATATTCACAGAGGCCACACACAACACTATTTGCCATGGTTCTCATTATGAAACACAGTCAAATCAGGATGGATCAGGAACGATTCACTGTAAATTGTTGGATTACCTTGATGCAGAATTAGTGGGTACAGCCAAGAAAAAAAAAAAGTTAAAAGTTAAAAAAGTAAACCAAGTCCTATGTTTACACAGATTACCAGAAAAATCACTCATCCCTTACCAAGCATCAGTTTTAATGAGCATGTGAAATAAGCTGCAGAATTGAAGTGTATTCATCATATTGTTATTAAACTTCATTACCTACCTAAAATCAATTGTTCAAATCTCCAGGAGGTGCATGGTGAAGGGAAAAGGTTGACTCTTTCTCTGACCTTACTCAAAAGGCTTCTCTGTATTTAGAGACCGACCATTTAGCTAACTCCTTTCATCATCACACCTGAAGTATCAGAGATCTACAGAAAATGCTTGTGGAATTTGTGTTAGACCATGTAGCCTGTAAAGCTTGAAAACATGAACTTTGAAGATCTGGTTTCCTACAACCTTTCAAGTTTCCTCTACCCTGACACACACAAGCGCTGCACTGCATCATATAGTAGCGTGATTGGCTTGCTAAATCACGAGATCTTTAGAATCTATGCCACAAAGGCCTAAGACATGGTAAAATAGTGTTCTTTTCTCCAAAGAGTTTTAGCTTATGTTCTTGATTTAGGCTACCTGGATAAAACCAGGGTAGGGGTGGGGAAGGAAGATAAAGCAAGGTGAAGAAGATGTTCCTATGAATGAGCAGGAGATACCAGTTTGAAACTTGCCAACTTCAGCTAAGCCCTGGATAATCAACGACACACTCAATGGCAACGTGACAACCTTTTATACAACAGGTCTGGTTTATGGCTAACAGCTGTAAGAAAGGCAAGGATATTAAATAAAGTCTGAAACAAGAAGAACTGGATGTGGGAGAAGCATACTCCAAAGCAAAAGGCAGAAGAGGCAGTCTTGTAGATAAATATTTCTTGAACATGACAAATTATTCACCTTATTTTGTATTTCTTCATTTTTGGAGTTAAAGTCTGCCTTAGGTCATTCTTGCAAGAATAAAATTCTACTTCCTCTCTGCTCTCTTAAGTGGAAATCTTCCTTCTCTTCTTCCTTCCTCTTTCCTCTTGCTGATCAAAACATTTCCCTACCTCCAAGAGCAGCTTTGTAGCTATTCACATAGTAGATGGGACATCTCTTCCTCCTCTCAACCCTGATGGCTGGACTCCAAATTGTCCTGCTTTTATTTACTTATTTTTGTCCTTGCTAAAGAAATCTCCTTTCTATAACATCTTTTATACTTTCTTGACATAAACAAAACATTTCAAATGGAAACAACAAATCCAATATTTATGAAAATGTGTGTTACTTCAAGTGTTGGCAAATGGCCTTTGTTGTGCAGAAAGTCAGATCACATTACCATAATGGTCTCCTGGCCTTTCGATCTAACAAAAACTCTTGGTTCTTTCTTACTCACCCATGTAATTAGGAGGCAGAGTATCAATCAGTAGCTTATGTGTATAGAAGGCCCGGTGTTAAACATGTTGAACTCCCTCCTGTGCTGAATTCTGAGATATGGCTAGGAAAAAACATGATTTTAAGCCACATCAAAAGAATAACTTTATGAAATCACACTTTGCTATGAGATCCAAAACCTATTTCACATGCTGTCAGAGTATAAAATCCTGGAGGGCTCTCCTTCAGTAAAAATAATAGCACTGCCTTTGAGAGGAAAGGGAAATCTTATATTAGGCTGTGGTTGTCATGGTATGAAAAATCGCCTTGTCTGACTGAAATCTGATTCAAATGGCTTGAATTTCAGGGATTTGATATGTTGCATTCTTAACTACAGGTGTAAAGAAATTTTTCTACACAAATTTATCTAAGCAGTGTGATTATTTTGGTGCAGATGTAAGTAAAATGAAGCTGATTACAGCAATGCTCAGCTAGCCCACATTAACATGAGTCTACTACGCACATTTCACTATACGTGTAGTATTTCCAAATATACGTATATCTAGGAGTATCTGTAGGACAGTACCTGATGTTAGACCCTGCAGAAGCACAAAGAAAGGAGGGTAAGATAGCTGTTGTCCCAGACATACTTCTGTGTAATTGAAGTAAATGGCTTGACCTCAAAACCAGTTTGCGCATGCATGGAGTAAGCGACTTTACTAGCTCTTAAGGTTTTCAGCTGTCAGAGTTTCCCATGGGAGTTGTCCTTTAGTAAGGAGAAAGCAGAATGGTTTTCCTGAACAACGCAACCTATCTAGACCATCTTTTAGGCTTGAACTGGCTTCACTCTGTGTGCTGTAGCTTTGTCCTCTGCAGTCTTTGATGCCATGATCAAGGCTGCAGCATCTGCCTCCCTTACCTTGCTTGGATTGCTTGTCTGATGATCCTGACACAGGATGGAAGATGGAGATCCATAGCCACTTTAGCGCTGGCCAGTGCAGCAAGAGAATGAAATACAACTCAGGAAACAAGGCAGATGGACCATATCTGAATGACTGCGTTTCCCCCCAAACCATCACCTTCAGCTCTCCTCCAGGTCTCTGTTACATGTTCACAGGTCAGAGAATCTGCATTAAACCTGACCTGAGCTTACTGGGAAGTGAAGCTGAACATATTTTCATATTTTTGTTGTCGCTTTTTGACTTCAGATTTATTAATGATCCCTTTGCTATAAAATTCTTGGGTGAACGTAAATAAGGCTATAAACTCAAAATATTTTGCACAGCAATCTGCAGTGAAAGAATTGTAAATTTCTGGTAGTGATGACTGGATGTACTAATAATTTTTATTTTTTATTCATATCCAGAATGCACAAGAATTATTAACTTTAGCAAACACAAGTCACAAACGCAAGCATATAGAAAACAGAATACAGAAATTCAGCACTAAGTGCAATTTTACATTAAAATAAAGACTGTCATACCCTAACTACAAAGTTAGATAAAATCCAGTTCATACATCTCAGCCTAGTCAAAAGAAATAAACACCAACAATAAGCAGCTCATCTCCAACTCTCTGGACCTTTTAGCTTTCTCTACTTTGTGCTATTTTTTACCAATTAGTATTGCTATTATGTGACAAGTAAACCTACTCGTTATAGAAAATAACCTGTACCACCAAAAATACTACAACACTGAATAGTGATATGTGAGTGCAGAAGTTAATTCATGCACTGCTTATATTATTTGTGAGCACTTGCGGCACAGAAGGCCAGCTGTTCCCTGGGGTGCATCAAAAGAGGGGTGGCCAGCAGGGTGAGGGAGAGGATTGTTCCCCTCTACTTAGCTCTCATGAGGCCTCATCCAGAGTACTGGATACAGATCTGGGGCCCCCAACAAAATAAAGATGTGGAGCTGTTGGAGCAAGTCCAGAGGAGGGCCACGAAGATGGTCAGGAACATCTCTTCTACAAACAAAGGCTGAGGGAGCTGGGCCTTGTCCAGCCTGGAGAAGAGAAGGCTCTGGGGAGACCTCATTGTGGTCTTCCAGTGCTTAAAGGAAGCTTATAAGCAGGAGGGAGATCGATTTTTTACATTGGTAGATATTGATAGGACAAGAGGAAATGGCTTTAAACTAAAAGAGGGAAAGTTTAGGTCAGATGTTAGGAGGAAATTCTTTACTCAGAGGGTGGTGAGGCACTGGCACAGCTGCCCAGAGAGCTGTGGATGCCCCATCCCTGAAGGCATTCGAGGCCAGGTTGGATGGGCCCTGGGCAGCCTGATCTGGTGGGTGGCAGCCCTGCACACAGCAGAGGGGTTAGAACTGGATGGGCTTTAAGGTCCCTTCCAACCCAAGCCAGTCTATGATTCTACAATTACATTGGCGTAATCATTTACTGGAAGAATATATTGAAAGCATGCTGACAGTTCCAGCGATTTGGTTCGGCTGAGTGAATCATAATCAAGCATCTTTTCAGTTATTTGGAAGAAACAAATAAATACGTAAAAATTGACCTGATCAACAAATAAACCTTGTGGTCAACAAACAAGAGAACCAGTAGCAAGTTATCTGCTCTTTTGTACTCTCCAGAGCTCATTACTTGCTTTTCCTTCCATGGCACATAGAAAGAAGAAAAAAAAAGGAACACAAGAAATGGTATTGAAATTTTATGGTTCACTCCTCAGAAGAATTGCTCTCTTGCCAGAAACTTCTGAAGCCAGCGTTCAGAGACCTAACGTGGTGAGCAATTTACCACCTTTGACAAAGCCATCAGCACCTCATGGCTACTACCAGACTAGTGAGAACAGAAATTGAGTGAAACAAATTGGGAGAAAGCAGTGCCCCAGGATCTGCCAACACTCCCGCCGGACCTTACCTCTTTGTGAAAGATTTGTGAATCAGCTGCGGGAGTCATGCTAAGAAGAACTCACGGTTCTCAGTGACTTTCCCATCACTCCATTTCAGTACACTTGTCCTGTTTCAAGCTCAAAACCATTAGTAGTCTGTACACTGCTGTATTCCTGATGTTTTAGCAGCAGACCAAGACGGCATTCAACATACACGTGCTATACCCAATGGAAAAGCTTTCCTGAATTAATGTGAACGAATTGAGCTATATAGGTAATAAATAATGCTCAATAAACACAGACCTGGTCTTGTCAAGAGCACATTGCTTTTGCATTCTGTACTGCAAGCCGCTCTCAGACTTTTACAAACCATAACTACAAGATGCAGAACTACATTATAGGAAAGATTTGTGCAACCTAAAAAAAGAATAATTGAAACGATAAAATCCCACTAATATGTCATGTTTTGTCATAATAACGAAATTGTCACAAAAATCTGTGGAATTTGTTAGAATCCTTTTTTTAAAATTGTGTTAAAGTATACTATAGAAATGAATGTCACGGACAGTTTTTATTATAGCATGGCCCAATTTCAGACTGAAACTTTTCCATTAATAAAACTCCTCCAGCAGATTAACCTGCAGCTGTTCTTCATCACTGCATGCTATACACAATACTATATATATACACACACAAATATATACTTACTTATGGCTTACCTATGTTTTCCGTATACTATATTACAGATATGCTTTAAATAATACATGTATATATTTATATTCTCATATTTTGGGCTGCTTTACAACCCACTATCCAGCATGAATTAATAGTATGACAACAGGTTTACATCAGAAGACAACAGGTAATTAAACTATTATTTCCTACAGCAGCTGAAGCAATGTTGAGCAATCCTAAATTTTGGCTGATTCAAAGCATGCTTTAAGAAATTGAGAGAATAACGGAAAAATGAAGAGGAAAAAGAACAGGAAAAAGAAGAGGAAAAAGACCACCCCCTATCCCACGAAAAATGAAAGCAATTTGAAGTTTCAGTCTGGGATACAAATTGTCATCCAGAGACAATCATAAAGGTAGGTAGAAAGGAGGTAAGAAAGATTAACATTATCATCAATGCTAGAGAACAAACGGCAACAGCAGAGAATTGAATTTCATCTGGAGAAATGAATCAAACCCTATTAAGCAGCAATGAAAACATACGGAAATGCAATACCAGAACTTAAACAAAGTCATTTATAAGAGAATATTTGTAGCAGATTTTCAACTTACTGTAGTAGGAAAAGTCATGAATAATATTAGTGGCATTTACGTGATCCACTTTTTTCTTGTACAGTGTTTGTCTAATGTAATAAGATTTAGATTGGCTGAATATAATAAAAACTTTATAGTGTTATACCTGAAATTGATCATGCATGTATGGTAAAAAAAAAAAAAAGGAAGAAAAAAAAGAAGCAAACTGAGCATTTTTAATGCAAATGATACTTCGTGTTAATATTGACTCTCAGCTGCACTAATATAGGAGATTATTGCTACTAAATCAATAGTGCTCACAAATTAACAGCACTAGAAGCCCCCCAGATTACATGGCCATCTTCTATATAAACATACATTTTTTTATCCCTGTTTCTATTCAGGTCAAGGCCATGACACTGATTTCATTGAACAATTCAAATTCTATTCTCTGTGGCAGAAAACCTGAGAGAAGTATGACTGACAGAAGAAAGATTTGCTATATTCACTGAAATTGAGGTGAAAATTACTTTTGTGTCACTACATTTTAATTCACTCTTCCTATGAATGTACATACCAGTATACATATACATATAGATAGGTAGATGCCACTTACTGGCATTCTAGACCGGAAAAGTTGAGTAAGTCATCTTGACAACCCCACAAATTCAAAAAGGAAATGTTTCACTTTTGTTTGCAAGCACCGTAGAAACTATGTACCATAGTTTTTGCCAAGAAAGCATACAAGTCACTTCTACTCTGTGAAGAAAGCCAGAAAAATTTTGGTAGGATAGAACTGGGCTTGCTTCGGTATAAGTTAGAGAGAACCACGTTTAACAGCTCAGCAGCTGCTAAGTGTTGTCTTACGTCTCTCTTCCCTTCGAGTCCTATTTTCCAAGTTCTTACTTTTTGTGCTCTGCCATTTCAGCCACCTTTTGAATAGGCAGCCAAACTCCCAGCTGCAAGAACATTCAGAAAGCTTATGTTTGTGGGAGGATCCAAGGAACCCCACTTCCTTTCCTCTGTTGAAATTGGCGATCAGAGTTTTCAGCTTACAGCAGATTGCTTACACTTGGTCAGTTTTGCACTCCCAGACATCTAGGGATTATAGTCCTAAACTAATCGCTAAGCCAAGGCAGTGTGAAAGCCTGAGTGTTGCAAGTGAAAACTTAGAGAAGACCTTTCCTCCTCAAAGGATGGACCAGATTCCTTGCTGGTTCTGCAGCTTCCACTGTTCTGTTCAAACTATGAGAATTTACTCCAGTGGAGCACCTGTATTTGTATCTGATAAGGATTTGCTCCAGAGTTCTGCTGCCTTGTCACAGTCCCAGTGGATGCAATCCCAGGAAGGTTATCTTGCTTAACACATAAAGGAGCTATGTATTTTCCTCAGTTTTTCAGGCACTGCCTTTTTCCCATCTCCTCTGTAAGAGGCAAACTGCAGCTGACACATTTATATTTGCATCAGACACAATGGTCTCCAGGTAATTTCTTAACAAATCATTCATAAGCCTGCAAGCATACCTGCCAAACTTGATAGTGGAAATAGGCAAAGTACAATGGGCCTGTAGGGAAAAAATACAGAGCAAAGGATCTCTTGATGTAGACAGGAGAAAGTGTTTCCAATGTGCAGATTCAGAACAACAGGGACTTCTATAAGGTAAGTGCAGTTCCAAAGTCTTGAAGTCTAACATACGTATTGACATCCTTTAATGGATTAGGTTTGTGAGACGTGTTATAATACAGGTCCTGGGACATGGCTATGAGTTGAAATGAGTTGACAGGTTTGTACAAAAGGTGCAACAGATTGATCCTTCCTGGAAATATAGAAATGAAACTAAATGAGATTAGAACAGACTCTATATCCAAATGTGGTAACAGTAGAGACACTTTCACTGCAACAGCTGCAATAGTTCAGATCCAATAAAAAACAAGCTAATGAACTGATGAAAAACTTTGTTTTTAGTCCAGTTCACATGCATTCTTGACAAAAAATGACCACTTCCACTATTTTCTCTCCTCCAGATTACTTACTAGTTTGGCATTCACGGTAGACATGTTCTGCATTGAGTGCAAGCATAATCATATCTTTTGGAAGAGGCAGGAAAATCAGTTATTCAGATGAATATTTAGATGCTACTCTATTTTGAACAGAAAAGTACTCCCACCTGAAGCCCCTGAGAGACATCAGGTGTGCACATCCTGATCTGAGTAAAAGAGCCAAAGTTCAAAAAAGTCACCACAGACCCATCATTACAGAACGAGTTGAAGAAAACAAGGGGATAAAATCATATCTCGCTCTCACTACATCAGGTTCACTGAACAAACATACTGCATAAAACGTAAGGAAGCATTAACAGTGATCCTCTAATATTACTTTTAACATTTGCTGACTTTTTCCTACAGAACATGCCACTTCAAAATTGGCTGTGCTTCTGACTCCATTTTTCACATTTAGTAATGCTCTGAAACAATGATTTTTAAAAGGGCGTACACCAAAGAAAGAAGAGCAACGATCAGCTATACATTGTGCTGATTAGGAGGAACTATTGTCATTTTGAAGGAAAATCCTCATGTTTGCTTCTTGCTCAAAGAGATTTGAACACCAAAAGCAGCCTGAAATCATGACGTTACTATGAATTCAATAAGACTAGTTTTTTGAAGGATCACTTCATTTCCTTTAAATGCTGCCTTTTCGGGGGAGAAACTTCTAAAGTGAGCCATCCCCACTGTGGGAATTCCTAAAACCAGCCATGTGCACAAAGCCAGACACACAGCTACTCAGACACCTAGCCACCAGTACAGCCATTAGTGGGAGAGGAAGAGCAAGAGAAACAATTAATATGCTTTCCAGCTTCCCTAAAATCAAGAGAGTAATCTTTATCAGCGCTTCTGATTGAAATTATTTGGGACACTAATTCAGATGCCTTAAGCATTCATTCTCTTCCCCCCTGCTACAAAACCAACCTGCTCACCCCCCTCCCAGAACTGTTTTTGCCTCTCCTACAGGTCTTATGGTGTTTCTTTTTACCTCCCCTAAAAGTGCAGAAAGAAACAAAATGGCTCTATTTACAAACATGGAGGGTGCTTTCCAAGCACAATGTGCCCTAGAGCAGCAAGAAGCAGAAACAGCAGCAATGGGAGCTGGGTGACCCAGGACAGGTGGGCTTGCCTGTGTTCTCAGTCCAGTAGGGCAGTGGAGATGCCCTGCAAGAGCAAGTGACCATTCTGATGGGCTGCACTTAGCAAAGCACAAGGAGAAAATTGCTTTTCTTACAGATAAGCTTACAACTTTTTTTGAAGGTGAAAACCATTTGTGTGCTTGTATGGGCTTAACCTTGCCAAGGCCTAAACATTCACCTTCACGGGGAGAGGGCAGTCAGGGTACAAATACATCCTGGAGTCTGAATAGAGATATCAGCTGCAACCTTTGAAAAAGACCTAACCCAAGGAAGGATTTGCAGTCTGAAATTATCTTTGTCACTCCAGCATCAGACGTTAGCACACTGCCCTGCCTTCCTATAGGTATCCTCTTTGCAATGCCCTGTCGTATCGCTTGAGTAAAACACAGGCCTAAAGGCTGTTAGAGACAAACTAGTACGATGACATTTTAAGCTCTGCCTGCACTACAGTTACTATTGCAAAATTTCACATGCAGGAACGCGAAATCCATTTCCTGGTCCTGCTTTATCCATCATAACAGTGATCAATTACATAGCGTAAACCAGGTATTCCAACAAAAGCTTACCTTGTCCTTTCCAAAATAAGCCTACACAATGTTTTGATTAAAATCCCCTATGAAAGATCAAATGCACTTTCCCATTCACTATCAGCAATAGCAGTTGTGTACCTGAAGAAACCAAGACACCACTGGGGAGAAGAGCTGTCTTACAGAACTAACTGAAACGCAGTCCATTTTGACCTTTAAGTTAACATTTTCAAAGTGCTGAAATGATTTTTAAAGCCCAAGTCTCCAAGGAAGTGAACATGACTTTGACACCTAGGTCACTTAGCTGCCGTCAACCTTACTCCATTTCAGACAGATTAAAGGTATCATGTAAGGACTGAAAGAAAGTTCTAATTTTCCTTTTAATGTAGGATACAACAGAGGATGTGCTGTCTTTGAAAGCCTTTAACCGTCTCCTTCTTCTACCCTTTTTCAGAAAAAGCAATCCCTCCCCTTCCTTTTATTTTGAAAAATAGGAAAAAGCTTTAGAAAACTTTAGTTTAAGACATTTCTCTCTGGTGTACTATAGTTCTTCTTTCCTTCCAAATGTTCTGCTTATTCAAAATGCATACACCAACAATCGAAAAGGTTCAAAAAAGTAGACAAAACAAAATGCGCCCCATTGCATTTAATCAGCCTTCATTTACTTATCTGTGATCTTGGGAACGTAATTACACTCTAGCCACCTGAAGTACCTTCCAGGTGGAAGAGCCTAAAGTAAAAGCCTCTCTGTCTACATACATATGTGTTTAGAGGGAGGTCCTCTTCTTAAAAACAAAACATAAAAGATCTGTTCCATTTTTTTTTGTAGAAACAAAGACATTTCCATTTGGCATCAAAGAAAGTTTATAATACGTGACCTTGAATCTCTGAAGAATCATCTGAGAGGAGACACAGAATCTCTTCAGAGCAAGCACCTGAGAAGTAAGCATGGATCCATTCAGTTGTGATGGCAAAGAGTAATTTCAGCCCAGGCCATGTCATTTTCTATACAGTTCTCCAAGAGACTGCCCAAAGAATAGGGCTAAAAGAGCCCTTCCAAAACTTGTCACCATTAATGATAAATCTGCCTGTCCTCAGACACAGATCTTTATGCCCTCATTCTCCGAAAAATCTTGTGAAAATCAGCTTCCAGTTCAAACAGGTATTACCTTTCAACTTCCTGAACTTGGAATTTTCCAAATTTTAATGTTCAAAATTTTGCTGCTTGTATGGCATGAGAAGCTCTGTGTGTACAGATTTACATAGATCAGACCATAGAAAGGGCAGAAACCCAGGAGTTTAGAGCTCTGTTTTATTCCTAAGGCTCTTTTCTTTACTCTAAGCTAGTGAATCGTTTTCCGTCACTTGAAGACACTCAGAAATAATTGACGAAGTAGCATTGCAGTTATTGCAGTAATTGTCTTCATTTTATTCCCCCCTCCCCCCCTTTTTCCAAATACTTAATGAACTCTACAGTATTTTGGTTCCAGCATGGGAAATTTGGTTAAAAATTCATCTTAGGTTTATTTTTCTATTTAGCTGTATGTGTAATACTCACTCAAATCATAATCCCTTTGTGCCTCTTTATGCCAGATTTAATTATTATAGTTGAAGTCTAGTAATTTTATTTTTCTATTCAGTGCAACACATCTATTCTTCCTCAGACGTTCCTTCTCATCAGAACCAGTGTCTAACCCCCCCTTCTGAAAAACAAAACAAAATAAAACGGCCTTATCTTGCAGACAAACTCCAAAAGCCTACCAGGCAATTCCTTTAAGAAGTGGAGCAACCTTCAGAGGGTTAACTTTGATGATATCCCCTTTTGATACCCTCTGCGCCCACAACTCAAGTAAAACTGTAAATGCTTTTCTAAAACACTTTCTTTTCTGCATTGGGAATCAATTTGTATGATGCAACTTGAAGAAAAATAAAACGTGTTTTGTGTTTCTTGGGTCAAGCATCAATAATTTAAAAAAGCAGCACATCTCAGACTAAAGCAAAGCTGTGTTTAGAAACAACAGTGTTTTGTATTCTGCAAGAAGACTAAAATAAAACATAAGGGAGACAAGCTTTTGTCAAAAGCCTAGAAATTTATCTTTTTTGCCTAAGAAAGAGCTTTTTGTATGGAACAACTTCAGCCGATTTTAATATTGGGCATCTCTAGAGTTCGTGGTATACTGCCAACTGCCACTGTGACATCTGCTAGGGAGGGCGGAAATAATTTGCAGGCTACCAACAGTTCCTGTGAGTTGCAAAACATGCTTTTAAGAGAGGACATGGGAAGAAAAATGTAGTGAAAAGCTCTCCTCTTCTCCTACTTCTGTTAAAGCCTTGTATTTTCTCAGCAAAAATAATGATGCTACTTTTTAATGAGAAGGTTCATAATTCAAGAAATTGAGTCCCAGCTTAATCAGCTTCTGGAAACTGGCGGAGTAAAAGCAGTCAGACATTTACAACGCAAGCAAATGCTACTGAACCAAGCTTAGCTCTTGTTGACAGATGGAAATATGAGGCCTGGAGAGTTTAAAGACAAAACAGTATAGGCACTTCTATATGTTTTAGCTCTGTTCTCAGACAGACCAACAGGAATGTCTAGTATTGATCACAGAGTTGGGCCTCTACCGAGTGCCTCTTTTTTAGAAGCAAAATAGAAGCAAATGGCCCAAAGGAAATCAATAGGAAAACTGGGAACTGAACTCTGATCTCCAGAACTTCAGGGCAGTGCTACAATCAAAACACTATCTCTTCCACAAAGCCACAGTTGCCTTATAATGCACGGCGTTATGGTGTACAGTCCAGAACACAGTGGGATACGGCTCTACCTGAAGCTCTGTTTTCAGCACTTGAACTGAAGGTCAGCATTCTCTTGAGAACTGGGTACGAATATTAGTCACCAGCCGACCAGTTTAAGCCACATTTGTACCTAGAATTAAAAACAAACAGATCCCCAAAACAAAACAAACAAAAAAAAATTCACCATGATTACTTATATATTTAAACAAGATTATAAAAAAAAAAAAAAAAGGGGGGGAAAACCAACTGACCAAAACCAGCTAATTTTTGTTTGTCTTAGGTACCTACTGTTTTATGAGAGCGGCTCTGTAAGGGGCTGCATGGAAGTGGACTGTTTGCATGGTTAGATGATCCCAATGTGCTTCAGAACGGAGGTATTTTTCTCTTCAGTTACTGTGTCACCCCACCACTGCACAACCACTTAACAACTCCATGAAGACACACTCTTCGATGTTACAGCCGTAACTAAAAGCAAGCATACTTCAACACACCGGATATACTCTTGCACACATCCAAGTCAAAGAAAGAGTTCAGAAGTTTTGCATCATCCAGTTCCAGGCAGTGTGAGTGCAGCAAGCACTAAGCAAAAGAGCGTGTTGTGCAGTAGGGCTTTGGTGATCAGTCACCTACAGTGCAGTCTGTGAATTATTTAGTCTCTACTGATGATAGTCTGTACAGATGATATCCAAAAGGGACCTTCCTAAGCCTCTGGGGCTGCAGACTGCCAGGTAATGTACATAACTCACAACCATACTGTAAGACTTAACTTTAACTTTACTTAACTTAAACCACAAAGTTTCCATTTGGGTCCTCTAGAAACTCTACTCTCTCATTAATGCGAATGCCACCCACCATATTATTGTGATGGAAGGAAGTTGCTCGAGTGAAGACCCAGGCCTGTAAGATCACCCTATTGCCAGCACACACGTGCTGAGTATTGTTATGAATCCAAATTTTCCAGAGCACAACCAGCAAGGGTATTTAGTTACTAAAATACGGCTCATGCATTGCACATTTATTTTAAACAGGCTCAAGGATGATGGGTTCTGGAAGGAGTAGGCACCTCACCACTGGCTAATATGTTTCTCAGAAAGAACACCAGCTAAGATATCCAGAGAAACAACACCGAATTTTTGCTTGCTTGCTTGTACCCTGTTAATTAGGAGAACCTACTCACCCAGATGATATCCAAAAGGGACCATCCTAAGCCTCCGGGGCTGCAGACTGCCAGGTAATGTACAAACCCACTGATCCATACTGCCTTTAACTCTCTTTGTTGCTTCCTGTTTGTCATTTCTGAAGCATAATGGTAACCTTGCAAGTGTAACATGTATTTCTAATCTAGTTACCTCCTGCAATTTATTCGGGGAAATTTTCCAAAGACAGCCCTTTACACACGGAGACCCTCTGCATGCACACTGTGCCTAAAATAAATAAATAACTAAATGCCAACCTTTAAATCTCCTTCTGAAGATAGATCACGTTATCAGCTGGAGACTACATCAGTGGTTGCGAGTTCACTGCTTTATAAAACATTCTCAGAGCCTCAGATGAAAGGCACGTTACACACCGAAAGCAGTGTGTGCAGGAAATATACATTGTATATCTACAAAATGGGCCATATCCCACTGCCATTAAAATTGATGGGAGTTTTGCCATTCACTTCAATGGGATCAGCAGCAGTATATAAAGATGAATTGGCTATAAGCACACACACTGGCGCTTTATGGGCGTGACAATATAAAAGCCCTGTGTGAAGTAATGAAATGAATTATAACAGCACTGGGTATGTCAATCTTCCTTCTTCTACCTTCAGTTGCTGTATCAAGAACATTAAACTTTTCCCTAGTTAGCCATAGAATCATAAAAATTACAGATAAAAAGTACTATTAAGTCTATTTCCTGCCAACACAGAATTATTCCTCCCTGTACCTTTTCTAATCCTCTGTGCAGTCTAGTTTTAAACTACTCAAATGTTCTGGCTTCTCCTCCTTCCTGGAAGGCATTGCTCCACCAGCTACTTAATCACACACACAGCCAATCTAGTTTTTTCCTAGAAAATATATCAACAGAGCAAAAACTCCTACAAAACACATGATGCATTGCTCCAAACTTATCTTGTTTCACTTAGGGCCAATTAGAAAAATACTTCTCGAGAACTTAGTTACATATTTCCCTGCCTTTCACAGCCTAACACACATGAATGAAGTCACAGCAGTAGCTGCTCATTTGTTTCTGGTGTGACAGCAAATACAAAAAGCAGGCAGGGATGTAAACTGCCCATCTGATTTCCTAAATTTTGAGTAATGTAACTCGATATCATTGTTTAGTTCTTAGTAAAGCATACATCTTAACAGTTTTCAGAAAAGCTGAAATCATTAAAAAAATGAAGTTATTCTGCTGTTTGTTTCACGTTGTTCCTTGCCCACCCACTCCCAACTGCCTTAACGCATCTTGTTTTAGCTGGAGTAGAGAGCACCACTCTCCTTCCTCTTTCAAGGTAGAATGTTTAATAAGTACATTAAAAAAGGGGAAAAAGTGCATCTACAATATGTGCTACATTCTTATATACTTCAAACTCAAGATGCATCCAGCAGGGAACAGTACCACAAGAACACGTATTGAGAGACGGAGAGACTGTTGCTCTGCTCCACACTGAATCACATCAGAAGATCATTTGAAAGCCACTCACTTGTAGACTTTCACTGAGGCAAGACCTTCAAATTTCTCCAGCAGCAAAGCAAGTTGCTGAGACAAATGGAGAACCGGGAGTTGTGTCAGGTCTGTCACCAACACAAGTGCTCTTCTATAATTATTAGACCAGAATAGTAACAAAGAAACAGCAGCTAGCCCAAATTTCCTTTGGACTGCTGTGAAATCTACTCTAAGGCTGCATGTAAACGAACCCTCTTTTCATTGCTTTATTTGATTAGCGGTCTCAGGTCAGGCCAAACTTACGGTCATCAAAGACGAAAGCCATAACTCAGCAGCACTTTGGAAAAAAACAAGGTGGGAATATCACGACTCTTACCAGATGAAGTGCCAGTCTCATTCAAATTTGGGTAGCTGTGTTCCCTTTGAGTGCTTTTATCTTCTTTGACAAAGCACTTAGTTCTGCAACAACTTCTGAAGAATCTCTTACTATACAATTATTATCTGCAGTTTTAGGGTACTGGGATCTGATTCTTTTTCCTCTGTGGCTCTGAAGGGTTACGTCACCATGGCATAAGGGAACACATCCAGAGAAGCATCATGAATTGAAACAGCGAGGAAGCACTTACGTGAGTGATCAGCTTAAACACAGCTATACGGAGTGAATTCTTCAGTTAAATATGTAGACCAGCACAAAACCCAGATTTATCTTCTAACCCTTCCTTTCGAGAGCAGTTATCACTTTTTGAATGGAGGATTTCACTTTCACACCACCTGCAATGCACTTTTTAAATGAAGCCATGGGAGCTCTAATGATGCTTGCCTTATTGAAGACTGTGTACTCTGCTAAAGGCCATTAGACTCAGACCTTGAACCTTAGGGAGCGTTGAGGAAAATCAGACCAAAAAAAAAAAATTCTGACAAACCTTACATGATTGCTATGATCTGTCTCACCAAATCAGTCAAAAATCATGTGGTGGGGACACAGCAGCACCATCTAAGGGCTGAGAGTAGCGACTGCATACACCCTGTGCTCAGAGCCAAGTTTGACAAACTGTAACTGAAAATTAAAGTTTCAATTTTAGCTGAGTTTTTACCTGGAAGGTGGCTACCAGTATGTGCTGCTAAAGTTCCTGAGGGAAGAAAAAAAAGAAAGGAATATTGTCATTATAGACAGTATTGCATAAGTTTCCCAGCAGACCGTACTCTATAACGTAATGGACTACTTAAAACTCATTTGATTCTCAGGACTTTCTCCCACCAAACAATTTTTCCAACAAGAACACTGCACCAATACAGTGACCCATTTTGCTAGAAACAGGTAGCCAGGTTCTATTTAACTGCTCATAGCTGACTTAAACACTTAAAAACTTAAAAGCAAAACCCCACAGCTTTCCTGGTAACGTCCAAAAAAACTTTTTCTACAAATGAACTAAGCAGGTCCTCCCTGCCCTCAGCACGCACAGCTGTGGATTCACATAACTTTGTTACCTTTCTCTCACCCAGAGGAACTCTCCTCTCCCCACCACCCATTCACAGATCACTTCCTGCACAGGATTCAGCACTGCTGCTATTTCGTTTAATTCAGAACTGCAGGAAGCCATAGTATCTCTCCTCCCATATTTCACATTTTTCTTCCATTGTTGTAGTCTCGATCTTCTTGTTTTCCCACTCTTTTGGTGCATTTCTCTTTTTACACATCTTTAAAGAAAGCCAAGAGGCTGTTAGTCCCCTAGCTGACTGGAACAGTCCAGTGTCATTTCTGTGTAATCTGTTTTTCCACTCTGCTCCACAGTGGAGAATGCTTTTGACAAGCCATAATTGAACTGTGTCAGATATCATCAATAAAGGATTTGGCAAATAGTGAAGTTTCCTCTATAAGATCCTATTGTACCACATTTATACATATATCTATAAAACCCTAAACAGGGAAATTATCTTTTGCATGTTTGAAAAGGGAGTAACAGAAAAGCATGACAGTATTTGAGTTCCAGTTATCTCTACTGCCTCTGAAACACATCAGCACCGATATATGCTATGCATAACACAGCTGTGAATAGTTACACAAGCACTCTCTTAATTGCCTGCCTCAAAGATCATGTAGATTTCTCTGGCTACTTCTCTATATGACAGAAGTGGTCATTTTCTTGCTCTCAGCTTCCTGGGGCTGCCATTTCCATTAAGATGGAGAGGTTGACTTATTTGCCACCTCATTTCCAACAGTGTTGCTTGTAAAAGAGGAGGTAGGATGTAGTAAAGACTTCAATTACAGCTCCCTGAGAAAAAAAGTGTAAAAAGGGGAAAATGTTGCAGCCTTGTCCTGAAGGTGAGCAGAGGAAATCCAAAGGTATCAGAAGAGTTGAAGAAGCACCTGAACAGACACACAAGCTTACTAAGAACTATCCTTGCTTGGAAGCTGCTTCCTCATGCACGCAAACCTTCTCCCTTACCTCAACAGGCATCTCCCTTCCTATCTCTCCCTTCTCTTCCTCTCTCCCATCACATTGCTTACCAAATCCCTGTCAGCAGCCAGAAATAATTAGAAGATAATAATTCTCCACAGTACTCTGGACTAGCATTCATCTGCAAAGCAAAATAAGTATCACTTCTTCGTTAGCCCCTTTTTCTCTTTCCTTTTTAGGCTAGTTGAAAAGAAACTCCCGAAGAACAGCAAAGGGTGATGCAGAACTCAGTGCAGTTTTTACATAAATCAGGAGACCTGGCTGCATAATTTAGGTCTAATGCAATGCAGCTCACAGGGACTCGCCCATATGCTGAGACCAAGCAAAGTTCAGTTTTCAAGGATCCCTTTATTCTTTGTGTGATTACCTAGCCCACATTCCCCTCAACCATTCAGTTTAATCACATATTTTAATTCCATTTCTGAATAAGTTAAATTCTTGGCTTTCCATTTCAATTTTCCACAGGGCAAATAAAACTGATGGAAAGCATTTTGACAAGGGTATTGTTATTTCATCCAGTAGCCTGAGATGACTCCAAATGCAGATATTACATTTAATGTTTCTGGGACAGATGCCGTTCAGTTTTTTCAAAGGAACACAGTCTCATCTGCATACATTAGTAACTTCTGCGCCTCGAGTTGCATATGCTTTATATCGTCTTAAGTTTTCAGAGACACTGCTGATAATTTAATACTACAGGGGCACCTCAAACATTTTTCATCACAAAGTAAGGGAGAGGATAACCGTGGAAGCTCATGTACCAAAGGAACAGCGTACTTTATGCATTTATTTGCTTCAGCAGAAGGTGCAGCAGTAAGGGCAAACTGTCCAAACCATTTTCTTCTTGGCCAGAGGAGCCCGAAGAACCAAAGCTACTGCTTAAGATTAGCATCTGTTTTCAGGCAAATAAGATTTTCTTCAGTTCAGCTGCCATGCTTTTCAACGCTGCCATCTCACTGCTCTCAACACTACGGCCAGGAAGTTTCTAGCAAACCTAATGCTTGGAGTGGGGACAAACATTCCGTGACCCATGGTCATGGCTTTACTGACTGATTGGTGTGAACAGAATTGAGGCCCATCAGAACAAAAGGCGAGCTAAGAAGAAAGGCAGTAAAAAATTCATTCCAGAGACAAAAGGCAGTTCACTCACAGTTGTAACAAACATTTCTGAGCTTGCCACAACAGAATTACTGGAGAAATTAATGTAGAGCTACTGCATTTCCAATGGAACTTCTGACAGAAGACCTCACGTAATCAACACAATTCCTGTCTTTGTTAATGAGGTGCTGAATCAATAATTATTTGCTTATTTTTCCAGTATTTAAAAGCTGATTTCCTCCTGTATTCTGAAAAAAAAAATAAAATCTGCATTGTGTTTTTGATTGTGATAGCTGCTGACCTTCGCAACTGTAAACATGAGACAGTTTTTGACCAGTAAACAATCTAGCAAATACGAAACCTGTTTTGCCATTGCTAGGAATAGTCAGAGCTTAAGACGACAGATTCTGCATATAAATCAGCTCTTAGAGGAAAACACACCTCTAGATGTCTTTGAGAATAAATCCAGGATTTCCAAGATTTCAGAAGCAGACACCATTCAAACCTTTTTTTTTTTTAAATACACTTTATTTAATCAGAACTATTAATTGAAGTGCAAAAAATACCACACAGGCCTCTATTCTGAGATAGAAATCCATTTAAGAGCATCACCTTGAAAATAAAGCAAAGCTCCCTTAACTTCAAGAGGACTTTGCAGAAGCCCACAAGTCCACAGTGGAAAACAACTTTTGTATTTTTATAGGTTATGCTCTAGCTTCAATTTTGTTAGTGAGCTGCATATACAAAACAGCAGAGCTCCAAATTCAGTGAACTTGAACATGCATTCATACACACACAGTACAGTGGAAATAAATATCAATTTATCCACTAATAAATGAAACCAACAGGCATTATGGGGACTACATTTTCTTTAATTTAGCTACATACATCGGACCCCAGGCTTTCCCTTTCTCTGGCAGAACCAGAAGTTCATGCTGTTCTGTATCACTGAGAAAAGTGAATTCCCGGGAAACGGCTTTGGCCATTTCACGTATATTTACAGGCCTAACATCACTGCAGGAGTTTAGAATAAGATTTACGACATCGCTGTTTTCTGCCTTCGAGAGAGTGCACGTAGAGTAGACCAGTGACCCACCAGGACGCAGTGCTTTAATAGCAGACCTGGAAACAAAGAAAAAAAATGTTCAACATATGAAGTGACACATGGAGGGAGGGGGCAGGGGAGGTGAAGGGGAAAGTCACAAGAGTTATAAATCCAGATTTACAAATAGGTATACACAAATAAGAAAAAAAATAAGTAATATAATCAAACAGTCCTAATAGAATAATTAACAGTTCAGGAAAGCACCTGCATCACATTTTTGATTTCTCATTTATTGATGGATTTTCAGCTAACTAAGGGTGTGTTCATTCAGTTCTTTTTTTAATACACAAATGACAAGTAGATAGCAGCATCCATTCAGAGTTGCGCAACATGCTTTGGAACATTCATATGCAAAGCACAACTGTGAAAATGCTGCAACTGTGCATACAGAATGGGTGAGCACCACATCAGAAGTGCTGGTTAGATACTTAGCTGGCTGCTTGTGTGAACAAGTAGCAGAATGTATTCTTGCAGTAACAGCCTGGACTAATTACTCTGCTGTAATTTCTGCAATTCCAGCAACTTATTTAGCATCTATCAGGATTGGAGGTTTCACTGATAGACTACTTTTCAATCTGATTTCCTAAGGAAATACGATTCATCGCATCATATTGTCTATGCGTGTCTATGTCTTTACGTGCCCTTCACTTATTAACCTGCAGGCAAATTTTGGCTAAATAAAGACAATATTTCAGGTTTATTGAAAGCTTCATGATCACTGTTGGACAGAATGGCTTTTTGTTTGGCTGTTTTTCTTGTTTGTTGTTGTTTTCTTCTCTCTCCTTATCTCCCCACTGAAACTGAGTTCAAACAGACTGTTTGCTTTCCATTAAAGCAGATCCCCAAGGTCCTTTCCAGAGAGAGAAAGAACATAACCTGTGAGAGTAAGGAAATGATATGCAATTCATATTCACTTACAACAAATTAAAAAAAAAAGAAAAAGAAAAAACCACTTTGTACCACAGAAGACTATTCTTCAAGTCTTAGATTGGTAGATATTATTGAGATTACCGCACTGACCAAAAAAAAATTCAGAACGGAACGAAAACAAAAAACAAAAAATCCACTACATGGTAAAGGAAAATCCCAATTCTCAACTCAGGGGAGCAGCCCCAAATGGGTTCCAAGCCCAGATGAATAAACACAATGACATTGAAACAGTAATTCCTCCAGAGACAAGCTGAGGATCTGCCAAGTGTGATATCAGAATGAAAGCAGCTGAGGAAGGAAAAAAAAAAAAAAAAGGAGGGGATGGAGAAAGCTCAAGTTGTTTTGTTTTGTTTTTTTAAGAAAAAAACAGGATTGGACCTTTTCAGTAAAAGGATCAATAATAAAAGCCTTATCACAAGCAGGATCAGATCAACTCTGAAAGTCTTGTCCAAAATAATAAGGAAACACCAGGATAAATAACTGCTTCATACAGAGATAATACAACACTGTTCACCTTCCCAGGTGAAAACACCTCTGTACTGTACCCAATCTCTTCCTCTGAGGAGGATAAGGACATCTTGCTCATTTCCTCTATTAGTCTTGGTTAGGTTAATCAACAAGCCAAACAGCCGATTTACTTGCATCTACACTACTCCAGTTTTACAGTTTTACTTAGCATAAGGGAACAGAGCTCTCTCAACAGATGATGCGAGAAAAAAAAAAAAACTTTAAAAAAAAAGAAATCAGTGTTTAATGCCTTTGTTGTATCAGCTCAATAAAAAGATGGAGAGTGAGCAGATGGCTAGCACATTTAGCATAAGTGAGAGAACAGTTCAAGTTCAGTCTGTTACAGGTAAAGAACAGGTTACAGAGTACTTATGTAGTCTGAATATTTTCAGTGTAACTGGGCCTAACGGGCTCATTCTAGGATGCTTCCAAAATTAGCTAAAGCTACCACAAAATACCAAGCTTATCTCAGACTTTTGAGTAGTTTCTGGGAGTCTGTGAAAGCATTCAAGAATATTTTAGATACAAGCTGATACTGATTACATTTACAACATCACCTCGAGACAGTGAAATAGAACAGACATCATCCCAACGTTCCTTCACACGATCACAGAATGGTTTACATTGGAAGGGAACTCTGGAGGTCACCATGTCCAACTCAGATCTTATTTTCTAAAATTCTGCAACTAGCAGCATTCACTTGAATTGCTCAGTTCTGGATACTCATTCTTCTCCCCTTCCTGCATCCCAGTATTGGATCAGAGAACCTAAGCTCTTTCTCCAGCTACCTTCTTGCAGCTCTTCTGCTGTCCATTTAAAAGGGCAGAGTTAGTGCTGCCTCTGTCTGGCTTGCCTGACCAACCAAATCACACTGAGATGTATGGAGGACAGCAGAGCAGGAAACCAGAGTATGCATATCTAACAAAGTATTTGCAAGAAATTCATTTATGTTCTGTTTTATGATAGACAAGCAGTTTTTACAAGTCTTGTGTTGACTGCCTTTTTACTTAGATTTCAAATGCTGGAGTGAAAGCAATCTTCACGAAATTAGCTTGCCAAGGCTTAATTTGTAGCACCACTTTCTAGTTCAGAAATTTTGCAACAAAGCATCTCTTCAGAATTTTGGGCTGACAATGTCAATGCTCCCTGTTTGCTCACTGCCCCTGCCATTGGGAAGAAATAGCTCAGTGTCCAGTTAAAGTGTCACTTGCTTATCTTCACTAGTGAGAAATGATAGGGCATATTGAAAATTCTGTACTTTGTTTGAACACATGAAGCAACACAAAGATCATTAAATGCCACAGCCAGAGTATCATGAAGCAAGGCGATACATTCATTGCTCAGACAAATGCAAGCACTGATAAAACAGCTGTGAATGCAGCTCATGAGTAAGCAGTTCCTCATTCACGCAGGGGATTATATATATAATCTAAATTTGGATGCAAAAAATTATGTACGGAATGTTATAAGCAACACTTAACAGAACTGAAGAGAACACTGAGATCTGGGGTTACACCATAGGCATAATTGTGTCTGTTACTACAAGAAAGGAGAAGAAAAACTGTTGACAGAAGTTCTATTATTCCTAAAAACACTTAGCTTTGTACTTGTGCTACAGCAGTATCTGACTAAGGATAGAGTACCTAACCACTACACTGAAACACTGCAAGACCATTCCTAAAGAGTCTGCAGTAAGCATAAACACAAAACCATTATAAAATGGAAGAGGAAAGTACAGTCCTCTCATTCAAAAGGTGAGCAACGAACCAGCAAGAGAACTGCACGCTGATCCTATCTCCTTAGGCTTCTAACAGTTCTGGAAATCATAAAAGCATTTTTCCACATCTAATAGTTGCTTGTTTTCTCGCTTTTCCATTAGCACTTACAGAGAACGGAGCTAAATGGTGTCTCAAAGAGAAGTTCATCTTCACAGCATTATAAGAAACCACATCATTTGCTCATTGCCCCTGTGATCCACGCAGAGACAGTCAGAGACCTGCTCCTCCATCTGCACTGCCAAAAGTCCATGGGACCAGATGGGATCCACCCTAGGGTGCTGAGGGAGCTGGCGGAGGTGATTGCCAAGCCGCTTTCTACCATCTATCAGCTTTCCTGGTTATCTGGAGAGGTCCCAGAAGATTGGAGGCTTGCCGATGTGACTCCCATCTACAAGAAAGGCCGTAAGGAAGATCCAGGGAACTACAGGCCTGTCAGCCTGACCTCGGTATCAGGGAAAGTTATGGAGCAGATCATCTTGAGGGAGATCACACGGCACGTGCATGGCAACCAGGGGATCAGGCCCAGCCAGCACGGGTTCACGAAAGGCAGGTCGTGCTTGTCCAACCTCATCTCCTTCTATGACTGGGTGACAAGACTGGTAGATGGGGGAAAGGCTGTTGATGTAGTCTACCTAGACTTCAGCAAAGCCTTTGACACGGTCTCCCACAGTATTCTCCTGGGGAAACTGGCAGCCCGTGGTCTGGACAGGTACACTCTTCTCTGGGTAGAGAACTGGTTAGAGGGCCGTGCCCAGCGGGTAGTGGTTAATGGAGTCAAGTCCAGCTGGCGTCCCGTTACGAGTGGTGTCCCCCAGGGGTCGGTACTGGGGCCCATCTTGTTTAATATCTTTATTGATGACCTAGACGAGGGGATTGAGTGTACCCTCAGTAAGTTTGCAGATGACACCAAGTTGGGAGGATGTGTCGATCTGCCTGAGGGTAGGGAGGCCCTTCAGAGGGATCTGGACAGGCTGGATAGCTGGGCTGAGGTCAATGGGATGAGGTTCAATAAGGCCAAGTGTCGGGTCCTGCACTTTGGCCACAATAACCCCATGCAACGCTATAGGCTTGGGGCAGATTGGCTTGAAGACTGTGTAGAGGAAAAGGACCTGGGGGTGTTGGTTGATGCTCGGCTGAACATGAGCCGACAGTGTGCCCAGGTGGCCAGGAAGGCCAATGGCATCCTGGCCTGTATTAGAAATAGTGTAACCAGCAGGAGCAGGGAGGTGATCATCCCCCTGTACTCAGCTCTGGTGCGGCCGCACCTCGAGTACTGTGTTCAGTTTTGGGCCCCTCACTACAAGAAAGACATTGAGGCCCTGGAACGTGTTCAGAGAAGGGCAACAAAACTGGTGAGGGGTCTAGAGCACAAGTCTTATGAGGAGCGGCTGAGGGAGCTGGGATTGTTCAGTCTGGAGAAGAGGAGGCTCAGGGGAGACCTCATCGCACTCTACAACTGCCTGAAGGGAGGTTGTGGTGAGGAGGGGGTCGGCCTCTTCTCCCAGATAACTAATGACAGGATGAGAGGGAATGGCCACAAGTTGCGCCAGGGGAAATTTAGATTGGACATAAGGAAAATCTTTTTCTCTGAAAGAGTGGTCAGGCACTGGAATGGCCTGCCTAAGGAGGTCGTGGAGTCACCGAACACAGCGCTGTTCAAGAAACATCTAGACGAAGTGCTAAGGGATATGATTTAGTAGCTTAGTGGGTAGGGATGGTGATAGGAGGACGGTTGGACTAGATGATCTTGTAGGTCCTTTCCAACCTAGTGTTTCTATGTTTCTATGATTTTCATATTTTCACCTTCCTTTTACACCTTTTCCATCTACACAGGAATGCCGAGCCATAAAAGAGCAACTAGCTGAAATGCGGAAATGTTTTTGCACAACAATCAAGATGTACTTTTAGTACACCTGACAACTTTACTCAGAGTTGATAACCACAACTGCTTTCCTATAATGCATTTACTACACGAGAATTTAAGCAAGGGAGAAAATATTTTTAATGTGTAGAAGTAGAAAAGGTAAAAAACAAAAAAGTAGATATAGTTTAGAGTTAAAAGCACAGACACCTGGTAAATGCCTTTCTTTTTTTCTTTAAGAATCATTCAAGACAATACGTTCAAAGACACTGTGCTCCAACAACTGAGTCCCTGGTGCAGTGACTGAGAGGAAGAAGCAACACAACCTCCCGAAGAAAATCCTGAAAGTCTCACAACAACATAAAAAACTCTAAGACTCCTTAAACTTGGGAATTTTCATAGGCCCATGACCCAAAAAAAGTCAGGCTGCTCAATGCAGTTATCTTCACTCTGAACCTAAGTAATGAATTAAAACACCTAAGAGGGATCACCTGACGCTGCAAGGTTAATCAATGTATCTATCCATCTTGTCAAGTTCAGCAACAGCTGTTTCAGTGGCAGTGTTCAATGTCAACCAACCGCCATCCTTGATTAAGCTGTGCCTGGCTTTTGAAAAACCTTCAAAGAGCTGCAAAATTCAAAGTAAAGAAGTGCTGGGCTCAATGTCACAGGGGGAAACTGGCGAGGCAAGCTGATTCAGGGAATCTGATCCCCTCACATCATCAGCATGACAAATAATTCATTCGCAAGAAAGCCTGCTCAAATAAATTTAGGAAACTAGTCTTCTTCTACAAACAATGGAGGGAAACAAGCCCACGTGAAGAGATACTCAGAGCTGGAGCACAACTTATGAACATCTAGCAGAACCCGCCATCACTGCCGCAACTACACAATGCCAGGATATACAATTTGTCTTACATTAGGCATTACCCATCAAATTCTTACCTAAACCTTGATTCTTAGCTGATGCAACCTTGCGCTTATAAGGTACTTTGTAACTTCAAAACAATGAGCTCCAAATCCAGAACGATGACAAAGTATGCTAGGGCAGAAGACACTAAAATATTTTTTCGCTTTCCTTTTATTATATGTTACTTAAAGATAAAGTACATTAAAGGTAATTAATCCACGGTTGTTTTTCTCTTAGTGGTACAGATGTCCTTCAAATTTATTAAAGGAGCAGTAAAAGTTCAGTTGAAATATGAAATTAAAAATAACTACATTTGTAATTGGAAATCCAAGTATAAACTTACCATACTGAATTTTGTGTGTAATAGGCACTAATATTGCAAAGTTTCAAGCTTCTCATGCAGAAACATGAGGATACATGTAAAAAGGACAGGAAAATAGACTAGATATAAGAAGACATGAGATATCTTATATATATAAGATATATATAAGAATATATAAACTTAGACTAGATATAAGGAAGAAATTCTTCACCGTGAGGGTAGTGAGACACTGGAACAGGTTGCCCAGAGAAGTTGTGGATGCCCCCTCCCTGGAAGTATTCAAAGCCAGGCTGGATGGGGCTTTGGGCAACGTGGTCCAGTGGGAGGTGTCCTTGCCCATGGCAGGGGGGTTGGAACAAGATGATCTCTAAGGTCCCTTCCAACCTGAACCATTCTATGATTCTATGAAACTTTTCCCAAAGCCTCATACGTTCACATCTCCACACAAACAATTTTATTTTACTACGCTGCCAACAGCTGATGTTCAGTATCTCAGCTTGCGTTGCATCCTATCATACTACATCACTGCAGAAGCATGAGGTTTCTGTTTCAGTTCTGTAAGAGGTACCGAATGCAACTTTAGGAGACACCAGCATATTACAAATAAGGAAACTCACTGCAGTATCAGACAGCCAAATCATCAGTGGCTTGTAATTACAATAGCTGGAAATTCGCAGGATAAACCAAGATCAACTGGCACATCATTCTGCAGGAACTTGCTTGATGCTTCTCCACTTTTGCTTTGACCCACTGACACTATCACTATAAAGATGCATTAGCCCCTTCTAACCCCTTATATTTCCGGATTACTAGGGTAAGACACATTCCTCTCAAAAGAACACACTATTTCAAAGCACTTTTATTTAGTTTACTTCTCAAGAGTTAGTTTACAATCTAAAAATGGAGAAACCGCTAACAATAAATTAGAGGAAACAGCAGTATGATTGTTTGATGTCTCAGGGACAAAAGACCAGTCTACAGCCATAGCCATACAACAATTCTAAAGGCACTTCTTCATGCAATTAAAATGTAGTTAGCCAGAGTCCCAAATGAAGATTTTTCACACACAAAAAAATGAAATATGATAAGCTGACAGCTCAGTTGTTCTTAAAATCTTGGTGTCTCAAGCATCCTTTTAAAAATAGGCAGACAATAAATGTGTATTTCAAATTATAGCTAGCACCTGCATGTCCAGCCCACTCCTGCTATGCTTGGGTGCATGTTGCATGCCATTGGGAGGGTCTGCATTAATTACATTACTCATTTAACCTTCTTCAGTATCTATAGTAAGAAGATTGCATACATTTTAAGGCAATTTAAAAACAATAAAACACTTCAACAGTGCCATCTTTTGGCAACTGGGATGTATTTCTTCCCAATATGCAAAATAATGTCTTAGCAGAATAAGAACTGCTAACTCTCTTATAAGCTATTCAAGAAATAGAGCATCTCAAGATAAATTTGCTTTTATCCTCAATTCTATTCTTTTTGTTGACAAAAGATATCATATCATGCACTTCCTTCTTTCTCTTACAGGAGTCCAGGTGTACCATGGTAATACGGATTGCATGTTCAAGCTCTTGCTTTGTTTTTCCCCAGATAAAATCAAAATGATAAGGAAATCCATCCCGTGACAGAATGCCCAGTTTTTAATAATTTGTGAAGAGCAGTGACAGAGGTGTACAGGAGACAGACACTAGGTCCAAATACCATTGGGCAGCACAGACATTGCAGTTCATAATAGCACAGTACGAACAAGAGCAATCCAAAGCGAGCAGCATTTTTTTTTTTACAGCATTAGATTGAAGTATATAAGTACACACAGCCTCCAAAAAAGAAGAAATAAACAAAACACACCTGCTCTGCTTTAGTCAAGTTTTTTCTTCCGAAAATTCTGACCAATAATGTTTCTACAGCAGATAATTTCAAACTCTTCTGATAAAAATACTACACCTTCAGTTTAACATTACTGAGCTTTCCCCCTCTGATGCACGCTGAATCCTAGAACAATCATCCTCTTAACACAGGACTATGAGATATCCTTTGCAATATTAGAATCGCAGTGCCCTTCGAATGGTGACAGATCAAGTTATTTCTATACTCAGATTTAAAAACCACAAGCGTCAATGCCCGTGAATTTTGCTTCCACTCTCAAAGGTTGCAGCTGCCTCATACACACACCCGCTGTGTTTCCACATGACCAGCATCACTGACAGTAAGGCTAGGTGTAGCTGGATAGCCTGCAGCAGCCAGAGGCAGCTGGCTTCAAAACAAAACTTCAACCCTTCTGTCATTTTAGTCATCACAAAATCAACACTCACAGAGGTCCATTCCTCTTCCCACTTTTTATCTGAAAAAAGATAAACACCCACAGCCGAAGCAGAACCTTCTCGGCGAGAGAAGGCAGAACAAAAGACTTTTGAAGCCCACGACAGACTTTGTCACACAGCTTTTGAAGCAGTGTTTTTCATTACAGCTTATGAATCACACATATACACAGAAAGGAATAAAGGTGGAATTAAAGCAAAATTTGTGTCTTAATTGAAATCTGTGATCAGAACTACCTAGGCAATTACCTAGCTGCTGGGTAGCTTATTTTTTCATTTATTTATAGATTACAGACATCTTTTTTACAATCTATCACAAGGAACTAGACAGTACCTAAAATCAGAAATTATTTAATATCTCTGAGGGAAGATGAGATTGAGCCACAACAGCAGCCACAGAATTCTGTGTGTGAAAATTCAAACCAACCATAAAACTAAAAACAACTGGAGTCTGTTCTAAAATAACGGCATTCCCCAGTACCCTGGTAGAAATGTTACTTACAGAGAAGAGGTAAAGACTCGCATGTTATATGCATAAAGTTAAAAGGCAGCCTGTCTCTCAGGTGAAACGGCTTGTGGAACACGGCTCGCGTGAGGTACATGACAAGTAGACATGCCTCACTCATGGAACACGGCATGCGGCTCAGGGACAGCTCATGGCTTGCTTGTGGCACGTGGCTCATCTTTGTGAATAAATTGAAACAACCATGAGCTGACACAACAACTGGAGTCTGCTCCAAAACAAAGGCACTCCCCAGTTCCCTGCTAGAGATGTTACTTGTTGACTAAAGACTTGCTACTTTTACCAATAAAGATAAAAGGCAGCATGTCTCTCAAGTGGAGTGAGTGGCTCAGGCACTTAACAGGAATCAAACCCAATTTCCAAAGATTACTTCATTGTCCTAGTTAATAGCTATTTACATAAAACAGATAATCAGTCCCTGGAATCCCAGACCAGAATCGGACTCCTCCCACCTTCCCTAGGCTCAGACATCGCACTCCCTTTTGCCGATACTTCTTTGCTGCCTTGTGACACAACCTCAACAGCAAGGAGTAAGAACGGCTTGTACTACTAGCAATATAACCAACAGTGTTTTGAGGAATAGAACAGAACAAATATTGGCACATTTAGACATGAGTAATTGGAACAAAACATAAAGGCTCACTGTCCCACCAGCAGCTAACCATTTTCAGCCAGAGGGGCAAGGAGGCACAGAGAGCGAACATGGCTCTGCCTGGCAAGATGCCCTGAAGAGCACACCTGATATGAAGCCTTGGGTGAGCACTCTACCCAAACTATTCCCATCTTGGAAAAATTGAAAGAAGGAACCATCTACAGAATCCATACAAAATCAGTCAGAACAAGTTATAATTCTAATAAATTCCCAGTGAAGCTAACTGAGTAGATGACTATGGAAAACAAGAGAAGAATATGAGATAGAAGAGGAAAAACATCAGCGAACAAGCCAAAGAACAGTGCAGAGCAGCAATCCTCTGCATGACTTCCCCCAATTTCCTACAAGCATTCTCGTCCTTTCTCCACAGGACATGGCATTCATTTCCTCTCTCAATTCACCTCTCTGCCTCTAGTATCTCGACTTAGAATTACAGAATTGTAAGGGTTGGAAGGGACCTTGAGAGATCATAGAGTCCAACCCCCCTGCTAAAGCAGGTTCCCTAGTGCAGGTCGCACAGGTAGGCGTCCAGATGGGTCTGGAATAGCTCCAGCAAAGGAGACTCCACAACCTCCCTGGGCAGCCTGCTCCAGTGCTCCGTCACCCTCACTGTGAAGAAGTTCTCTCATATATTTGTGTGGAACTTCCTATGTTCTAGTTTGTGGCCATTTCCCCTTGTCCTGTCCCCACACACCAATGAAAACAGTCTGGCCTCTCCCTTTCTCTCTTGCACTTTAGATATTCACAAACATTGATAAGATCCCCTCTTGGTCTTCTCCAGGCTGAACAGACCCAGGTCACTCAGCCTCTCCTTTCTTATGAATTTCCTGAGTAATTCGTAAGATTCAGCCTTTTCTTTCATTAACTAGTGTTTTCCTGAATTCTCAAATCAAATGTAATGCTTCATTCTGAGAAACAAGAATCTGTACAAAAGATCAACTAGTAAAACATGTATTTTGTGTGACTTATTTTGTCACCAGTAATCAAAGGGACAGAATGTTCAAGTTCCTTCAAGCATCTCATGCACTCAGAATTCCCTCTAACACGTTAGCTTTGTGCGTGCTTGTTTTACATACTCAAAACTAACAAATTATCTTGTGGAAAAAAAGTGAAAAAAAAGTCAGCCAGCCACAATGCATCTTTTAAAGTTACTTTGAGCTCCTCTGGACCAAAACTGTATTAAACACCAATTGCAGCTGTTTAATTCCTGTGAGATGTGGTGTACGGAAGAATTATACTATTCTGAACGCCTTTGCTGCATTTTCTGAAGTGCATCCTGTTTGGATTTATTTTCAGCTGAATCCTAACAGTTTCTTTCAGCTGCAATAACTGGTCTAGGAATAATTACACCATCTGTAACAGTTTCACTATCATGTTATTATGCACTCAACCTTAACCCCAAGTTTAATTTTCATCTGAGAACTGATAATATCGGTAAATTTATTTGTGGGAACCATTGCCTTTCACGCTAGCATTCAGTATCAAAAAATGAACATTCCTTCCTTTGCAATTTGTTTTCTGCATGAACACGCCAAATAATAACAAGATTTGCAGTGTGTTCTTGGATTATAGCACTCTGCAGGGATGCTTTGGTATTAACAATCACTACAGTCTCAATTTCCTTCAAATCAGTGGTGCCCTCGCTGCTAATAAAGTTTGCTGTTCAACATTTATGATATTCATTTACATTTCAGATTTTGTTCAGACTGGCGGAGGAAGAACATTCCATCAGTTTCAGTGTTCCTTTCAGGTATCTATTCTCCGAAGCCTCCAAGTACTTAGTACAACGTATGGCAAAAATGCTTTTTCTTCTGTACTGACATCCCCACTTTCTTCTCCTCTTAAAGTTGATCCGCTTTAAACGAAAACTCGACAATGAGATGACAAAATCCAGAACAAGATTACAAGTTAAGTGTTTCCATACTTAAAAAGAAAGAGAGAATCTCAAATTTTGTGCTGAATGTCACTTGGTAGAAACAAAAGCGGAACTCCCTTTTGTGTTTCCTAATTCTCATTTGTGGGTTCCATCTTTTGCTGTCCTCTTTATGCTACAAAATTACTGCTAAACTGAAGTCATGTCTGGCCCTCACATTTATCTTCGAATCACACTATTTCTTAGACTACTCTGAAGAAAATTGCTGGGATCCAATTTTATATTTATTTTTGTTTTACAGATAAAGCAACTGAGGTGAGAAATACCCACGAGCATAAAGCACAAAGCAACCTCAACAAGCAAGCCAGAGCCAGCACTGCATAAGCTGACTCAAGCAAAATGATTTAGTGTAGGATCAGCCTTCCTGAATATTACTGGAAAGTATCGGAGACAACTCAAATTCAATTTTTGATTTATAATTACATACTCTGGCCATGAAACAAAGGTTCAAACAGGGTAGCATTCCACTATTTTTGCTTTGTAAAGCTTCTAATACACTTGCATGAATCGTTTCACCTTTCCTGGTCTCATTTTATAATTTCCTTTCTCCCCTTTCACACATTATCCAAGGTGCCATTAATACTGGAAATATATTCTAAAGTAATCAGATACAAGGAATGATAAAACTCCAGTGGACACAATCATTGTACATATCTTGAAGCTAATCATTTATTTCTTGTGCTCCAAAATCTTTTACAAGACAAAAAATAATATCCAGTGTCCATAACAACAGATTGAACATCTACAGCATTACGCAGATATCTGAATGACAAAATGGAAATTAAAACCCTTTTACTTCAACTTATATATCAAATGTATTCCATTCTTACAGATCTAATTCTTATTGTTGTTGCTATTCTGAAGTATACTTTCAACAGGTGCAAAGTTCTCGGTTCAGAAATAATTCAATTAAATCCTATTTGGGCTGACAGGAGCATATCCACATTTTTTGTTTGTTGCTAAAAAAAAGTTCCTGTTGTTGTGAGATCTCTACTTCATGATTACAATCTGGAGTGATTTATGCAAATTCTGAAAATTTCACTGCATGATATATGTTTTCTTTTGGTTGGGGATCACAAACTGGATTTTGTACGTCAAATATTGAAAAGAGAAAACTGAAGTAGGTCAGTGTTTTAAATGTGATTGATTTCTTCAAAAGGAAATGGAAGACATGATGCATTACTGCAATAAGATACTCACATTTCTGCTATAAATCACAGGTTTCTGCTAGGTCTTTTTCAACCAGAACTCGTGCAAAACTACCTGGAACTGCTGCAATAGGAACTTTCCACAGAAAGTTTTTTTGTTTGGTAATATGTCATTTTTCCCGCAAGTTGCTTTGAAAGATAGACGGCAGGCATGACTGTTTCTCAGTTAAAAACACTCAAGTCTAGAAGGCATTATTGAGACGTCACATTATAGCTTTTCCTCATTAGTGAAAAAAAGAGTTTCAAAAGCTTCACAAATGCTAGCCAGCCTATGGCTGGTATAATCATAAATGGCAATACACGACAACCTTGATTTAGGTTACTGGGTGGAAGTTCCTGAAAAATAAAGAGCCTCCACCAGCCTCGTTCCCCTGCAAACCACCATTCTTTTACTTTTCCATCCTGTTAGCTATAATGAGTAGTATTTCTGTGCTATCAGTCATCAAATGGGTATTAAATTCAAGTAACATATAAGAACATGCAACAGTAGACTCAAACTCTTCGTAAGAGCCGTTGAGAAAGCAAATGCTGAAAGCAGCACTAATGACCTGGGTGATGGCTGGTAACCAGTGCTGACTGACAACTTGATTAGCACACGGACTGTAATTAAGAATCGCAAGAAATAATTTTGTAGAACAACAACCATAAAATGTTATGAGGAAATAATGTCCAGCCTGGCAGCTTTATAGTCTACTCCCATGGACTGTTTAAGAAAAGAAAAATTCAGAATAATAAAAAATTCTCCGCAAGTTTTCACTTAGCTGAGGAATATTTCTGAAACCATTTTAGCTGTATTCAACAAAAACACATTGCTATGGTACCAGACTGTCCTGAACCATCTGAAAATTGACATATACGTTAGTAAGTTCAACAGGACCACACAGCAGTGTGTTAGTGGAGGATCTAGACCTCACCACTTACGTTCCACGATGCAAATTTCCATATTCACATTAGATTAATTTTTCATCTGAACAGCAATTGCAACAACATTCTTCCCATTTTTTTTTTTTTATGCAGTAAAATTGAGGTTTGGATATCACACATGATAAACCTTGCCCTCATAATTTTTGCTAACTACAAAAAGCTCTTTTAATGGCTTTTCTTTGCACTTCTCACCTTAGCAGTTGGAACTGTAGAGCAGATAACTCCTTCCTTTGTAGTAGCCTAAGTGTAGCTTGCTGAATATCAGAAGAGAATAACCAACTTCTGTCATTTGAACAGGGAGCATCAACCAGTATCTGTACAACAAAGAGCAAATAAGACAATTCACAAAGCAGATATTCACTTTCTGATAAGTGAATATCAAAACCCCCTCAAGTTACTTATGCAAACACTCAGAACACCATTTTCCATTTTAGGGGCTTGAACGATCTAATTACTACTTTGAGACATTCTTATGGAGTCATCAGGGAGGAAGGAAAAACAAAACAAAAGAAATAACTGCTCCAGAACCACCCTCCACCTGAATGTCTCTAACTTGTTTCCTCACTCCTATGTATTCATCATGCACCTGAAGCCACAAGCTCTTTGGAATTCATTACCAAGACTAAATGGGTAACATAACCTAACACACGAACAATTGCACAGTAAGATTCATAAAGCGATTTCTGAGGCTCTGCGGTTCCTACACATGACCTTGGATTCCTTGTTAAGCCAAATATTTTTGTGGAGTTCAGAAAAACAAAGAAGGGAGCAGCACAGGAAAAGCAATAATAATGTTACCTTGTCATATAATTCAGGCTTAAGATCTCCAATCTGCCGACCATCTAGTTTAGAGATGGTTATTAAGTTAACCAGAGGATCTGGGATGAAGGATTCCATTGTCTGTTCCAACCATCTTGATCTCAACTCATCATATTCGTTACAGTGAAACTGACCTTGAATTAAATAAACAAAAAGTTAACACTCTAAAACCAGTCCTCCACTATTTGTAAAAAAAATAAAATAAAAAAGTTACATCAATTTCAGAAATTCTACTTTTTTTTTTGTGCCAGCCATAGATCTTACACACTATGTGCTTATGTTATCACACATTTTGTAGCACTGCTGGATTTTTATAAACCCTAATAAATTTCAACACATTCCTATGGAGCAATCCATAAATATTTACTAGCAAATACTTATGGTAGCAATAGACTTCCATGGTAAAATAAACCTCAAGCACAAGCCATATTCAAAAAGCAATGCTAAGCACGCATTTTTCTGGGATCCTTCTGCCATTGTGCTTAGACAATGTGTCTCTTATAAATTAATCGTCCTTTAACTAAATGAAGCCTCAGCTTTCTGCATCCTACGTTGAATGGTCCAAATACTCATTTAGTTGAAATTTAAGCTGTAAACAACAGAATCTTGTTTTTTCACTCACTTCTAACAACATAGAGTAGTTACCTCTTCTGAAGAAATTGTGTTGCTGGCCTGGGTGAGTACAAGCAACATTTTCCGCTCATTCCCCTTTACTATTTCGATAAAGTTTCTCATTTCCTGCTCTGGACACCTACCCATGGCTCATCCTAAACCCTATGTCTGCCACAGGTAATAGGATACATCTTATCATTCACTCAGGTATAGCCAGAATCAGCTTCCCTGCACCCTATTTTCTCAGCAACAAATTGCTATCTTCAGAAGCAGTGACAGAATAAAAACATTCTCCCTCCCCAGCCTTTTCACAGGGCAATCCATGTTTAATTTACCTCATTGGCAGCACCCAGTTCCTCTGAAAGAGGGAGTGAGAACCAGCTGTAATCAACGGGGACTGGTCGTTCTAATTAACATTACCTGGACAGGCACACTGTAGGATCGCTACTGATTTACCCCCTGGTGCAGCGCAGAGATCCAAAACGTCTTCCCCATCTTTCACCTCTAAAGCCAACACTGGCAGCACTGAAGCAGCATTGAGCAGATAGTAGTCTTTCAGTTTACCAGTCTGGTGTTTTTGTGAAGGGAACCTCCCAGGAGTTCTGCTGATGTAACACTTGAGGGACCTCGGAAGGTAGGGCAAGGTCCCTCCAAAGGCAGGGTGATACCCCTTGGCACACAAGGTGTTCTCGAGGTCAGCGGACTGGCTGAATCTGTTGAGCAGGACAGCATGCTGCCAGCACAATGGGTGTGTGAGCACATCTCTAGATTGGGGAAAGGAAGAGCTGCTTAATAACGTAACAAATAAAATTAACTTTCCACAACATAGGAAGCCTTTTCTCACATATGGGTAAGAACTGCACCACCAGATGATTCTGGTGCAATCAAAAAGGAACGATTTTGATTAGAAATGCTTAAGAAAAAAAATCCAGGAAAAGAACTTTCATAGGAAATTAAACCACTCTTCTCACTAGCTATTACATTAAGACACTAACTTCTTCTGAAATAAAGTGTTCTCCATTTTTCCTAATTCTTTACCAAACTACTGTGGAAGTTATAAAATATGAAGCACAATGCTTTCTCTGACTGCAAAGTACTTCGCTAGGGGCAAAGAACAACCGTGATATGGGTCATCAGAAAGCACAGCAAAACCAATCATGTTGGCTTTGCGATGGTCACTCCAGCCAATGCTGTATACATGCATTTGTAAAATGCAGTTTTCATAGATGTTCTTCACTAAATTTCCATTAATGTTCTACAATCATTGCATCAGAAAAACATAAACCAATAGATGTTCCTTGAAGATAATCAAAAACCAGTGTTTATGTGTAGGAACACACTTGTTCTTATTTCAGTTTGACTTTTCAGGCCTTTCTTCAAGGACTTTCCCCATTTTCTACTTGGATTCCTATCGGTATCTTTCCACTAGTATCAGAAAATATTCCCCAGCAATACTCACTGACTAAAAGAGAAATATGAATTGACCCAATGTAAGAGTTCAAGATGATTCAGTTAAGCTAATGCTATGTACACCTATGCTTCTATTTAAAAAAAACAGATTTTTGTATTTTAAGAGGGCACTCAGAGTAACCACATGATTACTGAGAGCGTACAAGACGCTTTTCCAATCAGTTCCAATAAAAGTAACATGGCACATCTCATGTGAGCACTCAGCCTGAAGTCGACAGCTTTTGTTCACATTCCTTACATACAAGCTAAGCAACATACTTCTCCAGGAGGGCTCTTGCGCTGGCTTTCCTATGAGGGTCCATCGGCTAGCAGAGAAGGGAAGATGTCTTTTTTTTTAATTCCAGTTCTTTAACTGCTGTGTGATCAAGGCCCAAATTAAGTGATATCTTTTTCAGTGCATGCAAACAGCTGGCATTACATTTCTCCTAAAGTTTCTACTTAAAAGCTGCAGAAAAATCTGGAGCACTGCGGCCATCTGGAGTGCTGTGTCCAGTCTGGGGCCCCCAATACAGGAAAGACGTGGAACTGATGGAGAGAGTTCAGAGGAGGCCACAAAGATGATCAGAGGGCTGGAGCACCTCCCCTACGAGGAGAGGCTGAGGCAGCTGGGCTTGTTCAGCCTGGAGAAGAGAAGGCTGTGGGGGGACCTCACAGCAGCCTTACAGTATTTAAAGGGAGATAATAAACAGGAGGGGAACCAACTTTTCACAAGGGTAGACAGTGACAGGACATGGGGGAATGGTTTTAAGCTGAAGGAGGGAAGGTTTAGATTAGACATCATGGGGAAGTTCTTTACTGAGAGAGAGGTGAGGTGCTGGCACAGGCTGCTCAGAGAAGGTGTGGCTGCCCCATCCCTGGACGTGTTCAAGGTCAGGTTGGATGGGGTCCTGGGCAACCTGATCTAGTACCTGATCTGGAGGCTGGCAGCCCTGCCTGTGGCAGGGGAACTGGAACCTGATGATCCTTGGGGTCCCTTCCAACCTGGGCCATTCTATGATTCTATGAAAAAATACTAACGGCAGGATGTTTTATGGATTATGTTTTTACAGATCAGCCGCTGAAACATGCAAGATGGCAGTACCCTGGCTGTGCAAATACACACAGAACAGAAACTTAATCACTACATAAAGAATCAACAACAGGGGAAAAAATTCAGAATTTCTAGATGCAGTCTTCTGTTACTCCATACTTTTACTGTACTTCTAAACCACAAATAAACTGGAACAGTTGCTATAATCAGCGACTGTTCCTGAAGTTATTTTTTGAAGCACTTAAAAACTAACAAACAGAACCTCTCACCCC
>WBMW01001463.1:1876025-1924811 GCA_013396635.1 Penelope pileata | reverse complement strand
CCCCCCCCACCCAAATCAACAGACCTGACCCTGGTCCATGCATCTCCCAGTTCCGCTGAGTATTGCTTCTCAAAATGATCCAGAACGACTCGACAGATTTGCTTTTGGAGCTTCCCTTTTGTTTCATCTTCCAGCTTCAGAGAAAGGAGTAAAAAAGAAAAAGTTAAAAACAACTCTTAAGAACCATTACAAGAAAATTTTTCAGCTTAAATCAACTAGTGACAGTGATGTTCAGATACCAAGGTCAAATCACACACGTATCAAAACGTAGCAAGCTGCTGAGAAAGACCAAGCTGAGAGGCGTACTCTCCTCTTCCCCACCTGTTAAGAGGTGAGGCAAAGCCGCTGATAACATTCCTTCTCCGGACCCACTGAGATAACGCTGTATCAGGTGCAAAATAAGCAGAGCACACTTAAAAGACTGCTTCCTAGAACCACGATCGCTCTGCCAAGACTCACCTACGTGCTTAGCTAACATAAATAAATCTACCTGAACCACCGTGCAAGCCCCCTGGAGCACAGCCACACAGCACTGCAATGCCCAAGCTATTCCAGAAACAACTGCTTCAGCTGTCATTCTGATTCTTTCTCAAACCCATGAAAAGATTATATTTTACAACGAATGGGAAAAAGGGAACTTTTTGTTTCTGAACAGCCTCGTGCTATTCTGGACGTTCCTCCCCGGGGCCGTGCAGCACCTCTCCCCTCAAGCTGGGGCCATCTCCTCACCCGCCTCCCCTACAGCCACCCGTGGGCCNCGGGCAGGGAGCGGCGGCAGCAGGCGGGCCGCGGCGAGAGGCAACCGCATGGCCGGGTCGGGCGGGGCCAAGGAGGGCTGCTCCGCCCGCCCGGGGCCCCGCGCCGCCCTCAGGCGGTCGTGCGGCCCCGCGGGAGGGCGTGTGTTTATTTCCGGAATGCGCTTGGATCGCTCGGGAGCCGCCGGAGCGCGGTTTTGTTTCGCTTTCGCAGCGACAGGCTGAGCTGTCCTGCAGCCCGGGGCTCCCAAAGCGAGGGCGGGAGCGGGCTGGGGCCACGCCTGATGACTTACAGAGCTGATCCCCTCCCAGGCACCGCCACCAGAGATCCGCCAGGAGCTGCCCATCCTCTCGGCTGGCCCAAGCTTACAGAGACCTTGCAGCAACCATTCCGGTACCCAGCATCCCCCCGTAAAACACCCTGGAGATCAGCTGTGGTTCACGACGATGCTGGTGCAAAGAAACCACTGGAAGTTGAATTATGCACAAAGATCTCTCACGTTTTTGGACACCCTGTGCTCTGGGAACAGGGACCAGGAGAGCTGCCAGTCCCCAGTTCATCCCCTGTAGCTAGTTAGTTCCATAGCACTAAAATACAGCCCAGATGCTCAGGCACTTCCTCCTCTGGCAGCTTCACCATGACCCATGGGTGGAAGAGGACTGTGGAGACAGGCAGGCTCCTTGGGCGAGGAAGGACACAGCTCGCTGTGTCAGCCTGACCTTGATGCAGTTGCTGTGCCGCACCAAAGCCAGTGTGCACCCTCTCTCTGGGAAGCCCACTTGTCTGTCAGCTCTTGCTGACTCCTCCAGAAAGAGCAACTTGGAAACAGCAAATTCCTTTAACAGGGGCTTCTGTTATTGGCCACCCATGCAGCTGCTGTGTGCTTACACTGGCCTCTAGAATCCAGAACAGAAAGGGGTGCAAAGGTACCAAGTACTATCACGTAAATAAATATTTGAGTTTCAGGCTCTAATGAAGACTGAGAACATTCATGCAAACCTCATGCAAATTATCAAACTTCAAAGCTAGTTTGAAACATTTCAGTGTCCTGAGAAGGAGCCAATGGGTAAAATGTAGACCTCCTGCATATCCGATGTGAAAGGAAACTAGAAGGGTTTTTGGTGAATGAGTCATGCCACCAGATACGGAATAAAACTTGTCTGAAAGTACAGTTCTCTGCAGCTGTAGTTCTGCCAAGTCCTATCACACGTACAGGAAAATACAATAATTTAATTGTACTTAGCCAATAAACAAAAAAAGCTTGCTGGAAGAGTGACTCTTGCCTAAACATGAAGGACAAAAGTTACCCATTCTGAAGAAATTTTAAGCATATGTAAACACCTCAAAATTATGAGGCAGCTCTTCTTCTGCAGAACCTCAGTCTGCTATCTGGTTGTTTACCAGTGAATCATTACTACAGCAGCATGGCCACCCTCCTCAGACCTCTGTGCCTTGACAAATTTAACTCATATACTTGGCTTGATGAGAGCACTTAATTTCTTATTACATGTTCTTCTCATAGGTGAAAATGACACTGCGCTCATTAGAGAAGCAGCGATACTTACTGATATAAAATAGCTATTTAACAAACCCTAAATTGTAAATAAGACAGCGACTTACGATCCAAAATGGCTGCATACACTTGGTTTTTTACGGCACATATAGGACAGGGTTGAACACACTCATCCAGAACATGTCTCGTTGAGTGATGAGGCTCAGAGCTGACCCCACTGCTTTCTAAACTACTTGAATCATGGAGGTAAGGAGCCCAGGTGCAGCTGAGCCCACTCCTATTCTCAGACTCGGTCAACAGTTTTTGTCTAGGGGATTGTACGTGCACAGTCAATGTAAGATATAATCTTAGCTAACAAAAGTCTCCACACAGACCTAATCTCAAGAGATAGCCATACTCAAGAGGAGACCCTGCCACAGACTCACCTACCACACAGAAGAGCTCCATGGCCCCACAGGCTGCTCACTATTTATGGGCTAAGATGGTTGCCACATAGTTTTTGGAACGTGCTCAATTGACCCTCAGCTGTTGAACCAGGTGTCTGCCGTCAGTTCTTTCAGCCCCCCAGGTTGAGACAGATTTGTGGTCACTACCTGTCTTAGTGAGGCCTTGCATGTAATTAGTAGAGTGCTCATTATCTGCCTGAGCAAGCCTTTGTGTGTCATGGCCAGGCCGGAGGAGGAAGTTGTGGGGTGGAGGCAGCACACCTCACAACTGTCACTCTGCATTTCCCTCAACCTCAATCGTTCCACTGGCCCAACAGGAGAACAGTGTGAAGTTCTGTTAAAGTCGTATTTACTGAGGAGCATACACAGATCGCCAACCTTTCCATGGCCTACTTCTCTAAATCTTGTGAAAAGCATGGGTTTTGTTACCACAGCGCAGTTGCCAGAGCAATCCTGGGTAAGGAAATAGTTTATCTGAATGGGGAGGTGTTCCTCTGTCCTAGAAAAAAACTTTATTTCCAAACTACATTTGCTTTTAAAACCTAGTGTCTTGCTACTTTTAAGGATGCATCTATTGAAAAACCATGGAGCATTTTATGTTCCAAGGAATAAAAGTACTCTAAATTGGATTGATTCTAGAAACTAGAAAGCTGACAGTGCTATGCTAGTGGGTAGCATCCTAAAGTAACTAAGCTTTTAACTCAAACATTGCAATAAATGACTGAAAAAAAACCCAACAGGTTGAATGCTACTTTACAAAAGGAAACATACTGCTTGCTTTGTTACTGTCCATCAGTCTTTTCTAATGTGACATCATTATATCTGAAAGCTGCACTTAAGAAAAACAATGGCTACCACTGGAGAAGAAAATTGGCATAGGACTGCTCCTGGCAACCATATTGTAAATTCATCTAAAATAGCAAAACTAAGAAATCCATTTTAAATAGCGGTTAGGTCTCCAGTGGATAGAGTTATGGTTCTTTGAGTTTCAAGGAAAAAATAATCACCACAGCCTTTATAAAGCTTACCTGGAATTCACAGCCTAGAACATGAGCTAATGTGGTCTTAGACCTTGTTCCACAAGGGTTTTCCAAGCCCTGCTGAAAGCCAGAGGGGCTGTTTGTGTGCTTAAGGCTCACTGGTTACGCTTGACTCACAGGCACTCAGGTGAACAGCAGAAGTGTGCCTTGATGCTTCCCTCTTGCTCCTCAGAAGCAGGGCTCACAGAAGGGCCATCAGGAAGCATGCATCAGCTCTCTCTTGTGGGCAATTCGTTTAAAGCATTCTAATTCTCCTTCAAGACTATGGAACTGAAATGAAATCTCACAAGATTATCAAATAGCTTCCTCCAAAATCACAGTGCTTTTGTCCCACCTCAATATCAGTGTCTCTCACTTACCACAAATTATTTACATAGTGAGACCATGTCACAGACATGAAGTTAAACCTAGTGGATACCAAATATATCTACCTTTATAATCAACTGTAGTTCCTGTTTTCCATTTTAATATTTAACATAGTCCTTCTTTAAGTAAGGTCCTCCTGTGGATTCTAGGTTTTGTCTAAATAGGAAGACAACAATAGCTTCCTTTGAAACACTCACTGCTCATTACATAATTCAGCTTATTCCTTGTCTCAGAAGACACATTTAACTTACATTTCAGACAAAATATTTTAAAGGTTTTTAAAATATTGCACCTAGACAATGCAAAATGTTCTGCTGATGCAGCATGTTTCTGTGTGCTTATCACTCATGTACTTGAGTAAAAATACTCTGAGCAGTATGCACTCATACATTTTGAAAATTATGTTATTGAGAATGAAAAGTATCAAAACCTTATGAAATATTCTGATTCCCTCTCAAATATCAAGTACGCTATCAAAGAGCTATAAATGTATAAGCATACGCATATCCCAGTGTCAGTCTGTCACGATACTCTAAATTTGACACATCGCAATTGTCAAAATACGCAATGATTCCATCTCTAAGGTATCTATTTCGTACGTAGTAGCAGCATAAATAAGACTTGCAGACATGAAACATTTGACTATATTTGCCTCAAAAAAAAAGGTAAAATTATGGCAATATGCAAAATGTTGATGCTCTGCATTCGTTCTAGTCTATATATAAATGTAATCTTGAGCAAATAAAAAGTCAAGGTAATATAAAGTACTGAAAAAGCTACTGTAGCAAACAAATTTTCATGAACAAAACTGTATGAAACATTTTTTTGTACTTTGGTCATATATTGGTACAAATTTATTTTAAAAGCAGAGACAAAACTGATACGTGTCCACACACATAACACGCTTAACACACGTTTCACACATAAGTAAAACCATCTTACATTTCAGTTTCTCAAATTTTGCTTCCACAGCAGTATTTAGCTTTTTTAAAAATAAAAATAAAGACTTCAATTAATTTCTTTTAGTGTTAATAGGAAGAGTGATACATTTATTGAAATGGAAGTTGCCTAAAAAAAAAAAGGCCTGCAAAAATTGAGTCTTTAAGCCAAAACAGTTAAGTGGTAACACAGTCAAAATAGGAAGATTGGAATTGCACCTCTAAACTTATATGCACTAAATATCATGTTTGTTTAAAGTGAATATGACGAAGTCTCAAGAATCATCAGACTGAACCATGTTACACTGTTAGAATACAAGAAGAGTATCCTCACGCTGACAGTCATAAACAAATTGTTTCATCCTTATGCTGAATTTGTAAGCTTGGAATATTCCTCTCTACCCATTCCAAACTTAATATTTTTAAGACTGATCACGGTTTCCGCTCAAACATACTCTTCTACAATCTTAGTTGTGTCATCTCAATTAATTTGGTATAGGTTTATCATTGATGTAATGGGTATGTGGCAAAGATTTCTAATGTCAAAGTGCTGAAGACATACATTGCATTAATTTAACTTCTGCCAAAATCATTAGCTTATATCAAGTTATGGAAGATTGAGAGCATAATGGAAGATCAGCAAATACTGCTTCTTCCAGAAGCCTTTGCATGGGGTTTCATCCTTGCTGTAACTAAGTGGCATAGCTGTATAGTTTTACATAATACACCAATGGCTGTCTCCAACGCAAGAGAAAAGACAGCGTATACAGCATATAAATAATACTATATCCAATTCTAACCTGTTTTACATATCCCTTTAATTTTATTTTTTTTTTTAATGTAAAATTAAAACACTGCATGGAAGCATCATATAACTCCTTAAAATTCTGGGGTTTCTTTTGTTTTCAAGATGGAATTTTAGTATTAACAGGATTAGAAACTGCTGGAGCTTATCTGCATATTCAGTGATTCATTTCTCCATCAGAATCGATGACTGAATTAGTGCAAAACTTTTACAATGTGCAATTTTATTATATGTAGTAATAGACAATACAATATTCAGCTCTATTTTTCAAACTGAATTCATTACCTACACCCAACTCAGTTAATAAAACTAAAACAACAATGCATAAGAAAACTTTCAGACAATTCAAATAACATAATTTTGTATAAAATTTATTTATATTAAACTTTCCTTTCTACCTTCCCCCCTTGAGATTGCCAGAAATAAGAAAGATGCATCTGGTAACGTAATCCTAATAAGTGGTACTGCTACTGTAAGGAAAATATAAGAGTCAAACACATCCTACTTGCATGTATTTGGCTGTCAGCTTTCTAATGCTTTCAAGGTATCATTTTATTGGTAGTAGGTAGGAATATCCACTCATATTTTCAAATAGTTTTATAAAAAGTTAGAAAAATATACTCGGTATTTGTTGCATAACCTGCCTATATTCACCCTAACGTACATGAATCATAAAAAATGCTTTAGAACCATTTATTAGCTGCAAAAATATCAACCACTGCACAGCACCTGGTGAAAGGTTTTGAAGAGAACATACAATCCAATATTATATCATCTTGAAGGTATTCTTCTTCAGGTTTGTAGCTGTGTATTTTCACAGGTAAACCCAACACATATTCCATATTATGTTCCTAGGAGCTTCCATGGGCACATAGATCTTTCTTGCTTTCTTGATCCTGAAGAAGGGCTGGTGATGTCAAAAGTAAACAT
Organism: Penelope pileata; assembly: GCA_013396635.1. Lineage (NCBI taxonomy): Eukaryota > Metazoa > Chordata > Aves > Galliformes > Cracidae > Penelope > Penelope pileata. Next base: position 1,918,017 of record WBMW01001463.1, on the reverse strand, counting down.
CAAAGTAGGATAGAATTAACTCAGTGTTTAGTTGTTACCAAGTTATCATTTTGCAAGAAGCTCAACAACTGTCATTTTTAAAAAATTTCCTTCAAGGACAAAACCCATTTCTAACACAATTTTTTGACCATGTTCTTTCAGTGTTATCTGTGATCCAGTTAAGCAATGACATCATGGGTATCGCTGTTTGGTCTTTGGCGTATAGTCAGTGGGGGCAAAGGTTTTCCGTAGAAATCTGTATAAAGAATGCCAGTGAAGAAAAACACATTAAATGGCTATTTACCATCTCCCTTGTTTAATAGACTGTTTAAATAAGGTTTCCTTACTGAAAACTAGATAGGTACAAGTTTAGAGCTAATTCCTACAAAGAACTTTCAGGCATAGTGCCAACATCTGAAGGTGTACTGTCCAAAAATGGGTTTAATTACATTTTGTTAAACATGCATCAGCATTTGGAATATCAAGTCCAGAAGTAATCTACAGACATGCTAAATATAGGACATAAAACATCAAAAGTGTCGAACTGACAACTGAGAACATGAAGTATAAAAATGTGAATGCTACTATAGTCAGTGTAGTCATTGCAATAAAGTGACAGTAACACTTAAGCAGCAGCCAAAATTTTGGTACAATTTACGCATGACATCTATCTTGAAAGCCATACTAGCTTTCTAGAAGAACTATATTATGAATTTTTAGATATATGTGTAACATTGCCTTTTGCCAGTAAGGAATTTAAATAAGGAAAATCATTCAAGATAAAGTTATTAAGTACACCAGAAGAGACTAAGCATCATCCTCAAATAATTGCTAGTGATGTAAAACAAACAAACAAACAAACACTCCATGCAGAATGGTACATAAAAAGCATTTCACAAAAGAAAAAAAAAACAAAACAGAAAGACGGTAAGAGGAAACAGGTAGAAAACAAGAAAGAAATAAAAGCAGCTTTTTGAAGCATTCAAATCTCAGTTTCAGTTACGTGGACAGTCTCCTCCCCAACAAAGCTTTAACAACATGCCATCAAAAACAAAACTCAACTTTAGTAGATCATAGTTTTCCAATAAAAGCTGTATTATGCTTGTCTAAATATGGAATAACTTGCATTAAAACTGCAAGTTAAAACTGCTGAAGTTAACAAAAGCAAGCAAGTTGTATTACATTGCTCTAAGAATATGTGTATGCATCTGTAGGCTCAAGTTTTAGTTACCCTTGCATTTAATTAGCAAAATGATAAACATTGTCTGCTGTTGTAATCCTTTGACTTTAATGGAGCTAACTCAGTGTTCCAGCAGCATGCAAAAAGCAACAGAACTGCAAAAAATGATTATAGGTGAAATTAAAAACCTGTACAATGGATGTTGTATTACAGTCAGCTTTTTGAGGTCTGGCAGACAACTTTAGGACTGGCAGACAATTTTAGCTCCTATAAAAAGTAAGAAAGATTAATCATTCTTGCAAATGTATCCTCCAGTGACAATCAACAGACACTTACTAGCAAGTGTTGTGCTAGAAATCATTACTATGACTGGAAAAATTGCAGTCCTTAATGAAAATAATTGTATAATTACAGATTAAAATAATTTATTATACTGCCTGTTGACTCTGCCTGAAAATCCAGCACAATATTCTTTGCTACGAATGACACAAAAATGACACAATATATTTCCTGCACAGCCCGATAAGTAACACATTTTTCAGTTTGCACATTAAATCATTAAGACAGATTTACATCTCTGAGAAGACCTAGCATTAAAAACCAAACCTTTGCGTATTGTTTTCACCTCACTCTACACTAGTTTAATATATCTCAGCATCAATATCAGTACGACCTATCCGCGCCACATTCGAAAGTAAAGTTAGTACAAAAACAGAGAACAACTGCTATCCAAAATCACAAATCTTACTTTAGAATACACATGAATTCTGGGACACATCTATTCCTTGGTCTTTTCGTGACTTACAGAAATCAACAGTATAAAAACTCATAGTTGTTTTGAAGCATAAGGGGGTTGGTTTCTTGACTTACATTGAGGAGCTATCAAATGATTCAGTGATACACTCTCAGATATGGACTTTAGGAGTACTCCTGAAAATAATTTCTATGCATAAACAAAGCCTAAATTTTTAAAAGCAGACTTTAAGTTAAATACTTAAAAACATAGAGAAAGGGAAGCCTTATCAAAGTCTCAGCTGAAGGAAATAAAAAAAAACTGTACGCTTTCAGCACAAATTGTGCCTTCAAGACACCTAATGTCAATTAACATGAAATCAAGCTAGAAGCCTTGGTTCAGTCCCAGAGCTACAACATCACTGGCGTGAGACATGGCAGGAAGAGTCCTGTGACTGATGTGTGACAATGGACAGTTCTGGGCTCTTCAGCAGGGACAGGCAGGGCAGGTGAGGTGGGGGGTGGCTGTGTGTGAGGGAGGGGCTGAGCTGTAGGGAGCTCACAGTTGGCAATGACACTGTTAAGAGCCTCTGGGTAAGAAACAAGGGACAAGCAAATAAACTGTTGTTGCGGGAGTCTGCTACAGGCTACCCAGACAGGACAATGACACCGATGAATTGTTCTTCACAGAAGGGAGAGATACCTCTACATCAGCTGCCCCTGTCCTAAAGGGTGACTTCAACTTGCCAGATGTTAACTGGGAATACCACACAGCTGATGACAGGTCCAGGAGATTCCTAAAACACCTTGATAACTTTGTGGTACTCATTCTAAGGGAGGCAACGCTCCTAGATCTATTGCTTGTAAACAGAGGTCTCACGGGTGAAATGGTGATTGGTGGCCATCTTGGCCATAGTGACCATGAAGTAGCTGAGTTTAAAATCTTTTGTGATAGGAATAAAATTGCCCCCAAAACATGAACCCTGGATATGGGGACAGTAGACTTCAGGCTGCTCAGGGAACTAGCTGGCAAAGTCCCATGGTAAACTGCTTTTGAAGGCCTTCAGGTCCATCAGTGCTGGTCACTTTTTAAGTATCACTTCTTAAGAGCACAGGAACAGGCAACTCCAAAATGTCAGGAAGCATGCAGTCAGGCAGAAGGCCAGCCTGGCTGAACAAGGATGTTCTTCTATGGCTTAGGTTGAAATAGAAAGTGTATGGCCACTGGAAGCGAGGTTGGGAAAAATGCTCTTCTCCATTTTAGAGAGAAAATTTGTATGGCCAAAGATCAATTAGAGTTGAAGTTGGTCAGTACTGTGGGGGACTACACAAAAGGCTTTTTAAAATGCATTAACAGCAAAAGAAGAACCAGAGATAACCATAGAGGATGGTCACCTCATAAATAGGGACACAGACAAAACAGAGATATTTAACGCCTTCTACATCTCTGTCATCAACACCAATGATAGGCACTGGGACCTTCAGAGCCCTGAACTGCAGGACTGTGACTACAGTAATGATCAACTCGCAGCCAAATCCAAACTTGTGCAGGATGAATAACGGCTCTGGCTGGATGCATGTAAATCCATGAGGCCCAATGGGATTCATCCCAGGGTACTCCAAGAGCCTGCTGATGCCATTGTGAGATCTCTCTCAATTATTTTTCAGCAGTCTTGGGAATCTAGAGAGTTCCCAGTCAACCAGAGGCTGGGAAACATTGCCCCAATTTTCACAAAAGGCAAGAAGGAAGACCCTGGTAATTACAGGCTTGTTGGTCTCACTTCAGTACCTAGCAAAATTACAGAGAAGATTAGGCTGGGAGTTACTGGAAAATACCTGAAGGACTGTGCAGTTACTGGTCACGGCCAACAGGGGCTCATGAGTGGAAAGCCCTGTTTAACAAACTTCATCTCCTTTTATAACAACATTATTCACCTAGTTGACCAAGGAAAACCAGTTGATGTAATCTTTTTGGATTTCAACAAAGCCTTCAGTATGTGAAAGATCCAGTGAGTTTTGCAAATACTTGGCAGTCCTGAACAAGAAAAATATGTAAGCCGAACACCTACTGAAAAAGTTGCAGGAGAATGTGGTTGTTGAAAAGCTAACAGTATTTATATTCTGGAGGTGTGAAATCCACTACTAAAATGGCCATTAGCATGAAATTCCTAATCAGAGAATAACAAAATTCCTGAGAAAACAAATCTCTGAGAAAAGCGCTGGCAATGCTTTGAATTCATCTGCTAAGTTCTGAGCACTGTAAGTTTCCTCTGACCTCAGTAGTTACCTCTGGTCAAGACATCATTCCCCTACCAACAAGTTTTCTATCTTCAGATTCCAAAATACTTTCATTATTATTTCTATTTTACAAATAAACTAAATAAGCACACATCTCAGGTCATTATCTTACATACTTATGAGTAGGGAAACTAGCTTAAAATTTTTTTCCTCCGTGTCCGCCCATGCTCTTCCTACAAAATGTGAGACCTCCCTTAGCCACAGATTGGATTAAAAAAAAAAAAAAAAAGCAATTATCACTCTTTCCCTTTCTTCCCCTCCCTACCTCTTTATCTGGATTTTCTTTCTTGCCTTCTTTTCTCTACATTCCTTAAAAAAGAAAAAAAAGTACAATCACTTCATGATTAAAATTTTCTGAAATACAGACTACAAACTACATTTTATGTACACAAATTACTACATTCCTGTGAAAAATAAATAAGTAGTTTCAGAGATTTTAATTCCCCTTTAGACAACTTTTGATTGGTTCTCCTTTGGCAGAGAAGCTCCATATTCTGTTACTTCAGAAGTTCAGCAGAAACGCCCACATGGCGCTGAGCTTAACCCTGGCTTGAACTGATTAATTCAAGCAGCATGGAGCTCCTTTCTCTATAAACTCCTGAATTAATGTTTTCTTTGATCAAGTGTGTCCTTTGCTTTATTCCGCTTAACACCGCCACGTACTACTCCAAATGTCTTCATATTCACTTGACTTTCAAAAATTGAAAAATAAAAAACATAAGACTTTTTCATCTAAAACTGAAGATACACAGGTTGCCCACAGAAGATGGGGGTCTTCCCTCGTCAGAGATATTCAAAATCTGCCTGGAAACGGTCATGGGCAACCTGCTCTAGGTGGCCCTTCTTGAGCAGTGATCTCCAGTGGTACCTTCTAGCCTCTGTGATAGGAAAAACAATCTTCTGTCATCTTCCAAACAGAAATAGCCATTTAAAGGGAGAAATCAAATTTCTACCTTTTGAACCTTGACATTCCCAGTTAACAAAACTTTTATCCTAGCTTTCTCATACCAGGAAAGTTCACATCAGTTTGTGAACTTTCAGGCTCTTAAGTAAAACAGCAGGTCCCAAGCTTTATCTTTGACATCTCTGCTTGCAGACCAATCACCAAGTATTAAATTGGAACTCTCAATTCTGCAATCAAATTTATGTTGGGCTGTTCATCAAAGCTGGGACTGCAGTACCTCATTTGGAATTGCTACCATAATGCACTTAATTCATGGGTGCCCACATGTCCTTGGCTTTCCCTCGCACAAAAAAAAAAACTCACCTTCGAATCAGTGACAAGTCTATGCTTTTACAACCATATGTAAACAGTATCAGTGGGTAGTAGAATGCGTAGACTGTCTCAAGAGGTGCCATAAGCAGCTAGCTCACACACAAATTCAGCCGGAGGCAAGCTATGATTCACAGAACTACAGAAATATGCAAGGCCCATTTGGGTTCAGCATTTTGAAGTAATAAGCACTTCCAGATCAGATCATTAGAACAGTGTAGCAACAATCATGCAGCTCAGTGCAGAACCAAATTAATAAGCCCTGCTGGATCTCTTCAGCCATACATAGGTGTTTCTGCAGTATTCTCTCTGCTGAGCACCTCAGAGTTTTTCCAATATCTGGGTAACCCAAACCTTGTCCTCAGTGCATCAGGTAATGATGAGCCATCTACACGTGGACAACAGCAAAATACTTTCAAACTTTAATTTTGAACGCAACATGTGTCTGCACACTTAAAGTAACTGTCCCATTACTCTTTGTAATATGCATTATTATAATATTTAGTTGTGTGCTGCTGAGCAGATAACAAATAGCTTTTGATATCGCATGTCACCTTAAATTTTGCAAGGGAATCGGAGTGAACTTACACCTTTGGTTTTTTTAAAAAAAAAGAAACAAGACTTGAAAAATCAAAAAGATGCTTTCTAGTAAGCAAAAGGGTTAGCTTTTGGTCAAAGAAAATTGGCATTAAAAATTAAAAAAAAAGATGAAGAATGAAATGAATGTAGAAGTGAATGAACGTGAGAATGTTTTAAAAAAGTTCAAAAACCAGAATATTTTAAATTACCAGCATGATGTGTTTCACCAAGAGGCTCAAGTTTTCGAAGTCTATTAAGTTTGGGAGTTCCCCAGCCAACTAAAGAAAAACAAAGACAGTCAAAACACATCTCTAATTGATTCAGAGAAAATTTATGGAAACCAGTTCCTTTTGAGAGAATTCAAAGCATTTAGAAATGGAAAAGTATGTAATATATTATATATATGAATACCATTGAGATAATTTTAAAACAAAATGACCTACCCTTAAAAATACTGATACTTTGGTTACTCACAGATGAAAAATTGATTAGTCTGACTTTTTTTGGCGTCTGTATGAAAATAACAACTTCCCCCCATGGTATGGATCAAATCAATACTGCTGAAACTTCAGACTGCAAAGCGGGAAACTACATCAGAGATTTCTGAGAAGGGTTAGCAGTAAATCTCTGTATGAAGACCATATCAGTTTCACCATTCACAAATGACTATTTTAGAAGCTTAAAAACCACAGATTGAGACATCAATTATTATTTGTTAGTACACTCACCTGGTGGAAGAGAAGGTGGTGGTGTAGGATTGGTGGGAACTGCATCATCTGCATTAACGGGTTCTACTCTATGGCCTCTTTTTAATTTTGTTTTTTTATTTTTCTTCTTACTGTTATCTATACAAAACATAATTAATTTATTTCTTACATACCGTACAGTTATATTCAGAGAATATATTAAACCATCTTTTAATACGATTGTTGGGGTGAAATGCATCAGAATTTTCAGTGTAAATTTGCACAGTACAACAAAAGTTTGTGAAGTGTACAATGTACACAGCATGCTTTGCTATTCTAAGAATAAAATATATGCAAACACTACATTTTAATAAATCAATTCATCTTAGCTTAGCAGTGATGGCAACCAAATCACATATTTGGTTATAACAAAGGACCTAGTTTCAGCTGTAGTATCAGCCACACCTGCAAATATGCACTTTATAAAAGTAGTTTTTTCAATTTAGTAACCTAATGGAGCATTTTCAATAGACTCAATTGACATGTAGTGTCCTGAAAAGTAATGCAGACACAGGAAAGAATTGTGTGAGAAATAACATTAAATGAAATATTAAAAGGAAGCAGCGTTACCTGAGTCAAGGCTTTCTGAGGCTTGCTGCTCATTTTCTTCACGCTGCGAATGTTGTGTTGTTGTAGAATTGCACGTCGCTGGTCTACTGTCATTTGGTTTTTGGCTACTGTTAATTGATAATTGCTGTGCATCCCTTTGGTCCTGCTCTGTTTGAGATTTTGAGACAACAGTAGCCTTTTCAGTCTCCAACCTTTGCCGCTTCTTTTCCTTTTCCATTTGTTTTTCATTCTAATAAGAATAATTTTTAGTTATTTTTATTTTTACAACTTCTAATGCTGTAAACTAATAATAAAAAGGAAGGAAGGATATTTTAAAATTAAGATACATATATATATTTTAAATGTCTCACATATAAAAAACTTTTTCAAACAATAGCTGAAGAAAGTAACATCTCCAATATGTTCTCCAGAGAGGCACAAGAAGAAAGAAAAGGGATTAACAGCAAAACAAATGATTTTCAGATTTATATATTGACATCCATTTACATATGATTGACAGAGCTTTACACCCTGTTTTCTTGCCTTTTTAAATTTTTTGGTCATATGAAGAAAAAAGGATGCTATATATATATATATAAACAACAACAGCAGTTCCAAGCAAAACCCTCTCTACTGTCTTAATTTTCAACAGAAAATAACAGGCTATGCTCAGAAATCTAGAAAATTGAAGTAGGCAGGGAGATTTTATGTAACTAACTAGAACACTAAAACACTTTACAAGAAATTGGTAAACTCTCAATGATTTCCAATCCTGAATATCCAATGGTTTAATCAGGAAATATTTTCAGTCAAATGTTTACAATACCATTATTTTACTGTGTCTACATTTTTTTCTTTTCCCTTGAATGAATACTAGGGGATTTTCTTAACATGAAAGCATTGATTCATTGCACAGAAGACAAGACTGCCAAGATAAAAAAAAAATTGCTGGGTGTACAGACTTGAGCAATTCTTTCAGATGAACCCCTTTTCTCATTACCTCTCAGACATTTGTTAGTAGTAGGTCTAAAATGATCCAGATTTCCACATATTCTCATACCTCAGAGATTACCGCAGCTATAGGCTGGAAAGGGTTTTCTGTGTTCCCAGGCTCAGGGTCCTCATCATCGTGTACACTTCTTCCTTCTTCTCTTTCCCTTTTTCATTGTTATGGTTTTGTTGTTGTTTTAGTGAGTTTTGTGGGTGGGGGAGGAAGATGAACAAAGAATTATGAAGAAGCCAGGCTATAAATTTTACAAAACAGAGAACAGTTATTAGGTCGTCTAGCTCATCCTCCAATATATGCCAGCTGATTTTCACAGCATCCTTATGTATTTTGAAAGACATTCTACAAAAATCACAATAACAAGCTAACATCAATAAAACACAAGTACACATTATAGCAGAGGTTATTTTAGGACACACTTGTACATATATTAAGATTAAATGACTATATATATTTTTTTTTGTTGTTAGCCTCCTGTGAAGTTCTATCAGCAAGACCAAATTTGTTCTACTAATTGCCTTGTAATTCTCACTTATAATACATCTCCAGCATGAAAAAAGGGAGTGAATCAGGCAAAAACCTGCAGGTCTCAAAAGCTTTGGCATTCAGGTCTTTACTTCTAATATGGAAACACTTGGCTTGTAAGATTTAAATCCATCACAGCAGGCTCCCTGTAAGCTCTATGTACAGGAATGAATCAAGTATCTTAGAGAGAGAGGGAAGGGAGGCAGGAGATGTTATAGAGAGAATACCTTTCTTCTCGTATCCTTCTCACTCGCTCAGCTCGTTCTCGTTTCTTTTGTTCCTCATAGGCTTTTTGTTCTGTAGTGTCTCTTTGGATGCGCTCATTTAAGGCATCAAAATCTTTTGCTATGATATGTAGAAGCCAAAACAAACCCTTTTTTATTGATTTATCAATTTTTTTCCCACAGCCCATGACAGCCGAGCAAGGTTCCTGTTAATACAAGGAGGAAAAAAAGGCAAGAATTATTTGCAGTTCAGATTATTTGACCAAAAGCATGGACTCAGCCAGACAACTACTGTTCATCTTAAGTCTGCAAAACATTGGGAAGTATGGGAAATAAATTTGCATTTAGTTAATTCTACCAATTTAGGTCTATTATTTGCTAAGTTGCAAATCACATTAGCTCTACCAATTTTCTGTATTTCCAGTCCCATTCCAAAAATACTAAATACTGCAAAAATATGCTTGCCTGTCTGTCTCCAAATAAATACATATATACACCTGCTACATACACATTTGCTACGTATATACATATATATTTATACACCTCTCTCAATACACATCCGTATCTATCCATCTTTACAGGAATAGAAGCATTTTATCAACCTCAAATATGTATGTTCTATCTTGCTGCTGCTTTATAATAACCTAAATTATATTCATCTATAAAATGAGAAGAAAAAAAGAAATGTGAGGGAATCCACTTAGCTTCAGTTCATGAAAGAATGTTCAAGTTATTCAAAAGCATCCAGGAGATTAATAAAATGCTGCATGAATTTGTCAGGAAAACTCAAACCAGAGTTAGCTCAGGATAGAAGTGAAAGTATAATCCATCTTGGCTGGAATAAAACTTTTGCCATGATATTCTTATCAACAAGCAAAAGAAACAATTAGGTAAGTCTATTTGAAGGCAGGTTCAAAACATTGCTAAATTAGTTTGGAATACTTGATGCAACACTTGAAGCAAGACACACGCTTGACTGGAAGGAAATGAGGAAAAGAATTTAAAAAAATTTGGTTATGAAAGCACATCTGGTAGGAAAACATTGAAGGAACAAGAGTGGGTTCTTCCTCGAAAGCTTCAAGGAGTTATAACAGTCTTCCAAAAAAGGGTTATCTGCTAATAGGAAAACAATAGTTTGTTATTCGTGTTTGCAATCTGGAGGACAAGTGTATAGAATAAAAAAGATGTGCCTCAATTCTAGCTCAATTCTAAGGATCAAATAGGAGTGCCATTTAGCACAGAACACTGTGGTATTCTCTAGCAAAATCTAATCAGAAAGAAGATGTGTAGGCGATACTTTGTTTCTCTGAGAAAACCAAGCTAATAGCACTGGAACAATTTTCCTCTAGGTTTGCAAAAAGGTTATTGTTCTAGTAGTTCAGTTATCAAATAGAGAAATTTAGGAATATAGAAAATATAGAAATATTTAAAAAAAAAAGATGATAGTCATTCTGACTGACACTGTATGTGACAATGAGACAAATGACTCCATTTGCTGTAATATTTTTGCAGGGAAATACAAAAATCCAGAAGAAAACTGATTAAAATAATAAGATTGAATAAAAGTTTTTTTTTGGTTCCTGCCTAATTTTATTTAAATCTTCTTTTGTTTCATAACCCTGTTTAAATTTATCCCATGAACAATCATATGGAAAGACCTTAGGACTAGGTTTAACTTTAATGATCCTATTAAAGAAGCTCTCCTTCATACTTCATAAAGAAGTACGCAAGATCCTCACAGCTGCTTTCAGCTAAAATGACTTAAAAGTATGCAATCTAGATGCTTTGTTAACTACCCCAAGATTAAAAATGGGAATGAGAACAGCACTGTACAGAAACATCATAAATTAATTCTGAAGTACTGGAAAAAACAGACTAGAATCTCTCAAGTCTTTTATATCGATAATGCTTTGCTTGAAAATATTTTTATTTTTATGATTGCTGTATATGCCAAGTGCCAGCCCTCAAAGGGTCATGACATAATGAATCTAGCTGTGGCTGTGCTATAACACAATTTCCTACAAAATAATATTAATTCTGTGCTATCCCTTTCTAATTTTCTAACCCTTCCTAGGGAATTAAAAGGTGGGGTTTTTTTTCTTTCTTTCTTTTTTTAAAACATTAAAAAAAAAAAAAAAACTTTAAAACCCAAATACCAGATGGAATGTTTTTTTTCAAAATTGTCTTCCAATATTGTTTAATAGTCTAACTCATAATATCTTTTAAAATATTTACTGTGGCAATTCATACAGTTAAAGCCCGGAAATGGTTAAATCAGCAGACTTGTTATTTGAAATAAAGGCTTGAAGAAAGCTTGATGGGCAGAAAAATTATCTGAAATACTGACCAATATTAAGTGGCCTTGATACAGCCTTCCATTGGCTTTTTTTCTTTTCTTTTTTTTTTTTTTAATGACCATGACTACTACATTTGAAACGTAGTTATTTTAGGACAGACGTTAACTAGACCTTACTGTGTCTACTGGGCTGAGAATCAGATGCGCTAGGAATTTGATTAAGTTCTTACTGGTTTGCCAGATGGTAACTCAGACTAAATGATGGTTTTAGCTATGAACAGAAAAGAGACAAACATTACAGCTGAACAGTGGTCCTTCCTGAATGTCAACATAGGCAAATTCTACTTTCTACTTCTCTTTAAAAAGGTGAAATACTAAACCTGCTGTATAACTGATCAAGTTTTAATCCACATCAGTTATTCATTACCTTTACATGGTTTCAAAGTGGACCAGCAAGTACACTTTAAGGACCTTTGCAGAGATTTCTTCTACAGATCCAGAAGCCAAGTGTCAAGGTGAACAGCAGAATTGCTTGCAAAAAATGTACATATGTACACACTGTACCTTTGCGGGGGCTGCAGGCTTCTAGTTTCATTTTTGTGCTATGTGGCATAATCCTCTACCTCCTTGCAAGCATTACGTAAGCTGCATAGCTCAGTGCAAGCATGACACTCATGCCCTATAACTTACAGGATTTGCTCGTTTTTAACCTCTAATATATCTTAAATAAATTATGTTCTAGCAGAATCAAAACAGGGAGAAGATGTATGGCAATTATGCCTTGTTTCTCCAAGAAAACTAAGCTAATAGACAGCACAGGTAGAAATTTCTTCTAGGTTTGCACAAAAGTTATTGTTGTTGCTGGGATTGCAGGCTTCTAGTTTCAGTTTTATGGCAGCTATATGGCATTACTCCCTACCTCCTCGTAAGTATGTAGGTGTAAGAAAATGAAGCATCTTAAAACATACTTACAATTTGACATAGACATTTGTGTTCATTGACAAGCTTTTCCAGAGATAAGGACTCGATTACATCTGCTTCTGACAGAGCTCCTTCTCTGTCCTGCTTATTTGCCAGCCTGAAGAAAAGATCAAAAGAAAGGAAACACTTAGCATCCCGACATGTGGAAGAGATCAGATCTTCAAAACTACATTTCTGACAAAGGCAGGAAAATGAAGGAGAAATTAAAGAGAAAATACCTTATTCCAGCTTTAATCCTTAGTTCTTCCTACTTAATATACGTGTTAGGCCATATACCATTTTCACTAGAAATACTAATTAAGTAATTGCTATGCACCCATAGTAAAAGCAATTATATTTTACAGCTGAGAAGATAGAAACTCTACTGCTCACCTATGGCTACCCACTACAACCTGTTAGAGTCTATGGGTCAAAGTTCAGAACTTCCCAAACCATGTGCATTTCCCGACATAGTACTGCTTCATGATCATCTCATCAGGTCTATCTACTATATAGAATTTCTCTCTGCTGGCAGACAGTTTGGTGTGTAGTGTTTTGAACCTGTTATTCATAAGTAAAGCTCAGAACTTGCATGAATTCCTCACAAGGGTATACTTTATCATTACAGGGAGAAAAGGAAGGTACATGAAACACATAGCTTACAACATCAAGTGTTCTGTAAGATGAACTGCTTTCACTGTCTTATATAGATACAGTAGCAATGAGGACTCCATAATATAAACAACATCGCCTCAATTTTGGGAGAACTGTTGTTCTGGTTAAGAAACATTTTTCAGTGCTCCATAACCCCACCCAAGACTACTGCCAATAATGTGTGTTTTGAAGACAGTACAAATGCAACCTAATTTACCACCCAAATAATGTTATTCATTATTTCACACTTGAACATGTACATTGACCTCAGAACAGAAGACGCTGATAACTCTACAGTACTTCCCGCTCTGTGTTATTTAGCACAGAGATTTCCTAACACTTCCTCAATTCATATACAGAACCAATGACATTTTCAATATGCTTACATTACAATGGCACTACTCCTTCTTAACAACCAGCAAGAACAAGCAATGTTGTCCCAGTATTTAGCTATTAAACATGGCCACAACTAAACTAGGGAGAAACTGAAATGCAGTTCAAGAAAGCTATGGAGGGGAATTAAAAGACTGGAAACAATTATCACTGCCTTTTGTCGTTGTTCTCTCTTTAGCCTATCTTTGTCACAGTCTGAAAATCCTATTGCACTTTTCCTGGTCTCAAAGAGCATTCCTTAGCAGTGCTGTCAATTCCTGTCTTGATCTGACTGAAGAAAATATTTCTGAACACAGACTTTGAAGATTAAATATCTGAAGTATTTGCTGTGTTACTGGACAGTACATTCTACAAACCACAGATGAAGAAGAATGAATGTTGGTAAACTGCATAGCTCAGTGTTAACGTGACACTAATGCTCTGTAACACGCAGTACCTGCTGACTTTTAACCTCTAATACTTTGAATGGCATACGATTTGTTTTTTGGACAGTTATCTTCTGTTTTCACCAGAGAAATCCTGTTACAATACTGGTTGTATTAAAAAATTGAAGTGCTGTATCTGGGTAAGCAAAATATCCAAACAGCAGTCTCTACCTTTTGCTCCCCAGGAGCTGATTTAGCACAGGTCACGCATTTGCTGTTGCACTAATCTGTCCCACTTCAGCCTCTAGGTCAAACTTATGAAAGAAATTAAAATATTGTTCAAATACTGTTAAGCTATTGACTGTCATATAAGGTATTACAACGCTGGATGTCTTCCCTTTTCAAGTAAGTATATGAATAGATCCACAATAGATCCTTGCTTTCTTTTTGTTTCCCGCCTCAGCACAGAAGAAAGCAATTACTGCACTTACGCTCGTGCTGCAGAGGCAGGCAGTGCTATGCTTGCAGCTTACAAGGTCTCTACTTAGGGAGCTGGTCTCAAACACTTCCTACTATTGGCCAACTCCATGAGAGTGATCCGCCTCGCAGCAAGGCTGGGTTGCAAACAGGCAGAACCAGATTCCCCAAGTAGAAAGTAATCAATTTGCCTGTCTACCACAGTTGCAGAAGTCAGCTTCTCTCTCGCACCACCGCACTTGAAGATGAGCCCTTGGACAATTATTTAAGAACTAGGAGCAGAAGGCATGCAGAAAATACTTATTGGAATGCTACTGAAGGCACATTACTTAGGCAAATATTCAAAACAATATTTTTCACATTGTACTTGAGCTTACCCTTGGGAGTTCCTTTTGAAAGGATAACATAGAAAGACTGCCACCAGCACAGGATTAAAAGGTAAAGACTTTTCTTTTATTTCATGTTTAAACAGTTGCAAATATCAGAAAAAGACTGTGTAGCTTGTGTCAAAGTGTCAAGACACACAAACAGTGGATGTCTACTCTGAAAATAATTGGGTATTTCTCTAGGTTAACGTAGCCTCAGAGCTCTACTGCTCATGCATAGGAACGCTAAGCTTTGAGGCAAGTTTTACATATAAAACCTCCCTCTTCAGCAAGTAAGTCAGGGTTATCTTAAAGGACAAAGCTTAATTTTAATTTTTCAAAGACAGTACAACTTCATGTATAGCAGTCTTTTGTGTTTAAGAACTACAGGGAGTATGCATCAAAACATACTTGAAAGCACTGTTGGCTTATCACATTAAGTTTGCTATGTCAAAAGCTTCATATATAAAATCACGCTTTACTTGTTTCAGTCCCACAGAATATACTTGGAATCCTTTTGGTGTAGCAAAAAAACTTTAATAAATAATGAAATTGAGAAAAGGAAGGCACCAACTGCTTTTATATAAAGCAGAATTCTTTTAAGCTTTTGAACTTTATTTTTAGAGGCATGGGAAACGGCATGGAAAGGGAGTGTATGTGTGCATTGGCACAACTGACATGTACACTTCAGTATCTCCCTGAGAAGCCAGAAGAGGTATCAGCGAAAAACAATGTCTGAATGCAAACTATGTGCACTCACAGGCTTATTTCTCAAATGTAAATTACTGAGCAAATAGCGAACAAGTAAGCACTAAAACTTACTTCACGATCCAAGAGATCCGGTGAAAAAAAATCAAGTATAAAAAGGACACATTTGTATCTCAGTTTTCATCAAAATTCCAAGAAGTGTTAGAGAAAGGGCAGAGGTTTCTTTTGCAGAGGGTACTCTGGGTGAGCACGTGTGCCTAAATGTGTTTGTTTTCTTGGTTTGTGGGCTTGGAGTTTCTTGTTTTTCAGTACATTTGCTTTACAACTTGTGCATCTTGTGTGAGATTCCCATAAAGTAACAACACTGAAAACTAAATACTGTACAGGCACGCTGTTAGAAGTAATTTGTAAAAGCAGTGTCTCCGCGACGCTTTTGAGTTTAATCACAGTGATCACAAATTCAAAATTCTTGGTCAAATCTGCATGTTGATCATAAAAATTATGGAAGAGCACAGTATCCTTCCAAGATACTTTGACTAAAGTATTACGTTATGAGAATTGACAATCTTGAGTAACTTCAGGAAAGGAGAACCATTTATCTGAGCTCAAAATATTAGGCTTTAGGGCTACTTCAAGAAGCTACAGCTTAGAGTGACTGAATCACGATCCCCTGCAGCACAAAGGCGGGAGGGAGAAGCTCTGAACTTCACAGCAATCCACACGAGAAGGAACAATGCCATATTTTTCCATCCATGGTTGAGCTTTTAGAAATGCTGTTCTACATATCTTCTTCAGAATTTCATCTCTCATCCATTTTTTTTTTCTTTGGACAATACTGTAGACAGGATGATGCAACAGAGAACTGAGGCCTGTGCAGTTGTAGCAGGAAAAAGTTTGTTGGTCTCTGTTTTCCTTATGTTAACACCCATACAACTCAAATCCTCGATGCACAAACAGACAGAAAGATGCGAGTTTGGCAGATTGTTTTTCGTTCTTCCCTCTTCAGTTACTGGCAGTTCACCAGCTTTTTGAGGAAAATAAAGTTCTTGCTACTTTTAAGAAGCAAGCACATAGGAGAACTAGCAAATAGTTTCAGGCCTCCCCTAGAGACTGTCAGGTACTCCATGTTCCCTCTTCTCTCTGTAGACTTTTTGCAGATTGCCTTGAACAGGTTTTAACTATACTAATAGTCCAAATAATGGCTCTTAACAAATCTTAAGCTACGTTCTTCGTAGCTCTAAGGAGCTGCCTTAGTTTTAGGCACTTTCTGGATTGTTGATAACGGTTACAAAGTCATCGGTAAGTTTTTGCTGACTGACACTAGGCTCTTTCTCAAAAATACCGGATATTTAATTTCCCTAGTTTGCTTTTCATGTCTTCTGTTCTTATGTAAAACAATACTTTGAATTTGAGGGTAAACTATCATGAAAAACTGGTGAATGAGATGCTCTAAGATTATTTGCCTATAAACATCAATTAAGAGTTTGTGCACATGTAGTTGCAGGGAGTTCAAGTTCTCTAATTCAACTTTTTCCTAACCAGTTCCTCCAGGTCACTTCTAACTATTCTCTTATTTAAATGTAAGATTCTAAACTCATCCTGTTTATAGTATCTCTAGGCAACTCTACAGTGGTTTCATTCTCATTCTACCTTTTGAAGTGGTCAAAATAGAGATAGTTATCATTTGTTTCACTTTGGATAAGTGGCCACATTCCCACCTCATGTGTGAATCATATTCCTATTTACCAAACCTGCATTTCTCTGACACACTGCTCTGCTATGTTTAATCCTACCCAATGGGCTTTGTCCAAAGAGATCTGAGCTCACAACCAGGATACTATGTTTAACTTCCAGATGTATAACTCCAGAAGCAATAACAGTAACTTACACTGCTGCTTATTTTGTATGAGAATTAAAAAGAACCGCAAATACGAATTTTCTTATACTATATTTCACCTTGATATATCAATACCAAGGCAAACAGTGAGGTTACTTAATCAAACTGCTTTTAAAATATGTTGTGGGCTTTTTTTTGCTTTGCTTAGAAATCCGTATGTTTATTACAGATGAGTTAAAAGGCTGCAGTGCTTAGCCATATAGCCTGATAGATGAAATGGGAATGAAAACTAGGTAGAATTTTGTACAGTATGAGTTTTGTGCCTGCAACTCTAGCATCTGGAGAAAAAGTCTTGAAACAGATTCACAGTAACAGCTTTTTAGAGAAAACTGTTAACTAGGAGCTCAAACTATACATCCTATTGAACTGAAATAATTTCACTCTTTCTTCATCCTGCTGCAGCCCCTTCTCTTGCTGTTAATTTACTTTCAAATTCTGCCGTAAGATATATAAATATCTAGACCTTCATTATATAATTTTGGCAGAGAGGATTATAATCTTCTTTCTGGATTTCTGTGACTTGTTTAGCTGGTGCAAATAGGACGGCCATCTACAAGTGAAGGTGCTGATTTCTAGTTTTATTCTTGTTTGAAAGAAAACCAAAACCAGGTATCTCCAATGATACATTTACTTTTCTCTGTTGCTCTTTTTTGAAGTCTCCTAAAGAGCACTGCTGTCAGTATTTCTTTAGTACATGAAACATTATGAAAATGTTAAATAAGTTCTTCAGTTTTAAATCAGGGATACTCTAGTCCCTTACCAATGAGAGAGAATAACCTAAATGATTAACAAGGCGAGATCATTGTTTCATCAGTCAGGACTTAGTGACACATACTGCACCTGCAAGGGTGACTTACATCAGTGCCACAGTTTCAGTAGAGAACGAGAGTCATTGCCTGTACACGTGGAAATGGTGATAACGCTTTCCTCAAGTCTTCTACACAGTCATAACAGGTTACAAAACTCCAAGGTACAATCCCAGTTTTGCCACGGCTTCATTGTGCATTGTTGCAACAAGTATTTAATAAAATAATAACATCACCACATCTCTCTAATTGGAATGGAAGCTGTAGAGATTTTGAAAGTATAAAATCTTTTAATACAGATAATTCACAACCTCCTATATTCTCCCACCCTATTAATGCTAAGGTCTGTAACTTCTATTATTTGTTTATCCTCTTCTCTCTTAGTATTCTTTTTCCACATCATGCAGCACCATAAAACTGACATAAGACAACTGCATCTCCAACAACGTGAGTGTGTTACAGAGTTCTGGCCAACTGCCCAAGAACATCTAAATTTATTTAAATAATTAAGGTCTATTTTCTGCCCTTACATCTCCCTTGAAGAGATTACTCCAGCAGCAAGGCTTAGTGACACTTTTCCAGCAACTTTTGACTCATTTTTACCTGTCAGGGGAACTCTTTGAATACTCAGACCTGGTTTATTCTACTTGAATCGTACATTTGTGCTCAGTATTGAGTACATGACCCATGACCTATTTCACACTAATCAGAGAACTCCCAAGCTATGTTCCTTCAAATGCACCATTTCTATGCCCCTCCATATTGGTCATTTCATCCATTAGCTTCCTGGCAGTTCTCCTGTGTAGTACACTCTCAAGAAGCAAGAAACAAGATTGTATTTCCTCAGCATTAAGTAGTGGGCTATGCTAGAGGCAACATGCTACAGATCATACAAACAACCTTGAAATGTTAGTATTTCTTCAGAATAAGATATTTATTAAGTCCCCTGCACTGAAAAAACAATCGGTTTTGTACTATCATATAGTATACTTTGATACTACTTGGCTACCTTCTACATACAAATGGTATCTGTTCTTAGCCCAACACACAGAGCAAGCCCTCTGCCTTTGCTGTTTTCCAGTTGAACCACTCCCACACTTCCCACAAACAGAAACTTGAACTTAGAACTATTCTTATGTATGTTTTTCCAAGGAATTATCATCTTAAAACTGATGATTTAAAAGGGTATTTTCATCCAACCACCTTGCTTCATGATAATCCTTGGGTTAAGCATGTTTGTTTGCAAAAGAATTAAGCTAAACAATTTTATTTATTTTTTTTGAACAAAGGAGAAAACAAATGCAACTTGTAGCAACATTGCTTACTTTAGTTACTTAAAATATATATTTCGGTAGTAATGCAAAATTCTAGAACAAAACAGATTCCTTCTTTTCTTGTGAGAATATAATAAAGGACAGCCTTGTCAGCAAACTGAAATTTCAATCCAAAACCCCAGTTTTCCACACAAATTATTAAGAGAACATATTAAGTTTAAATGGTATATATGCCTCAATAGCTTTCTATCGAGTTGCTAAATGTAGAGACACTGAAAGCAGCAATCAAGTTCCAGACCAGAGTATGACTCTGAATGTTACTCAAAGCCAATGCTGTCAAAAAGAACACTTAACACAGGTTTGTTTACACAGTATAACAGAGCTGTAACTTCACTGCAGCCTGGAAGAATTACCTTTAACCTGAAATTCTTTTGGGATATGTTGCCTGCAAGTGTCTTCTACCCGTTGCCCTTCATTGACTCACAACTAAGGAACAGAAAAACACACTGACAAGCCGACCCTTATTTTTGTTGCTGGCTTTTTTTACCAGCAACAACAAACTGTTTCAGCAGTGGCAATGAATAGAATGTGATGTGGAACACAGGTTGTACAACTCAGAGCTCTAAAGAGAGAATACTGTCCTTTGGTTGTTTCAGAATCCTCTTCTAGCATATTCAGCATACTAAAATGAACATAGGCAAGCATACAAATTACATCAAATATCAAATGCAAACAGGTATTTTAATGGAACTGCTGAATAATCTAGGAACAGTAAACAAAACTATGGAAACCAAAAACTGCAGTTCAGCTTAGTAAGTCAGGAGAACAACCAAGCAAACAACAAAAAAAAAAAACAACAAAAACCAACAGAAACAGCACCTCAACCACCACTATCAGCCTGCTAGAACAAACACAATCACCAGTGATTCCTTACCCCCATCCACCTTCTCCCTAAATCCATCCTGTAGCCCTGTTTGTTCTTGGGCTATTTTTTCAATATTACATAGCTTTTAACTGTACACAGAAAAGGCACAGTGCCACACGAATTTGTCTGAATTACTGCAGCTGCATTAGGAGTGACTCCGTATCTAGCTATGCAGTATCTTTTAAAAGCCTATAGCTTGTGATTCACGTTCTGAACACTGTTTCAGCACAGGTAACTCAAATGCAGCAGCAATTATGCTTGAGGCATGGCGAGAAACATGGGCAGACCTCACTGATCCTTTTCAGGTTTGCATACATGAGAGCATTCAGAGCCATTTCTAAACGTAGTCAATTTGATGCTGCAGTTTAACAAGTTAGTGCTCTCCCACCTACTGTTTTGTTTTACCTTTACTGCAGTCACCCTCCTGCTCTTCGTGTACACTAAATCATCCTACAGGAAAAAAGTTTCCTACTGTGCAAACAAGAGGACACCAATGGGGCCAGTGTTAGCACAGAGTGTCAGCATCTTTCACCAACACAAGGACTGTTTATGTGAGAGATGATACCAAGGTAAAACTTAAACTTGGAGTCACTCAAAGGAATCTTGGGGGAAAGAGAAATCTGATGCAAAAAAAAAAAAAAAAAAACGTATGTTGATTTCCCAGTAGGGAGCCCTTCTCTGAGTTTGACACAGCTGAAAAATGACAGCCAACAAAATCGAGGTTTCTTGCATCTGGAAAAAGCTCAACACCTTATGCATCTCTTTTCAGGAAACCTGAAGAATTCAGCCACAAATTGCTACACATGTAGCCTTAACGTGTCAAGACAGGGAAAAACATTCTCAGTTACAGCCTTACTCCAAGCTCACTGAATTCACAGGAAAGATCCCATTGACTTCAGTAGACTGCAAATGATGCTTCCAGGTCTGGTTTTGACCAGATGCTAAAGTGCTGCCATGTGCTGGAGAAGACACCTTTCTCAATGTCTGTAAGAGGTATTTACTCCCATTTGGCACTATGAGCTCTGAATAACCCAAGACTCAACTCACACCTAAAAGGAAACAAAGCCGATATTCACAGCATGCTTGGCAGCTGAAACAGGCATCTTTGTATGTGGAATACATATCTATCTTCAGAGGGGCTTAATGTTTTTAAAGAAAAAGCTCCAATAGTCTCAAATAGTCAGGAATTAAGTGGTGTTTGGCTGACACTAGCAAGTGAACTGTTATTTATGAAGTGCCCTTATGGTGCCCTGTGAAATTCTCCATTTCCCTCCATGAAAATGGGTGCTATCTATCACGAGAACATAGTCCCCTAGGATAGGAGAACCAAGTCTCTCCTCTGCAAACAGATGTGTGCATGTTCTCCAGCTCTGTAACTCACGGCTGCCTTTTGGCAAGGAACTCCAGCAGCTGCACATCTGCAGAGGGGAAAAGCTTTCAGCAGAAAACACAGAGGGGGACCTTATCCTTCCCCCACCTGCAAAGCAAGCTCAGCATTTGTTCCTCTCCAGATGACACTGTGATGGGTTGATTAAATCATTCACAGATACATGCCTATTCACAATGCTAGCAAAATATCAGGGCTGTGACAGCATCTCACCTGAACTGCTTACAGTAGTAACATGGCTCGTCAGCAAGAACTTGGCAAGGAGTCTCACGGGGTATTAAGAGGGAAGCGCTGTTCAAGGACATCACTAATGTAAAATGATTCTACAGAATACAGCTGTGTGTGAGGCCACCTGTGATTCAGAAAACACCTACATAGGTGTTTAATTTTAAGCATATGCTTAAAGCCCATTATCTTCAATTAGATTTAAGCTTCGTTGCCTGAAGTCCAGTCCCAACTTCTCCAAGAGGAAACAATGTACCGCACTGGGAACCAAAGAGCTCTGCTGGGTGGATTTAACCATGCACTTAAATCTACGTGTCTGCTAAAATGATTTGCCAAACCGGGGGCATTGTACAGAATATTTAAATGTAGAAGGATCACAGAAACACCTCACCATGTTCAGTCCTAAACAGAAATTTAATTAAAAGATGGAGTATCTAATAATTTTAGATGATTCTGGCTACAAACAGCAATAAGTCCCCTTCCCTTGAAGCACTCTCTCTAGTGGGTTGCCAGAGTCCCCAGAGTAGGTTTCTGGAAACATAACTTCCATGCCTGAATTCGGTCAAGAGCCATCTGCTTTTGGGGACCTGCTCAGTGCCTGACAGGGTCCCCACACAGAACTCTTGTTCCACTTCCAAGTGAGGTGGCACCTTTCACCACTCGAGGTGCCCACAGCCGCCACTGGCTCTCAATACTTTTAAGTGCCAGAGCCATATTTTCAAACAAGCTCAGAGTCAAGCACTTCTGACTGCTTCTCCAAGACCATATTTTTTTTTTAACCAGGCCCAAACCAGATTGATAGCTCTTTGTGTTGGAAGGAATAAGATTGGTGAAACAAATCTCCATTGGCATTTGCAACACCATTCTACAGAAGAGACCAGACCTGCCACAGTTAAAGGATGACACAATGAAAAACAACGTAATGCCCCTCTGATTGCTCACACAGCAGCATCTGCCTTATTACTACCACAGCACGGCCCCAGCCATAACTCACAGTTCCCACGTAGGCATGGCAGAGCCAAACAACAGCCAGCTTACTCGTCCAGCATCCTTCCTTTTGCCTTTTATCCTTATCTTGTCTCACATCTTGACATGATCCACGCCCATACCCACACTCCCAGATGAAACCTCGTTACCAGTGCACATGAAGCCAATTGCATAAAGGACCAGGGGTGACATCCAGGCCCATCGGCCAGGGGCTGTTCTCTGCATGGGTCAGCGCACCCAGTCCAAGACCCATGAATTGCTCATGAGATGGCTGACACAGACACACCACACCTTCAGCAAAGGACGAGGAGTAACAGCACATGAAGACAAAAAGTAATTTTCAAGCCACATTCTCATTTGCAGAAATGACTTAGAAAAGGCCCAGGGCAAACCTGCCAGCATCCCAGCAGCGGGACAATAGCCTCACACTAAATATGCAAGAAGCCTCATTGATGTATTAGCACACAGAAAGTTTAATTAGTGAAAACCTTTAACCATCCCTGCTGCTGTTGCTGCCTGCTCAACTAGCTCCCAGGAATTAACATTATGCCAGTTTCAGCTGGTTTCCCTGATATGGGGAGATGAGAAAATATTGACATAAAAGACAAAGACAATATCAAGACTCACAGCACTCATTCTAGCAGGACATAATTCCTTCTGTCTGTCCAACTGTGCTTGATTTCCCCTCAGCATTACTGTGGGGTAGCAATACTTAGAGAAAAGGCAGAAATAAGGTCATTGATAGATGTTAATAAACTAAAGAATGGAGTCCTGGTGTTAAATACCAGATTGAATGGCTTTGAAAATGTCGGAACCTGTCTGAAATGGTTTGAAACATTAGGAACTGGTTTAAACTGAACAGAGGAAGTTTGAACCGGTCAAAACTGGTCTGGTTTTTGAATGTAGGGAACATTAAATTACTTAAGAGACTTCAGTTTACCTATTCCCTTTACTCAACTCTCAAAGAATAGGCATATTCTTCCTGTGTTGGCAAAAACTTCAATAAATCTTTCATCTCAACTGAAAGAACAACAGGATGCACCCCTACACATACACACTAACACAAAGGACAACAACAAGGACTCACTATATGAACCAAGTCTGTTAGAGAATACTCAAGAAGTCAAGCCAACAATTTTCAAGGTTATCTATGTCATGAAGACATCCTTATTTATTTGAAACCAGCATGTGTTTCAGTTGCCAGTATAATCAGCCACGTTTACTGGCAAGAAATTTCAGAGGCGGGTTTTGAAGGCGAGCCAGAGGAGGTAAGATATGAAAGTAGGGTTCAACTGCTTACATTCCACTCCCAAGTGAGCTCAATGTTTAAACAAGAAAAAAAAAATTCAATTAACTACTTGAAGTGTTTTCTGCTTACTTCTCTGTAAGTTTGATATTTGAGAAGAAACTGTTCCATTTGCGGATACCTGTATGATTCATTCCTTGCAAAGAGCCCCCTAACAGTTGCAGAATTCCACTGCCTTTTATTTGACTTTTTTCTTTGCCCCTCAAGGGATTCAAATGTTTCAAGACCAGTGAACCCAAACCACCAAAAAGTAGACGGTAATTGTTAATAGATACACAAATTGAAGATTAAGCCCAGTTCTTACAGTCCTGCGATTGACTCACTTTAAAGCCACAGCAAATCAAACATAAGAAAGATCAGTAACTGCCCTTTTGAGAAACTGTACTGTGTTCTGATGGAGTAACTGGATGGCTGCATGCATGTTTTACAGCTTTCCAGTAATTACTTGAATTTTCTTAGACACAATAAAGTCTTGCCACCTCACATAAGCATTAATGGTGCCATTAGAACTTGCTTTTGATCATAGGATTGTCAAGCCATGCTAAATTAACATGGGTCAACAGATGCGTTAGGCTGTACTACACTGTGATTTTCAGGTCACTTCTCCAAAGCCTTGTTTAGCACTCCTGGCGTCTTTCACATGCCCCACGCTGAACTTTCCCTGCAGCAGTCCTGGTGGTGCCAGGCAGTTCTGAAACATTTCAAAAGAATGTTACCTTAAAGAATCTGCTGCTCTTCTGCTGCGGGAAGATAAACCGCAAGTTAGGCAATGCAGAGGAATTACTGTAATAAAATAAATACGTTGCATTTTTCTCCGCCCAAGAGCAGCATTTTTCAAAAAATTACTTGCAAGTTTGCCAGGTTGTAAGTCTCAGGACAGTACTGCAACTTTCACTGTCTACCAGGTTTTTTGGATTCTCTCGCAGTGAATCAACAAACTAAGTTCCAATCTTAAATTGGGGGGAGGGGGGAAGAGGAGGAGGAAGGAGGTATTGTGGGAAATCAAAAAAAAAGTAGTAAGAAATCAGAAATCCACACTATGGTACAATATCAACATTGTTTCTCACAATTGATCTCTGTGCATTTAGTTTTATTTTTCAGCTAATCTTCCTGAAGACAGCCAAGTTTAAGTCTGTGGAAAATGTGTTCACAGTGTTCAGCTCCATAACCTAAGTGATGAGAAAACCTACTCAGGGACCTTAAATAAGCATGAAGGATCAGAGAAACCGCAGCAGTTTCACGTGAAGCTATTCAAATGTAGTGAAATTGCACAGCAACATGTTACTAGATTGATTCTTTGCAGCTACTACAAAATGCATCCTTTTGGATACTAGAGGGAAATAGCCGCATTCGCTGATTTAAGAACTTCTCTAGAATTGGGAGAATACGTATCTATAAAACGCAACTATTTAGGAAGACTGTTCTGAAACCTCTAAAAACAGCCAAAAGATATTACTGGACTCTTTAACATTCAAGCCTGAATAACCCCATGGAAGAAACACATTTGACTTGATCAGAAGACCCTAAGTACAAATTTCAGTCTTCTAGTCCTGAACACTTCACTTTTTACCGAGATCTTCAATTCTTGATTTTAGTCCAAGGAAAACATTCATGAAAAGTTTGAGAAAAATACTTTCCTATAATTAAAAATAGTTGAACTTAGATGTTTTATAAAACATACTCAATGGAAACTTTCTCTTAATTAGGAAAAAAAAAGACAGCACTGAATTACATAGTATTAAGCATATGTACGCACACCGAAGTTTTTGAAGTCCTACAGAAATCAACAGAAACAGGTAAGAGAGGTGATCCACCCACAGTAACACGTTACACTGTCACATCAGGGAGGGGTATCTCAAGGAAGCAATTCTTGCTCTGAATAACTGAGATACACTGAATGGTTTGGGATTCACAAAAACACATCATCCCTTAAAAAATTTCTGAACTATTAAAATTTTTAAAGAGAGGTTACAGCTTACTAACACGACTCTTTCAAGAAAGGCCAAACTTCTCACTTTGTTGTTGCACATACAGCTCACAGGCCTTTCTCTCTCAGGCCCAGCAGAGCCAGTATCTAATTTCAAAGCTTTCGCAGCCATTTTGTAATGGAAAATTGTCAGTTATCCCCTTTGGCCAAAATTTTCCACTGAACCGATCTATGACATGACTTTGACAGCACTGCATACAAACTAATCACAAACTAACCTTTTATTAGGTTTATATAAAACTTGTAAAATAAGAAGTAAAACCCAATGCCAGTCTACTTCAAAGCAGCAATGACCAACACTTTTGAATTGTGCAGAATGAAACAACCCCTCTGTTTACAGAGCAGAGGATGAAAAAAGCAATCAGTAGTAGCAGCCCTAAAACAACCATCACAAAAAAACCATTCTAATAAAAGACAAGCTCCGCAGTAGAAGCACAAAAAGGGGCCGGGTGTGTATATGGTGTATATTAATTATTTAAACTCAAGTTCATTAATAGATTCATATTCGGAGACTTTTAGAAGCTGCATGCTAGTGTTTGGAGGTTACGTTTCATGTAATGAAAATGTAAAATGAAACATCTTACTACCAAATGCCCTTCTTTCAGTGTATGGATTTTGATAAGCCAAGTTAAATCTTAAGGAATGTTTCAATGAAAAAGTACCATTTCACCTAAATTGCTTGATGAAATAACTACTTTAGGTCCTTTAAATATTCCTTTCCAGGTCCATATCACCTGCAACATTCCAAATGCCTTATTTACCTAAATAAAAAGCTCACAAAGAAATTAAAATATTTAAAAATAGAGAAAAGGTGCCACGTACAAACTCAAATATGCCTTAACACTCTTCAAACATACTTAATTTAATGGCATTCATAGGAAGAAATGCCTACAACATTCCAACTGCATGTCGAAGTGACTGAAAAGGCATCGCTTGAAAATCTTTTGATCCAAATCTCAGTATGAGGTGCGGCAAACTTTATATCCCAGAAGCATGCCTTCCCACTTAAAAACCCACAAACAGTCCTTCCTAAGCTCTTGTTCCTTGTAACATAGAAGCATTCTTTATTTCTACAAATTTAAAGAAGAAATATTTGCATTCAGAAATATTCATGCTTATCACTTTTATTTCTCAGGGCTTCTTGGTCAATGTTTCATCTGTGTCCATCACAGGTTACAGATACTCATCCATGGACATTGCTGCATTCAAGATGACAGGCAGGCATACAACAGAAGTCACAATTTTTTAATTATTTATTTTAGCGTGGGCATAAGCTGCAACAAGCTGCCAATTTCTAGGCTTTTTTTTTTTTCTTTTTTAAATGGAAGATGTCTTCAATGAAGCCCCTGGAATATTTTTTTATCCTCAAAAGCATACAAGGAAATTTAGATTGACCACAGAGGCCAGGCTGAAAGCTATATCCACAGTCATTTGAAAGGTATGTTTCTCAGATTTTCTATAAAATCATTTCCACTGGAAAAATTCAATGTCACATTAACAGATCTCTGTTAATATAATTCTCAGAGTGAGTTTAAATATCTCCAGTGCAGCTTCCATAACAGTTAAGGTAGAAAACATAACTAAATGCACTTTCTATTGAATAAGAAAAATTACTGCATTGTATCCTAATACGTTTTGCAGGTTACATTAGTATAAATTTTATTAAGATCGCAAATGATAATGTCAGATGATAGTAATCCTCAAGAGGTTTAGAAAATCTTCAAGTCTCAACATTAATGGTACTGGATCCATTTCTGTGAAAACTCATATGTGTAAAAAGAGTACTTTCATACTGAACTTAATATTAACTCTGTTTTGCTATAGTGTTTACTACTTTAGTTACCATCAGTTTAACTCCTCAGACAAGTGCAAGCAAGGAAAACAGGAGAAAAAATTTTCAGTGTGCCTAAGCTAAAAGCTTAAAAGAGCTTGTTCAAGCCAAACTTCTGATCCCTTAGACAGACTCTCAAAAGCTGAAGTGCTTGTTTGCCACTGAAGATTAGTATTTACTTATATATCCAAAAAGATTTAAAGTGATTTATTTTCCTTCATCAAACAATGAATTACAATAAAACAAGAATTTGAGTTACTCATCTCTTCCTTCACAAGATAAAAATCTTCTCCATATACCATATTCTTAGTTACTTTAAGTTCTAGATCGTAAAGCACCAATCTATCACAAAAATGAGACTGGGCTACCAATCATAGTATGTGGAAAAAATACTAGATAGTGAAAAAGCAAGAGAAGACTTAAATGTACCCACCTGAAGATAAAAATTAAAAACTTTCGGTTATGATTAAGTCCTATAGAAACTGGGTTAACGGGCAGAATGCTCTGACACCTCCTTCTTTATACATTTATTCATAATACCTAGTCATTTTCAATTTGCTGTTCATTTTACCTTTGTACAGAGGGAAGTAGCTTTAATTGCCGAAACTACTTTTCATGCATGTAGACAACTGCTAACATGGATTTGTGTAACACTTATTACAGGAAAACAAGAAAAAAAAAAAAAGACATTAAAGTTAACTCCCTGTGTTGCAAGACGGGAAAAGAACTGTGCACAAAAACCATGAGAGATCGCCTCCAAGAGCTTAAACTGAAAGCTAAGGAACTACAGACAGCTGGAGAAAACAACTGTCCACCTGTACAAGAAGAGCAGGAAGAGTTTGAACAGCAAGCCATTATCTATGAAAGGGAGCCTATAACTGAAAGGCACTTCCACGAAATCCAGAAGCTTCAGAATGAAATCAACAATTTGGTGGAGGAAGTTCACAAATTCAGTCAACAACAAAAAAGTCTAGTATCTTCAATGAGAAGGTTCAGTGTTCTTAAAAAGGAATCTAACACAGCAAGAGAAATAAAAATTCAGGCAGAGCACATAAGAAAAAGTCTGGATGAACTGTCAAAAACAGTGAAAAAAGTTGAAAATGAACATGGGTTATCCCGTGCCATAGCAAGAATTCTATCTTCCCAGCATGCTTTCCTGTCCCAGCGTTACCTAAATGCTATGCTCTCATACAACGAAGCTATAACAGCCAAGCAAGAGAAATGCAGAAGATTTATTGTTCGTCAGCTTGAAGTAGCCGGTAAAGAGGTATCTGAGGAGGAAGTCAATGACATGCTCCAACAAGGAAAATGGGAGATCTTCAATGAAAATATACTCACTGAAGTCAAAATTAATAAAGCTCAGCTTTCGGAGATTGAACAGAGACACAGAGAACTAATCAGTCTGGAGAGCCAGATCAAAGACTTGAAGGAACTTTTTATCCAGATATCAGTTCTGATGGAAGAGCAGGGGGAGATGATCAACAACATTGAAATCAGTATGAACAACACTCAAGAATACACTCAAATATCTCGAGAAAAATTTGGACTTGCAGTCAAATATCGAAAAAGAAACCCTTGCAAAGCAATATGCTGCTGGTGCTGTCCATGCTGCAAGTGACAAAGGAAATAAACTAAGGAGCGCTAATTCCTGTGTAGTAAACTGAACTTATCAACCAATCCCAGGATCCTTCCATTGCTTCATTTTTCTTCCCCCTTCCCCTTCCACACACCTCTCAGGAAAAACTGCATCTGTTTATCCAAACTGAGTTAGAAAAATGCAAGATCTTCACTTGTACCTAGATTTTATGATTTTCACAGAAACACGTGACCTAGAGGAAAGGATCAAAGGAGACAAGTGACACTTTCTTGTTCTTCTACTGTTAAGAAGTCAAAACAACGTGGCAACATGCCATCTTTGCTTTTGGGAAACATCAAAAGTTTTGTTAATGTCAGACAGGATTCACAAGACTGGTTGAATTACCTTTTATAAAAGAATAATTAGTATTTTTTTTAATTGCCTTGGATTTTATTTTTTTAAGTGGTCATATTTACTTGATTCAATTTTTTCTTTTCCCCAACAATCTGAAGTACTTATAAATAAAATCTGCATACAAACAAACAGACAACCTCAGTAACAATCTAGAATCTGATGCCTAAACTATTTGCTGACTTCTTGTTTGGTTATAAAGACTATTTGGGTACTGCCTCTATAGGAAGTTACTTATGGGCCATCCAGGCATCAGGAAATAATGCTCATGTTATAGGAGGTCAGCATGTGCTGCTTTGAGGCACACAAAATACATTGGGTTATTTACTTTAATAACACTTGTCTGTACTTCTTACGGATAGGCTTTCAGCTGGTATTTTCTGAGCACATTAATGAACATTCACAGTAAAAACCACTTCAAATCTAAAAGACATTTGTTAGCAGCCTGCTGAGAAACAAAGTATTAATAAATTGACAGAGAAACCTGCATCATTCAACTACCTAGGCAGATGCCTACTAGGTAAGGGTAGGGGGAAATGATACTTCTATTTTGTTGTGATAAGACATGTTCTTACTGTTGTCTAGCCTACGCAAATAGGAAGTTGCCTCTGCAGTTTCGCTTTCATTAATAATAAAATAAATACATAAAAAAGACAACAAAATCCCTCCATCCTTTTAAAAAAAATGTCTGTAATTCTGATTCTAGATTATGTTGGAAGGAACCTCGTGCTCAGCTTTCAATTATGGAGGTCTTATGCCCAAAGATACTGTCCTGAGAAACTTTAAAGCTGTGGAAGTGGTGTTGTTACCAACATCTTTCATTGCTGAATTTAACAAAAATATTACTTCCAGTATATCACAAAAGCTAGTTTAAGTAGAGAAATTAATGACATTTTACCTGTTTAGTGAAATAATCTAGACTTTCTGAAAGTGAAAAACAACCAAGCAAACAAAAAACCCACCACTTGAAATTAACACACATGCACAGAAGCAAAAGCACGTGCCAAATACTACTGAAGTGAGCTTCCTTTAATGAGATTTTACTGATCGTGCATCAGCAGCACCACCATGTGTTATGTAAACAAGACACTTATTACTGAGACTTTACTGGTATTGCAGAATTAAATCATCATTTACAAATTATGCAATTCACATAGATCTAAAGAGTAGTGAAATTTTTGCAAGAAGCTGCCATGCCAGACTTGCACAGCCTTTAACCTATCATATCATTTGAAGTATTACTAAAATCTTTAAGAGTCAAAAAAGAAAACACACTGCTACTGAAAGAGAAGATAAATAAATATTCCTGAAAAGGACTAAATAAAAAGGTGTAATGTCAGATGCAGTGAATGGATTTAGTGTATCACCACGTACACCTCAAGAAGTAAAGCAAAAAGGAAGAAATGAAAGAAAGAAAAGGCTTTGTAAAACTAGTAGGATAGTAAGATGGCACAAATACTTTAGAAAAACTATAAAACTAATTGTAACATTGTTTAGTACTAAAATAACAGTTCTATTAGTGCACATTTAGTTTATACTATACCTCCTCAGCAGGTATATTGAAGGTCAAAAACTACAAAGTTTCAGATTATGAGGAAAACATTTATAAACATTACTTACACTAGCACGGGTTTCCCTGATATCTTAGGGCTGTTTAAAACTTCCGTCATGGCTTCCTTTGTTTCTTCCATTCTTGCAATGTCACTGGAATCCACAACAAATATTACACCGTAAGACTCAGCATAGTAATTTCTCCAGATGTTCCGAATTCGTTTTCCACCTCCTAAATCAAAGATGGTGACTTCAAAGCGTCCCTGTTTAAGGTCAATCTTGGAAAACCCAACTGTTGGAGCTACATCTTCAGGAGACTCTGTTAGAGATCATACAAGAAGATCTTTAGTAAAAACTTCCCTAAATTATTTAAAGAGGATTTTACATTGTAATTTCTACAGCAAAATTTGTATTTGAAACACATAGAGCAAACTTTCAACGTTAAGTGACAACATGTTGCTAACCACCTATTTAACATTAATATTTTTCCTTCTCAAGTAACTTCAAATTAACAAACTAGTCTTGGCCAATTATTTTACACTGATTGAGATGGAAGCACTAGGGGAAAAAAACAAAGGGAAAAAAGGCATTCTTTAATCCTTAACACCATAGTTAAGGTGAAATGTAGTTTTCAGTTTTACTAACAACCCCATCCCATGCTGGGTGCTCCCATCCGAACAGTTATGCAGCAGTTGTATGGCACTAAACCAAATCTGAAAAGCAAAACAGAACAATTAATATATTATCACCTGGGAAGCCTCACGTTCTACCAAATTTATTCTTTATTCCTCACAGTTGCCAAAACAGTTTCAAAAGTTCAAATTGGGCAGAGATGAAATAGCTGCATGACCAGCCTTCAATGAGCCTGAAACCAGGTTCTTCTGAGGTGTCAATTACTTCATTCCCTCATTCCCTTTGTTCAAGGGGAGTTGGCTTCTTTGTGTTGATTGGTTTTTGTTTTGGTTTGGTTTTGAGTTTGCCCTGCAGCATGCTAAAAAGCTATAGCTTTATATTGAATGCTTTTGCATGCTGCCTCCCCTTACTGGCAAAGAAAGCCTGCATTTGCCTTACACCACTAAGCCATCTTTGCAGGGGTGAGTTAATAGCCTTTCTGCAACTGTTTTATGTAGCTTGGTAGCAGAAAGTAAGAAAAACAGGCATAAAATTCAACTCGTTGAGAGGAAGAAGCAAAGGAATGGGTAGAAGCACAGAACAACCTGAAGTGCAGCACAGAAGCTAAATCATCACCAGCCTGCTGCAACCACCTTCCTTTTTTTTTTTTTTTCTCCGAGAAAGTCACTGTCACACTCAAGTTGAAGACTCAGAATAGAGCCCTCACCAGAGCAGCTTAAGCTAAGACTCTAGCAAGAGAATGGGACAGCTGTTTGTGAGAAATTCCAACTTCAAAATTCAGTCTTTGTTTTGAGGGATACTTTGCACTGCGAGCTGTAGTTGCTGTGCTTGCCTGTACAAGGGAACAATGAGAGCATGAAGGCTTGTTAAGGGTGAAAGTTACTAATGGCGCAGAATTGAAGGTGATAGTGCTGAAACATTTAGTTCTGTTGTACTGCAAGATCTAACAGGAAACAGCCTGTGTGAAAAAACAGCAACTGCCTGGAGCTGCAGCTCCATTTTGGCAAATAGTGACTATGCTGATTTGCTGAGGTTTAATACATTTAGAGCTGGTTCCTGCTAAAACCCACCACTCATAACTGTTGCACAAACACTGTCTTTTTTTTTCCTTTTATTTTTTTTTTTAAATCAAGCCTGAAAACTAACTGGAGATTCTAATCTCTGTGAGTCCTGTTATAGAACAAAAAATTGTTTTCTAAGACAAACACTATTCAAGTCCTGGGAAGTAGTCACAGAAATCAGAACTACCTTTCTGTGGAGTTTCTTTTTAGAAATATTCATTTATTTTCAAAAAAGAACTTTGAGAAATAAGTCCTTTTCAGGTGATAAAGGCATTAAAGTTGATCTTGAAACAGAATGGAAGGCTGAGTAATGAGGTATTCACATTTTCAGGACAAAGACTCAGGAACACAAACGATGAAAGGTTATTCCTAACTTTATTCACACATTAGCAAGTCAGTAAACTTCCATAACAAACATAAACAGAAAGTTGACACAAAGTCTGTCAGAACACTATTTAGCAATCTCCCGTGTAAACAAGATGGAAGTTATTCAAAAACCCAATCTCACAAGAAAAAAGATCTTAGAGAATATTTGTTCTCATAAGCACAAGTTTCATCTCAAATTGTATCTTGCTCGCAAGTGTTACTGGGTGATGAAAAGTACCCACCAAAATCAAGTGGTCTCTTACTGAATTAAGTGCCTAGAAAACTGCTAGTGCTTTTCTGCATATAAAAATGATATAAAACATATATCACTAAAACTATTGTTTATGTTATATACATACACATACAATTTCATTTTTTAGAACTTTTTCCTATTTACATTCACTTATTACATTGATTTTACACAAAGTTACTGCAGTTTATATGCACATTACTGGATGGTCACCAGAAACCTACTTCTGTACACACAACATGCAAAAAAAATGTGGTCATAGAGTCATAGGACAGTTTGGGTTGAAAGGGACCTTAGAGATCGTCTTGTTCCAACCCCCCTGCCATGGGCAAGGACACTCCCACTAGACCAGGTTGCCCAAAGCCCCATCCAGCCTGGCTTTGAATACTTCCAGGGAGGGGGCATCCACAACTTCTCTGGGCAACCTGTGCCAGTGTCTCACCACCCTCACAGTGAAGAATTTCTTCCTTACATCTAGCCTAAATCTACTCTCTTTCAGTTTATAGCCATTCCCCCTCGTCCTATCACTACATGCCGTTGTAAAAATGTCCCTCCCCAGCTTTCCTGTAGGTGGCCTGATTTCTCTAACGTGGGCTGAGATGTGAAGCACTTCATCAACCATAATATTCTGCTTCTCTGCATTAATTCAAACTAACTGTAAATTAGAATGTTACTTACAGACTTGAGTTTCTTTCTTACGCTTTCTTTCACTTAAATCAAGCACCTGATAGAGACAGGTGACTTGATTGTAGTTACACTGTTCCTTCAGCCATTTTTACCAAAAAAAATTTCTTCCCATCCAAAAATATGCTATGGTGCTCACGAAATCTAAACAAGAACCCTTACCCAGAACTGATTTTGCTGCAAGTTAGCATTTTGCAAAACAACATTACAGTGGCCTACTCAAGGCACATAAGCACTAAAGTACTCTGAACACAGCCTTATTATTTCCAAAATAATGAAAAACACCTCTGAGGATTAACTTTCTGTGTGAGTGGACCAAGAGCTCTAATGTTCCATGGTTCAATGTGTTATGAGGCAGCTCTCTCCATACTATCTACTTGGCCTCTATACAATACTAATACAGTTGTGAAACATGCAGCAGAGCAGTAACAATGCTGCTTGTCAGTTGCTGCTGGTGTTAAACCACCACTCTGTTAGTTCCACATGATCTTAACTATAGCGGTCAAGAAGCAGAGCTTGCTAGCTCTGCAACTTCCCTTGAGTATAACGCACACAGCTAGGGGTACCTATTTTTTGTGTCATCCTAGCATGACCTGCCAGATATCAAAATTCAGGATCTTTGTTTCCTTGTAAGACTCCTTAATTTTTCCCTTATTTCCATTGCATGGACACCTGCAACATGTTCACTTTTGTGACCGTACTCTTAGAGAAGACCACAGTCACCAAAACTTTATTTCAACAATATGAGAGGAAGAGATAGAGATGAAGAAACATTTTACATGAAAATGATGCAAAGTGAAAAATTATACTATTTCAATGCTTTGTTTAGATGATAAATTAATTGCTTACCTCCTTGAATTCCTCGGACTGTAGCAGTTTTACCAGCATTATCAAGACCCACCATTATTAGTGTCACCTTCCTCCATAAGGAATAAAAAACAGAGAAAGATACTTCAAATACTTTTTCTTCTTGCTAGACATCATTTATTTCATTGTTTTTTTTGTTTTTGTTTTTTTAAGATACAAGCATAGCAAATTTACCACAAAGTAGCAGAAAGAGTAGGTATAAAAATATCAAAGTTGCAGCCATTGTTGTTTGTGTATCTGGTGTTCCATATGTCAAACTAGAACAAAATGAGAAGTCCAGCATTGTGCTGTAAGTTTCACGAGACAATGACTTTATTCATCTCTAGCAGTTTATTTAGTTTTGTTTCCACTCTCCTGTATTTTTACCATTTCTCTGTCTCAGACAAACCCGTGGTCTTGCCTACATTGGCAGTTTACTTCTGTATTAACCAGTGCACCTGAACAACACTATAAAGAATGAAAAAAATGTGGGTACATAGGATGCTATAAGTAGCAGTCACCATGCCTTTTTTTACCAAGCAGAAGCAACTGACAATATTTTGAACTCTATGCTTTCTTTCAGTCAGAAACAAAGTAACTGCATTATGACTGATAAACATTTCATTTTTAAGTTCAGAACATGTATTGATTCTCTTGGAATTAAAAAAAGACAGATTTTATCTTAGAATTTAAAAAGAAATACTAGGAATGAAATGAAGTAAAACAACAGTGAGATGACATGAGATAAAGTTTGGGAAGAAGGTCAGCACAGAAGCGTAAAATAAATACTTTCACATGATTACCTGACAGGCTCCTGCCACCGTTTTAACCAGGTACAACAATTGGCCATTAGACTGAACATCCCTCTTCACTAGCCATCCAGAGCCTCCAAAGCTACGGAAACAGTGTGGACAGATCAGAACAACGCAGGCAGACTGGGAGAGGCTGCAGTGGCCCAGGTATTGACATGTCACCCCTAGCAAGAGAAACAAACAGAGTTAGCCCCAACGTGTAACCAAGAGAAGCCATCTCCCCAGCAGCAGCCTATTCAGTGTCTCTGTAATGGACTCAGTCAGCCCTATGACAGTCTAATTGCATCTTTCACCCTTTCACACTTAATTTGCCCCTGTTTTATGCATCTGTGCAGCAACACAACAGGACTCAAAAAGAATCATACCTGCAAGGCCTGTGCACATCAGGAACCCTGCAAGTTAGGGCAGCACAAGGCATCAAGCTGTGAAGTCCCAGTGCTCGCTTGGAGATCACACTGCACAGCTCAGCTGACTGACAGATAATAAGGCCCAATTGCAAGCACAGGTAAGGCCTAAGAACTTAACAGGATAAGACACTAAAGGCAAATAAAGAATGTCATATCCACTAAGTATATTCATTTACTGTCAATTTCTTTTACACATCACAGAAACTGGGTTCTCTGTAGAATACTCCGAGGAACAAGCAACTTAGTCTAATAATTTTCACTAAATTTAATAGAAGAATCAAGTATCTGTCATTTTACAATCCCATTTTCTACTCCCCAAGCACAAGCAAAAGAAAGAACATTCCTTTCTGATGCTGCTCTGCGGAAAAAAAGATGGGGAATGACTGCCTGTGTGCATGTCTATTCCTTCATGTACACACATAAGTACCAAACAGCAAAGCTTAAACAAATCAAGCAGCCAAATGCCCAAAGATGCAAAAGCTATGAAACACCCTCAGTTACTTCAGCAACAACAATATTACTGTAAACAACAGCAGTATAAAAGTGTTCATTGAAAGGCCTTCACAGGCAAGCCTGGGTGAATGTTAGGGCGTGACTTCAAAGCCACTACGTCCCTGCTAGCGTGCTGTGCTGGGTCTGGCTGGGGTGAAGTTTATTTTCTTCACAGCAGCCTGTATGGTGCTGTGCTTGGTATTTTCGACTAAAACACTGCTGATACCACACCAGTGCTTTGGCAGTTGCTGAACAGTGCTCACATAGCATCAAAGTGTTCTCTTCCCCATTCTGCCTTGCCAGCAAAATAATGGCAGTTGTGACCTGAACCTGTTATACATAGGCTGCTCCAGAAATAACGCCTCCTATTTATTTTAGTGGAAACAACAACAGCTACAAAGAGCACAATAAAACTGTGCGATAGAGCAAATTCTCAGCTACAATACACTATTTTTCAACATAGCCACACCACCATTAGTTGTGCATTTTCACCAGTGATGAACAAGAGCCTGTATGCCACACGTGTAAAAATCTGCACCAGTGGAGGTGACCACTGTCACTGTCGCCACTGCTGAAACGTACCACCACCACCTCACTGTGCTCACAGCCACTGCTTGATCTCCATAAATGTTCAGCAACTGTCCACGAATGTCAGTGGGTGCCATTTTTTCCACATGGAGGAATTCAGTTCCACCCCTTTGCTCCATCCGCACTCCCATGTCAGACGCCATTGTGTCAGAGTGCCCCTCTGCTGTCATCTGTCACACGGCAACAACATGGAATGGAATACTGGTGGGAAGGTGTAGGAGACCAATGAAAACACTTTCTGTGGTATGTCCGGAATTGTCTCAAACACTTGCAAGGTAAGACCAGTGCCATGACAACAAATTGAAGGGTGAAGGAGGGAATCCAGTGAAACAAAGGGATGGCCTTGCTTTGTCTGAAATGTTTCTGTTGTTTGTTGCAGAAGTTTTAACTGCAAGCTTATTTTTGATGGACTTGCTTGTTGCAAACCTGCTTGTTTATGACCTTGAAATAGCATAAATCTAAATCTAGCAGGCATAAAAGGATGCCTGAGAGAAACTCAGTTGTTCAAGGCTTAGAAGACTTCATTACTTCTGGATGAGCGCTCTCACAGATCAAGGACTACCTCTCCTTCCAGCATCAGCAGGACCAGCACTGGAACTCAGACCTGTGATCTCTTTCTCCGTCCGTCTCCCTCTCAATCCATCTCTCTCGTTTTCTTTCATAAAGTAATTGCAAGACTTATTTTGATTTCTTATGAAGTTGCATAGTTTAGCTACACCGCATAGACAGATGTAAGAGTGCCAACACTTCTAAGCGATAGTAGGGTAGAGATTCTCATTAAAATTGATGATTGCATTTGGACCGTATCATTTTACCTTTATCCGACTGGGGTATTTGTGAATCTGGTCATCCCTCCCTCCTCACGGGCAGGATGTGACAGAAGATTCAACCTCTACTGCCATACCACCAACATCCATCTCTGATTTCATGGGCTAACTTAATACCATAGGAGGCATTGCTTTCAGAGCAACCCTTGTAGTTATTATCGGTAGGCTCCTGTGCTGGTCACAGAGCTTGCTTACACTACTGTAGATTGGAATCCAGAGCTTGTTAGTGGCTGGGAAAGGCAGCATGGGGGTTGCTTCTCCCTTGGGAAAAGGCAAACCTACTTGTGGGATCCTCTTTGCTCAAGTACCCAGGTGCATGTGATCAGTAACATAGGAGAGGGAGATCTCCTCAAGGGCATTTAAACCCAGGCAAAAACAATACATTATTTGAGTTGTATGTTACAGGAACCATTTAAACCAAGGCACAATGAGCTTTTTGCAGGGAACCAGGTGTGTGCAACAGCGACAAGCCAGTCTTGGCATCCCAAAATCCAGAAGGCAATTTTTGCCCTGTCCTGAACAACCACCTCAACAGATAGAGCCCAACTCATGAACTCTTCTCACAGACATTTGGGAGGTGGTGGGGGATAACATATGGAATACAGGACTAATATCTGTGTATGTGTCAAAGGGCAGGGGACACGCCAATCTCTCCTCCAGAGGTTGTCACTAACCTTGCTAAAGGAAGGTGCACTATCACCTCAGCTCATTGCCTCACATCATTTTAACACATTTTGATCAGCAGCTTCAGCTAAAAACCAGCTGCTTTCATATCAGAGTAGCTGAGATGTACAGATATTCTCTACTGCTACCTTGCCTCCATGAACAAGTCAACTGGGAGCAGTAACACTTGAATTGCCACAGCAAGTTTCCTGAAGCACATTTCTCTTAATTCCTGTTTTAAACAAATGAATTATTTTCTTATTTTAAATGATATCTATCCCAAACTAAGCCATGTTCAAGTGAAGCAGGACACTGAGTAACTAAAGATAACCTTCTAAAGTCATCATCTTCCTAATCTAGACTAATAAAAGTAGGAAAATTTGATGAACTATCCCTAGCGAGCACACATTGTCCCTAACAAACAATGATGGTTTAAATAATTTACACAGGCAGTAACCGAGGACTCCTGACCTCACACAGCTGATGCATTCAAGGATGCTTTTGTGTGGATCGGCCAGCATTCAATATCAGAATCAGGTCAGATTTCTTCCAGAGCAGAGACAACAGATATTCTTTAAATATTTATATTGCTCCTGAAGATAGGAGCTCCTTAAGAGCTCCTGAAAATAGGTTCTCCACAAGACAGCCTAGTGTGTGAAGAACAGAGAAGGAAGAAGTTTCCTTCTCTGGAAGGAAACAGAGAGTTTTTCCTCTCTGTTTGAGAGGAAAACAAGATGATTACAAGTACTCCAAATGTTAAAACCAGGCTCTGAAGGGCCAAAAAAGCCTCCAGAACAAAACACGCAATGGAGTATGGTGTCTAGATGCAAAAGCAAGTACCAACAAAGGTAATCGTGAAAAAACGGCTACACAACTCTTTAGCTAATTTTGCTGAAAACCAAAACGTAACAGCTCCATGAGCAATGCACAGATGAAAATGCAACATTTTCAGTACATGAGCATCACCACTGAACAAATTCCTCCCCATGTTATACATGTTGTCTAGCTTTGTAAATTCCAACAAAACTGCACTAAAGCACAGACATTGCCCATATGTTCAACTGGGATTAATGAGATGAACAAAACCTGGTAAAGAGAGAAGAGCAGAGGAAAATCGTGTCACAGTAGAGAAATCTTGTTTAAATACAAAACTCTAAGAGGAGTGAGGGGAAGGAGCAAGGTGGCAAAACAGAAGAGGTCTCCGAAACATTTGGCAAGCGTAAGAGGCAAGGCCATTCAACATTGCTGAGAAACAGTTGTGGGCAAGCAAACAACATTACGTTACACTATTTTGCAGATACATACACTTCATCAATAACAAAGCATGTTGATCCAGCTGTAATGCCTGTTAGTTTGAATTCTTTGTACTTACTGAGGTGAAGCAAAATCAACAAGCCCACAAGCTCAGAAATAGGTAAAACTGTGCAGGTAAGCTGTAACAACATTCAGGTGTCAGGTCAGCACAAGTGTCAGGGATAAAGACTGCCAAAGATCCATTTTTTAGCTAAGAGAACAGAAGGAGTACTATGGTGACTAGGAAAACCATACTAAATAACTGCATTAACTCCTGTCACTCTAGATTAAAATCAAAAGCTGCTTAGCAGCCCCTGTGTTATGCGATCCAAAGAACTGGGTACCAGCAAGTCCCAAACCCAAAGTCAGCTGATGACTGAGTTTATCTACTTTTATATGAAAGCATCTTTTAGATGTTTCACTGTCAAGAGCTTACGTATTCTGCCCTTAGCAGAAAGTTTTTCATCATGATGTAGAATCATAGAATAGTTTGTGTTGAAAAGGACATTTACAGGCCATCTGGTCCAACTCCCCTACAATGCACAGGGGCACCTACAGCTAGATCAAGGTGCTCAGAGCCCCATCCAGCCCGACCTTGGGTGTGCCCAGGGATGGGCTTCCACCATCTCTCTGGGCAGCCTGTGCCAGTGCTTCACACCACACATATCCATCTCTTACCTTCTTTAAAGGACAACTAAG
The DNA here is from genome assembly GCA_013396635.1 of Penelope pileata. Lineage (NCBI taxonomy): Eukaryota > Metazoa > Chordata > Aves > Galliformes > Cracidae > Penelope > Penelope pileata. Next base: position 1,876,924 of record WBMW01001463.1, on the reverse strand, counting down.
CAGAACATTTAAAACTGACCCCTCTCAGAAAGTTCATCTGTGCAGTTTCCTGCTGTGCTGCTCCCTGTCTGACCCGTCAGAATTTCTACCATAACAACACGGTGTTCCAGCTGCACTGCGCTGTACCGCCAACAGCCACGGAGCGGCTGAGCAACGATGGCGGCACCCCTGGCCCCGGCCGGACTCCCTCACCTCAGCCAGAGCTCCCAGGCAGCCACACGGGGTGCACACAGGAGCACCGCCGGACCTGTTGCTGCCCAGCGCTGCAGCCGCACCACGCAGCCGTGCTCAGCAGCTCTCCGCCTCAACTCGGAGCGTTCAGGCTCACCGCGGTTACCCACGGGGTCTTTCCGTGGCAGCACCACACGAGCCCCAGCCCGCCAGCTCGACCCACCCCGCACCCGGCCCTCGCAGAGATACCAGCGCACGCCCGAGGCACCGCCGCAGAACCACGAGCGCGGAGGCCTCCACCCAAGCAGTCCCGGGCTGGGCTGGGTCCCTCCGGGCCTCCCCAGCCCGCCACTTACCGGCGGCCGAGGCGCGGCTGCGCGGCCCAGGCCGCCCGGGCGGGACACGGAGCGCTGCGGGGGCGGCTACTACGCGCCGGGGTCACGTGCCCCGCGGCCCACTCACGCCAGGCCGCCCATTGGTCCAGGCCGAGCTCTCGGCGGCGACAGGGACGCGTAACCAGGCCGGTAACCATGGTTACCACCAACGGGAGGGCACAGAGGACAAAATTCTTTGCTGCAGAGGAGAGCGAAGCGGGCAACGCCGCCGCTCGGGAGGAGGGGCGGGCCCGAGGTCTACCAATACGAGCGAGCGACTGCTCACCGCCAGCCAATCCGCTGCGGAGGGGCGCCGCCGGCTCCCTCTCCTTACTCCCCAGCGCGAAGAACCGG
>WBMW01001463.1:1537524-1875926 GCA_013396635.1 Penelope pileata | reverse complement strand
CCACGACCTGTGAGTGCGTGGGGCGGGGGCGGCGGGGCCGGGGGCGGCGGGGGTGGCCGCCCCCAGCGGAGGGGCCCTCCCGGGCGGGATCCTCGGGGCCGCTCTGAAGGCGGTGGTGGCCAACATACAGCGCTGGTGCCGGGGAAGGGCTGTCCTCACGCAGCGCCTGGATGAACGCTGCTGGGTGCAGCGCGGGGTCGGGCCGCGGCCGTGAGCCCCGGTGAGATCTCGCGTAGCGCCGGAGTCAGAGCGTCCCCGGGAGGGGAACAGTCGGAGCTCGGCGTTGTGCTGCGGTGTCCGGGCTTAGTGCTCGAAGGAGAGAGCGTGTATCTGGGGCAGCCTGAATTAGAGCTCGGAGCAAGCCCCCTCCTGACCTGTCTCAGTAATGATTAAACAGGCAGAAGAGAAAAGTAATGTTTGCTGATCAGGCTTCTGTTTGAGTGGTGGGGATCCAGACCGTGAAGGGAAAGATGAAAGTTCAGGTTAGCAATTAGTTTTGAACCGGTCCTAAAAATAAGCCTTGTTCACCATCTCCCATTCTCCTGTTTTCATAACACTTTGATGTGTCCAGCCCTGGGGTCCCCAACACAAGAAAGATGCAGAGCTGTTGGATTGGGCCCAGAGGGCCACGAAGATGATCAGAGGGCTGGAGACCCTCTCCTGTGAGGAAAGGCTGAGGGAGCTGGGCTTGTTCAGCCCGGAGAAGAGAACGCTCCAGGGAGACCTCACTGCAGCCTTCCAATACTTGAAGGGAGCTTATAAGCTGGAGGGGGACTGGCTTTTTATGTGATCTGATAGTGATAGGACAAAGGGAAATAACTTCAAACTAAAAGAGGGGAGATTTAGGTTCAATTTTAGGAAGAAATTCTTTACTCAGAGGGAGGTGAGGCACTGGCACAGCTGCCCAGAGAGCTGTGGGTGCCCCATCCCTGGAGGTGCTCAAGGCCAGGTTGGATGGGCCCTGGGCAGCCTGACCTGGTGGGTGGCAGCCCTGCCCATGGCAGGGGGTGGAACTGGGTGGGCTTTAAGGTCCCTTCCAACCCAAATTCTGGGATGATTCTTCCCCACTGCATACCTTAACAGCTTTTGTTTTTTGTGAGTGGTGGCCTACCCATGCAAGATACCAGTAGCCCGTGTAGTCCAGTTTCCTGTCTCTGGCTCTGAACAGTGTCAGGGGTTTGTTTCTGTGACGGGGAACAGAAAAAACAGTTCTTAGTAATGCAGCATATGCCACACAATAATCATAAAGTTGCCTCTGCGTTTTTTTTGTCAATTTATGCCCCATAGCACTAAGATGGGCAAATACTAAGATGCATTATTTTTTTCCTTCATCTAAAAAGCTGTGCATGCTGTTCTTCATACAAATGGGTAATCAGTTTTAAGCTGAACTATTTCTCTCGATGACAACTTGCAGCAGTGAGCAGCATGAGACTGATTACAAGTTTCATAAATGTTCTTGCTGGCCAGCATAGATGTATTTAATTTTAAGTTTGTGAGAAGTCTTTTAGTATGTTAAGAAGAAGCAGATAAGAGATTCTTTATAATCCTACAGACTGGATTTTTTTTGACCTTAAGCTTTTTTTTTTTTTAAAAAAGTCTGCAATATCAAGGACTCAAATACAAACCTTGAGAACTTCCCCCAGTTGTCCTAAGCAAATCCATCATAATGACATTTTTCTCATCCACAACATCTACCTGCAGTCCTGTCTATGGGAATGGTACCTGATCCCTCTGAACAGATATGTCAATATCCAGACCTCAGTGTGAAATCCAGGCCCATCTTACATCTGACTGCAGTATCAGTGTTTAGTCTGCAAGCATCTGAGAACAAGAGTCCTGTTTGTTGTTATAAATGTTTAAAAAACAACAAACACTTGGACTTGTTTAGGATCTATGGGAGTTGCTGCTTTTCCAGGCAGATGTTCTGTGCAGTGGAGACATGCATCTGCATGCATGTAACGGGTATCTTTTGCTCCCCTTGTAGGAAGAGATAGATGTGGAAAAATGAAGGTTTTCCTTGTGCTTGTCTGAACTGGGAAATCCTCTATCACTGCACTGACTTCAGATGACAGGGATACAGCACAGTGCAGCTGTATTTGGGCCAACATCCAGTGAAGGACGAGTTTTGGATACGATGGAGAACAGGCAAACATTGGCAGTTGGTTGGCTTTATTTTGTTGGTTGCATAAAGCTCATGTCACTGATGCGTGTTTCAGACGACTCTCACTACCGGAATTACAGAACTGATTGCAATACAACAGTGTACAAATAAGGCAACTCCACTATCTAGTGTCATCACTTGTAGTTTTTATGCAGCTTATTGGGTCTGCATGGTTTCTGTGGTGGAGCAGCAGTAGGCTACAACAGCTTTCTGCAACCAGAGCATTTGATAAGCAGCTCTAAGCCCACTCAGGGCAGGTTTATGGCTGTCTTTGCATGACAAGGTAGCTATAAGGAATCACTCAGTCTTATCCTCTCCCATTTTTTGTTCTTCTCTATCAACAGCGTTACTTTTAAACATATGTTTGATAACTAATCACCAAAGTGTGTCTGTACAACGCCTGTTGAAATTGTAGCCAGGATTTCCATGAGGCTCAGTGATATTTCAGTGAAATGCACTGAGTTCATTAAGGGTTAACTATTGGTTTGGCAGGCTCAGAAGTTCACTGAAGTTTCCTGTAATCAAACTGGCAGCAATAGCAGTGAGGATTTTTTTTTTTCCTAATAGAAGTCCCATCATGATCCCTGAAAGGGAAGCCCAGTTGAGTAAATACACTACTAAGTCACCACATGTGAATTCAAATATTTTCAATAAAAATGTGGAATTTACACGGAGTTGCATGTCATATTTAAACCCAAAAGTTGTTAAAAAAAAAAAAAATCAGAAATCAGTATAAGAGGAAGCCAAAGTGCCGTGTTGTAGCGGAATGTGCCTGTTTCCACTGTATTTGAAGGAGGTAGCATTATATCTGGTGTAGTGGCCCCAAGAACATTGTACTCACTATGAATTTTATTGCACATTATTTATTGAAAAGGTGTGTCAAAATGAGAATGATGAAACTAAAAGGTCAAAATAGGATAATTCAAAGTCAGCTGTGAATTAAGCCTCATCTTCACCACAGAGCCTCTGCCCCAAAGCTGCATCAGCGTGCGCACGCTGGTAGTGACCTCCAGCATCAACAAAATGGGCAGGAGTTCTCCTTGCCCCCCTACTCTGGCTTTCACAGTAGCATACAGTGATAAAAGCTCTTTTCTGTCAGCATAATCATACTTATCTGGATTTTGTGAATCCTAAGACATTACAGCAGAGCTTTGTACTGAAATCCTGGCTTTATTACTGCTGTGGATCAGTCTTCACCTTACGGAGTTCTTTCTATTCTCCATTAAGACCAACTCATGGATCACTGTGTATGTAAGAAGAAATGAATCCTGCAGTACCAGACTGATGTCCAGTCAAATACTTGGGAGCAGAGCACAAACTGGCCTTTCCTCCTTGCGTTTCTGAGCAATTTGCTGGTCGTTTTCTGAGATAAGGGTATGCTTCCAAACTGTAGAGGTGCGCTCTAGTAGGTCTGCCTTATCCTCAGAAAATCTTACCTATTGCCTTACCATAAGGATTAGTCTTATCAAATGCACCAAACAAGTAAATCAGTTTGAAGCTACTGTCTATTCCACACCATATACCTTTAGGATACTGTAACAGAAAGGTTTCATCAGGTCATTGTCCAGTGTTGGAACGCTCCAGAGTGCTTCATCTGTGTTTGCCATCACTTGATAGAGAACTTAAGTAACATGAATAGGGTAGTATGGTTTTAAGTAAGTTACATCTGTCACCTGCAAGCTGTTCTGCCTTCAAGTTCTGGGCATCATTAGCTGTTCTTCCTAATAAGCCTTTTAAGTTTTTCTTTCTTGTTAGTGCTTTGGGAGGCTGTTCTCTGGCAGTTGGCTGCTGGCATATCTCATAAAGGTGCTCTGGGTTTGAGGTATCGCAAGCTCGTAAACAATACTGAGTCAACTATGTCAGCTTAAATTGATCTTCATGGACTAGTGATGAATATCTAAGTACACCATGTCTGATTTGCACAGGCAGGTGTCATGACCCTCACACAGCTACATTAGTCAGAGAGGTTACCTGTGTAAAAGCTGGTAAAAGAGGGGCAGGTGCAGAAGCGCGGTGCTCTCTAGTTAGCGCACGTCAACCATGCTCTTTAACCCTGTGAGCTGGACTTCTTCCAATTTTGCTCATCTATTTTTCTCTTAATCGCAAAGTATGTCCAATAAAATCAGTGAGGCAGTCTAGTTTAATTGCTGTCCCCATAATGTTGTGTGCTCTGCAAATAACATTGAACCAGATATCTTTCTATTCTAATACAATTTCCCAACTCATTTTTTCACCAGTTGCTTGTCAATAAAATAGCAATAACAAGATCTGTAAAAATCAGGAATGACACATAACACGATGAATCTAAAATATAAAAGTTAACTGGTATTCTATTTTACCTGTGTCAAATGTGAATGTAGCTCTAGGTTGTTGGCCTCAATATTTTTCAGAATATCATTCTCACCTTTTACTTTGTCATATTCTTCATGGTTCGGTAAAATAAAATGACTTCGTGTTAATTACATTTAACAGGTAACCTGATTTCTGTAAGACACATTTTTGATCCCATATATAAGATGAGAATATTTACTTCTAGGTCAAGGAAACAGGTAATAGAAGAGGCTTGAAAGCATTTTTCTATCTCATTTATATCTCATTTACAACATCTGTAGTTAAAAAGTACTGTACTGAATATGACATTTAAATTATGCTTCAGGCATAGCACTGCATAATCTCTTTGTGGTGACTTTGCAATTTTTTGGTCAGAAGCAGCTAGCATACATACCAAAACCAGAATCCTGAAATGTTCATGCCCATACAAAATTGTAGGAAGCAGCCGCCTCGTGAGTAAGCGTGTAAGTCGGATTTTTATAATGGAGTCTCATATTTGTTCTATGTTTACAGCATTTTTTTTTCAGCAGTTGAAAATAAATAACAACAATGGTCCTTTGTTTCTACCAAGTTTTATCCCAGCAGTATGCCTCTGAGTTCCTGGCGAGGAAACGTCGAGCAAATTCTTTTGTGGAAGAAAGTAAGAAGGGAAATTTAGAAAGAGAATGTATTGAAGAATTATGCAATAAGGAAGAAGCCAGGGAGATCTTTGAAAATAATGCTGAAACTGTAAGTATCTGTTGAATATCTGTGAAGTAGATAGTAGTTCTTTGCAGTGTGAAAGCTAGAGGTACATAGAATTCACACAGCAAAGCTAAAAATAACCCAAAACTTTGCAGACCAACAACTGGTTTGAAAGCCTTTTGTGTATAGAACCTGCACAATTAATAGTGAAGACTGTGTAAGCAGAGAAAATGGTTGAGTAGATATTATTTTAATTTCAATTATGGATCACCAGTTTTAGACCACAGTTATCTGCAAGTATTCCACGTGGGGAAACCCTGTTGGCTTCAATTAAAATTTTACACAGAGAATACATGGCAGTACAACCCTTTTAATGAAGGGATTGAACATATTACTGTGAGCTTTTTTGCCTGGTGGGGATAACTCTGTTCCTCAGTTTATTCCCACTGCACAATATTTAGCATCAGGCATGTTGTATTCAGCTTCATACTGTAAAAGGATTATTATGTACAAAATATATGTGGTTAGAATGAATTCTTGTTTTGCAAAGTATGTATTAGTTCTTTGTTCTCCTTGATAACATTGCACATATTTGGATATGCTGTTTGTTAATATTTAAGTACAAAAATGAAATTGTTTCAGTAATTGGTTGTCTTTAAAAATTTTTTTTAATAACACTTTATTTGGAATGAATTTCTTGTGTTCAGCCTGTTCCATGTTTTGTTTCTTCTTTTTGTTTATTTTGGGGGTAAAGAAGGGAAATAAAAGGAGGTTTCTCTGTATCCAGTAATAATATCAGGCAAGATCCTTACGTTCTAAGATAAAATTTTTGAATTTTGACATCCAAGTTATTTTCACATCCAATTCACTGTCATTGCCTTCACTTTAAAAGTGTCCAATTCAGTGCAAAGTCCTAATCTTCCCTCCACTGAGTCCTGCATTATGAAATAATCTGTCTTAACCTAAGCAATAATGATATAGAAAACTTGGTATATATTCTAAGAGTCAAAGTGATTTTCTTTTTTGCTTCTTTTATAGTCATAATACAAATATGTTTTAGAACATGTGCAGTATATTTTGCTGTAAACCTTCAGTTTATCTTACTCTGTTTTTCTTTTCTTTGCACAGGAGTATTTTTATCCCAAATACTTAAGTAAGTACAAGAAATCTGTACAATTCCAGTATATCATTCACTAGCCTTCCTATTTGGATAATTCTAGTTTAGTTATTCTGCCCCCGGCGCTTAAATGATTTCCATGCTGATTATAATGCATAGTAGCTCTGTGGTGGTTTGGTATGCTTAGATCCCAGCAGAGGCACTCAGAAGGTTGGTCTGTGATCGGCTGTCCTTAATAAGCTTAGACAAGTTTTCTAATTCAAACTGTGAGAACAGAGTCTTTGAAGATGCATGCATACGCTGTTGTAATTTCAGGCTAAATGAGTGTTTGTATCATGTGTGTGGGTTTGCATTTGCAGGCTGCCTTGCCTCCTATCGAGCAGGGGTTTTCAGGGTTCCTGCAGTTACTCCAGATTCTCCTGCTGACCTGAGGGCGTGTGTCAATGGTAAGTCCTGCTGTGAGATACTTCACCTAATGCACTCACACCTGAAAACACACGTGCATGGCTAGGAAGTAGTTCTTGTTGGCAGAAAAAGACACAAACGTTTAACTCAGGCAAACACATTTATCTGGAACAGAAGTTCACAAAAAATTTAGGTGAGAGTGTTTTCAGAGTTAGGCGACTTTTTAATTTCATAAAGCATAGTAGGAAGCAAACATAATTAACTGCAAAGTAGAAAGCAGGCTTCTCCCAGAAACACAAAAGTGTGTTCTGCCTCAGCTCACTAATGTTCCCTTGTATGTCCTCAGTACTCTGCTACATCTTTATTAATTGTGCCTGACTCTGGCCATCAAGCAGGTCCTGTTTTGTCAGCTAAGGAAAGAGACCACCTGGCAAATTCCCCTTTGTACCACTGATTGGCCCATGGTTACACTGTAGCCCTCTGTGAAGTGGGTAACATCACCAGCTTAAAAATTCAAATATTAGCTAGAAGATACAGTTATAACTCAGACACAAAAAGGTCACAAAGCAAGGAATTTGTGATGTGGCTCAGATGCATAGTTTTTATGCCAATATGTTCATAATTCCAGTGTTAACTGTACTTTTTCTAGCAAATTCATAGGAAGCATCTGTACTATATTCTCTGCTTGTCACTGTAGAAACATCTCTCTGAATCTCTTAAATCTTTACAGAATAAATGCATCAAAGAAGGTTTCTTATCCTTAATCCTCTGTCCCTGTTTTTGTCACTTAAAGCAACAGAAGGCAGAAAAAATCCTTAATAGTGACACTGCAAATGGTCATAGATGAAATATTTTCCAGATCACTTGGCCAATGTGCCTGCTGTCACAGACTAAAATGTCCCCCCATTCATGTCACACTTTCTCACTCATTAGAGGTTCCGGGAGGAAAGTATTTAACAGAGTTGTATGAATGTACAGTGTTTTTGTATTATCCAGAGAAAACAACTAGACTACTTGTTGTCATTGTATTTCTCCATTTGGGTTCACATTATAAAATCAAAGAAGAAAAACCTGTTACTATTGGTCAGTCAACAGGAAAAAGGACAAGTTAAGAGAGTTTGCCTAACATTTGCAAGTCTTTCTAAGGCTTGGCTGTTCAAAGGACTTTATGCAGAGTATTTCTGGAAAGGACATACTGCTGAGAAAGCAGGATATAAAATTTCCGTTAAGACTATAACGTTTGTTTTTTAAATGTATTTTCATCGACACAAACATCTTGTGGTAATGAATATCAAAACACTTTTTCATTGTAATAGTTTTGTGTTTCTAACTTATCTAAATTATTTTGGATAGTGTCAAAAAAATCCTATTTTCCTAATGAGAAAAAAAATTATTATAGTAGCTAGTTTAGAACAATACAACAACTAATACGAATCTCAAGATGGAAAATTGAAGAATAAAAATAACCATGCAAACAGAATTTAAAAATGATTTCACTATTTTCAGATAGAATACGCTTTTTCATACATTTGTATTCCAAGGAGACAGCTAGCTAAGCTGTATCTTGAAGTTCCTAAACATCTATATCACATAATTGCATACTTAACTGCTTTTAAAAATAAGCACTTAATCCCAACATTTACACCTCTCTAACTCACCATAACGCATCTCCTGGATACCAAAGACTCAGAGTGGGAGAGGATACAGGTACCAGCATACATTTCTTGCCACCTGCCCTTTCTACTAGATGCTGAGTACATCTTCTGACATTTAGTTGTTCTCACAATGTTTCTCAAAAAGATTTGCTGGATAGTAGATCAGAAGACACCCCAGATTGGGAAAAGAGGAGCACTAGGCCTGCATTTGGAAGAAGTAGTCGATACATTGCTGTCCCTCTGTGTCATCTGAATCATTCATCTGCAGACATAACCTCTCTGTCCACCCAGTCCTATCCATCCTGTCTTGTCTTTCTCCTCCAACATATTTCACCCATTCTCCTTTTCTTAATTCACTGCCTCCCACAGTTCTCTTCCCTTTTATATACTTAATTCACCTAATTCCATCTACACATATTTTGTACTGACAACCTAATCCATCTTCTCTCAGTTCACACTCACTCACAAGCCATCACTGCTTTCTGCTTAGAAACATTTATACTCAGTTTTGTTCCGCAGTTGCACACTTCTTTAAGGGTATCTTCCACATCTGTCACTTATAAAAGCTTTACTGAGCCTAGTTCACACACTTGTTCTTTGACCTGCAAAAGCAGAAAATTGGCAAGTAAGAGAAAAAATGTAGGCACTTTTTAGAACTTACCTTTGGAAATTGCTGTGACAGTCATACATCAGCCCCATTCTCTTTATTTCTTCTTTGCAAGTTTTCTGTCAATCTTTACCTGAAACTGGAGTGGTTCGGTCTGCAACATGAGTATTACATGCCATGCAGTAGCTCTTCTAGAGATGCTGTATAGTTTTGGAGCTTGGCTGGCCTCAGTTTTAGGATTTACTTGCAGCAGAATTTAAATATTAAGTAAACCTAATTGACAAATATACTAAAAGATTTTAAAAATTTTCTTACAGAACTCTAAACTTATACTTCTGTGGGGCTCAGCTTTTTAATTCTTTTGAGTAAAATAAGAAATGTTTAAGAAATCCAGTGAGGCCTTAGGTGCAGACTCACAGCAAGTTTCAGTCTGCAGGCACACTTTTAAGTAGAAACAATATATTTGTGATTATTAGAGGTCTGCAGAAAAATAATCCATAAAACTACCAGCATACTCGAGAGAATTAAAGACACTTTAAATAGTATGCTGATAAAATTATGGAAATAGTGAGAAAAGTTGAAAGATGTTATGTATTTTGAGTATAGCAAAAATACAGTGAATTCTGTGTTCTCTGTCCCCAAACTATGTATTTTGAGCCTTGCTTTTCGCAGTCTAGCCAGCATGCATAAAGAATCTTCAATTGTTCTTTCCAATCTAAATTTCATTGTTTCATTAAAGTTAATATTTGTGAAAGGTGACAGTCTTAGACGCTGATGTATCCAGTCTACCCCCAGGGCCTGGGCAGCCAAGGCAACCTGAGATGTAAGTTTCCCTGTGAACATGATCCTCCTCAAACAGAGAAACTGATCTCTTGAATTGTAGTCTTGAATTGTTGGTATTCTTGAAACTTTGGAATTTCTACTAAGTTCTGGGTTAATATGATGAGGCAGAGCACTATTCTTCAAAAAGTGAAATAAGTCCTTAAAATGTAATGAAAATAGTTTCAAGACTTTGGTCACAATTTGCAGGGATTAACATGGTTTAACGAGTCACTTGTTTTCTAGTTGTTTTTTGCCTGATGAAGAGTACTGGTGACTTTGGGTTTTTTGCACTTGCAGATTCTCTCTAGCAGATTTATTAGCAAGACTTTGATACCGATATTTGATCTTATACATCAGGCCCCTCCCTATTTGATAGAAGGTGAAAGGCACCTGTGTAAACCAAAGGGAAGACTAAACTGATACTTGAGGGAAATATCGTCAAATAACAAGTATTTCTAATGTTTTCATCCTGCAGAAATTTCAAACCAGTGTAGCCCTCTGCCATGCCATAGAGATGGATATAAGGATTGCATAGATGGACAAGCCAAATATACATGTATATGTAAACCAGGATGGCAAGGAGAGAATTGTGAAGAAGGTACAGTCTCTAATCTCATTACAACATTAGCTCTTAGGAACACGGTTATCATTCTACTATTGCTGAATAGTATCAGATCTTCAAGTATACCTACATGCACACAGTTGTCAATGAAGGTTTGCCCTGAGCAAAGATTTTTATTTTGTTTTCCTTCTAGATATAAATGAATGTGAAGACTTAAATGGAGGTTGTAGCCATCGTTGTTCTAATTTACCTGGAAGCTACCGTTGTTTATGTGAAGATGGCTACTTCATGCATCCAAATAAACGGGATTGCAAAGGTAGGAAGTGAGGCTTAAGGAGAGTATCATTACATAACAGTCCATTGCCTATTGATATAGAGGAAAGAATTTAGCCGAGTAGTTTCACACATGCTTATATCAGCAGAAGCCTGCATTGCTCCAGGAAGAAGCAAGCCTGCTTCAACCAGGCTGCTCATCCTACCTCCTGCCTTATACCACTGCAAGCATCTGTGCAACTGTTTAGTGAACAAGATCAAGAGACTGAAGGGTTGAAACCAACTAAGGTTCAAAAAAAGTTTTAGTCACAAACCATCTCATATATCCTTTAAGCATATTGAAACAAGAACATAGTGTGTTGCAACCGGTAACATTGTTATCATGCAAATCCTGTCTGGTAAACACTGGTTTAGGCTGAGTCACTCCTAATTTGTGATGATCCTCTTTTGGGAGTTCATATGTTCATTGGAAAGGAAGCTATTAGCTATTAATGAATCTGAAAATGCTCTACATGGAGAGAAAGATTTGTCTTTCACTTACCCAGCATAATTTTTTTCCATGCATGAACGTATCCATTATTATTGACCATGACCTTTGTGCTTCATTCTACTCCAGATAAAGATTATGTATTAAAATTAATTAGCAATTACTTTGGAAAAAAAAAAGCAACTTCATTTCATTTTCACTTCATATATTTTCTTCCTGAACCATACCAACAGTTTTGGATAACGTCAAATAATTCAAGAGGCTAGACTTAAGGACTGTCTGCCACTATTTCTTCCTTTAGTCTATATAGATTTGTGAATGAATAATTTTCAAGGGAATTCCAAAAGAACAAAATATTGCTGTTATGTGAAGTAGGGCAAGCAGATAAGCTGGTTAGAAGCTCTGCGATTCATGGAATGTTGTTGGAAAAGTCAAATAAAAAAAAATCAAAGATAAAAATATACTAACAATTTAATAATCAATGAAACAAAAGTTTACATGCAACTGACTCTTTGTAAAAGCTTTAGTGTAGCTCAATGTTTGGCTTAAAAAGAACAAGTTCTTTTTAGTTAGTTAACACTAGAGTCAATGAGTAGCAGACAAAGTGAAATAACCAGCCAACTCAAAAAAAAAAAGAATTTCTCAGTTAAGATTTTTATTAGATGGAGATATTTCTGCTCATGCTCTACACTATTTTCAGTAGTGATATAAGTACAAATCTGGGTACTGATCATTCAAAGACCATCAGATTGGTAAATAACAGTGAGGAACTAATCAGAGTACTAGTTAGGGCATTTGATAAACTGGATTTAAGTGTTTCATTACATCCAACTTCAAAATTATGCAGCAAGGAATTTGAAGTGCACAAGGTAACTATCAAAAAATAGGCTGTATTGTGGACAGCTGTGACATTAAAAATGTTTTGAAACCTCAGAAGGAGGTAGCAAAATCTGTTTTCTGAGTACAGTGCCATTTCCACAACTACTACAAAACCATAGGGAAAACTAGAATGATCCACAAGTGGGAATTAAAGTACTACGAGGGATCTGTTTTTTTTCTGTCTACAAGACATTTAATTAGATTGATACTATATGTTGTATCCAGTTGTCACATCTGCATTTTGAAAATGACATTGAAAAATAGGAAACAACATGGCAGATAGACACTATAAAGGTTTGAGGGACAAAGAAACAGCAAGCAACTTGGAACACCTGTCAGCATAGCCAATTAAAAGAAGATTGTAACATGTAAGAGACAGATAGGATTATTTCTCATCTTTCTAGGTGTCTTATAAAAGACAGGATTTTTTTATGCAGCGTGGCTTAGCTTATAGAAAATCTGCAGACTATTTCTCTTATTGCATTCCTAGATATGCATCTCTTTTCCTGTTATCCACAGAACACATGAGAAGATGTTGAAGGTAGGCAGGCAGAGAATTCATTTTCCACTGCCAGTGTACAGAAATGCCTTTCAGGGACCTCTGGAAGTCTTCACTGCTATAGTTATAGTCTGCTATAAAAGCCTGATAAACCTAGCAAGAAAGAGCCAGTTTTGGGCAGGTTTAAGAAAATATTATATGCAAGAGAGTATCTTATTTTTAATAACTTGTTTGTATTTCTAGATATAAATGAATGTGCATTATATCCAAACATCTGTGGGACAGCCATGTGTAAGAATACTCTGGGGAAATATGAATGTGAATGTGCCGAAGGCTACTCATATAACTCAACTTCTAAGAGCTGTGAAGGTAGGACTTCCCTTCCTCCCTCCTTCCCTCTCTCTCTTTTTTTTTTTTTTTAAATGATCTTTCTTTTAATTTTGAATCTACTGTTATGCAAAACTCCAGCATCTCTTCTAGTGGCGTTATTTATAAATCTTCATTTATTTATCTTCCATGTTTATTATAGTGTGATTCAACCATTTGTTCTTTTAAGGGTCCAGTCAAGCTATATTGCATGCAGTGTGTGCAGTTGCAATGACTTGCTCCAAGGTCTTAGAGGATCACAGTATACCCCTGCGTGTCTTGCTGTAATGCCAGATAATTTTGTCAGTTCATAGGAAGTCACCTGTCCCACTGTAGAGAGGACTTTCTGTCCAGGCTCTCAAAACAGTTAGCAAGTTTCTTTTGGATAACTTAAAGCAATGAGCTGAGCACCTGGACATTACTAGAGTGTCTTTTATTGTGTTTCTAAGCATCATTATACTTAAGAGAATGGAATATTTGACATTAGCCAGTTTAACATATACGTCTAACTCAAGATAGGTTATAGGAAAAGCAATTACAAAGTATTTATTTGGCAATTATAAATCAGGTGAGACTCACCAGAAATGAAAACCAAGCTTAATCTAATCCAAAATGCTTATCTTTATCCATCTAATAGGTGCTTATTTAGCCCTCGTGAGCAGGAACAGTCTCTCTGTCCTTTTCTCACCCCTTTCCTTACTCTGCACATGTGTGTGTTACATCAAATTGAATTTAATTATTCTTCTTTTGAAAACTGTAATCGCAGAAGGTTGCAAGATGAGGACATCAAAACCAGCAACTCTTACCTCCTGTATGGAACATAAGGCTGATAAGCTTTCAGACACAGTTAAAACCACATTAAATGAGTCACCAAATCCTGTCTAAGAACAGGATTGTGTAGACAGATAGGAATGTAGCCTTCCAGAAAGACTAAATGACATTCGTTTTTCATTGTCATATTGTACATAGATGGTGAAATTAAATTACACTTAGTAGAAAAATCAGGTTTGCACACATTTATACACACATACCTGTGTTTACTGTTACCATAAAGTCGAATAGAAGAGATTGTTTTTCCACCAATTCTTACAAGTTTGCTTCAGTTCTTCATTCCTGCCTTTTGCAAGACACCATCAGTGGAAGAAATCTGTACAACCCAGTCTTTGTTCTATTGAAGTCATATAAATTTAGATACAAATTTATATTCTTCTCAGCCCCTTGGCAATTTCAAATACCTTGCCAAAAAAAAAACCCAAAAACCTGAATAAAGGAGTATGGTTACTGTGTCCCATATTGTTCTTCCTTCTCTGAATGGGGATCTTCTCCTAAAGAAGTGAATGAACCAGTTAATCAAACAGGATAGAGTACGTCTGCGTTTCAGGTATTAGTCCTCCCTAGTACTTGGTTTGAAAATCTGAGACAAGGAATAAGGCTTCACCCTTCCTCATAAATTGTTTTAACACATGCAAAACCCTGCTTATCCATGTCCATGCTTTGGGAAATTATCTTATTTTTCTAGTAGTATACAGAACAGCTCTTTTCTAGGACATGGTTTGCAACTCCTTCATGGTTGATTTTATATCTTAACAACTTACTGAAAACAAGCTATTTCAATCTTTTACTGAAAGCAGCTGCATGAACCCAGGATGCTGCTGAGATTCACGGGTTTGCGTGAGGAGCTTCTGCTGACTGCTTTATCATCTGGGACTGACATTTGGACAGATCTATGGAAAGTCCTTGAAATAGCTCAAACAAGCATGCAAAAACATTGAATACAACTAACTTGGAAGAAGGAAAGAAGAATAATTTTAGAGTGATTACAAAAAAAAATCCAAAAAACCTAATCCCCTCCCAACTCAGCATTTCTGTAACAGGACAATAGGCTCTGCATGGAGAGATTCTGCTGTTTGGACTGATCAGGGATTTCAGAACATCTGAGAAAGGAGACTGTCATAACTATGCACGAAGCTTGCTGTCTTCCTGCTACTGTCATACGCTCTGGAGGGAGACCTTACCCTTGAGCATTACATTCATTTTGGCAACGGAAATTTACACCTCTTAAAGACTAGTGCAAGCCTGTTAAGTAATCCATTTAATGATAGAAATTCATCTGTCAAGCAGTGTGCAATAAACTTTCATAATAACTTAATATGCCCATGCTTTTCTGCAGGCTCTGTGCCTGAGGAATGTGTTCAAAATGAACTCCTGCTTTCAGAGAATTCAATACTCTGATTTACCCTATTGCAACTGGCTAGCCAGTGCTTATGGTTTTATTTTTGTATTGCTCGGTGTTGATGTGCTTGTAGGGGTAAAGAATCTTCCACTGGGAACAATGCCTCATAAAGCGTCTCTCCAGAGCCATGTTCTTCTGAGAAGGCCTTGGGAAGAGTTGCTTTTTAGAGTCTCTCTACTTCCATTTCTCTCAGGAGATGCTGATTTTTGTGTTTCATATCTTCACAGTGAAGCAAGCTATAGGGTATTTTTCCTTCTCCATGTGCTCAGATCTAGGTGAATTTCCCACTCTCTTCAGATCCCCAAATGATCATAATGAGAATGAAATTTGTTTTTCCAAAGCAAGCAGAATAGGAAAGTATAGAGAAAGCATTCTTCTCACCCACTGCGTAGTATGTCTATGTTCTGTTCGGACTTTTTCATTGCCTTACTTACATGTTTGATGGAATTAAAAAAAAAAAGAAGAAAAAAAACAACCAGTGACAGAAACTGCTTGACATTGTAATAAATCCTTTTGTAGTCTTAATTTTAAATAGACATCAGATTGCCAGTCACTGGAAATTATTAGCAAATGATTTTCACAGCAGAACCCCTTTTACCAACCTGAGCTTGCAATCTATTGGGGTAGACAACACACACCAAGACCGTAAGCATTTTGATGATTTCCAAATGGAAAGGAGTAGACATGGCAAATGAAGGAGAAGTGATCTAACTGTGGATGAAAGAAATGGAAGAGTCAAGTTGCAATTGTGCATCAGTAAAACATTTCTTAACATCTGACCAAATCCTGCTGCATGACTAATCTATGTGAGAAGAAATATGAATAAGGCTCCAAAATAAGCTCTTAGATATTGCAACCCACCATCATATCTTACTGACCTAAGAAGTACTACAGTTGACAAAGGCCAACATGAATGAAATGGGAATCAAGCCATGAGCAGAAAGTTGGTAGTTTACAATTGCAGGAATTTGCTTGTGCTTACATACATATGTACATTCAGAGTAACGCATTTTAATAGGACAGCTTTCTCAAATCTAAGCAAAGATAAAACTCAACACTGGCAAATGTTCTCCTCTGAAAACTGATTTCAGACAGTCACAAGTGAATTTATACACTCATTATTTAAAACTAATTCAAGTTATGATCTGCTACACAAAAAGCATTTGCAAAGTGCTATATCAGATCAACTTGTAGCAACATCCAGTACTATTTTTCTCTAGTAACAATTTAATTTATTTGCTTAGCAGAGATTTTGGATTTGTGAGGCATTTGAAGAGATTTGAAGAGAGAAGCAGGAAAGTCTCCTGTGTAACATTTTCTGCAGCTATTTACCTACAATCAGTTAGAATTTGTACAATC
Source organism: Penelope pileata (assembly GCA_013396635.1). Lineage (NCBI taxonomy): Eukaryota > Metazoa > Chordata > Aves > Galliformes > Cracidae > Penelope > Penelope pileata. The sequence goes on along the minus strand of WBMW01001463.1, from coordinate 1,859,486 downwards.
CAAAAAGTTGCAGTCATCAACTGTCCAGTGATATCTTAGGAACTGTCTTCTGATACGTATCAAACCTTTCATGAGAACAGGAAAACAGTGTCAGCAATAGATTTCTGTATTGCATCCTACGCCTTTCAGTAGCAGAGTCCACAAGACTTGATATGCTCCCAGGTGGGAAGAAAAAATCCCACTCTCTTGTATTCCATCAGCCTGCTACGTGGCAGGAGGTGATTCTCAGCTTGGTACAGCAGAGGTAAGCTATCACTCTGGAGTGAATAGGAATGACTCGGAGCCCTCAGTCCATGCAAAAAGTGAACTTGAAAGGTGTTATCACATAGACTAGCCTTATATACAGGGCCATCCAACTTGTGGAAATCAGAGGGTAGAATGGGAGGGGAGCAGAAGGTGGTAGGGATTACACAAAACAAACAAACAAACAAAAAACACCAAAACAAAAGAAAACAATTTGAATCCTGTAGCTCACACAGACATATGTCAGCAGGAAAGCTGACCCAGCACACAGCTGGATATTGATCAGAACTTTAGTTCTGGCTGTATTAGCTGCAGTAAGGAACAGTACAGCTTTTTGTTTTGATAAGATTGTATAGAAGGGAGTGTAAGCCTGAGCAGACTCCTTGCAGTGATTATTTACAGGAAGAAGACAGGAAATGTTTTAGTAATAGACAATTCTCCATCCAAACACAATGTCAGTTTCCTCAATCTTTTCATGAATAGTTGCCCATTTAAGTCATGTAAAAACTGCAAGCATTTGGAGGCTAAGCAACTTGAAAATTAAGTTCAAGTTAACTGCAGCAGAGGTAGAAATCAGAGTAGCGTCCACAGACTGAAAAATGTGTCATCCTGTTTGGAAGGACATCCTGCAAATTTGCTACAAAGTAACAGATTGTCCAATAAGGTTTTAGGATTTTTTTCTTTCACATTTTTTTCTCCTCCCTTCAAGCAACAGGAAAAAAGTATTTTCATCTTGAAAAAACAAGCATAAACCACATTTTAATAATTCACAAAGTTGCTTATTCCCACTTGTTTCAAAGCAACTATTGCACTTGCTTTAATCTGAGGCCTCAAGTCACCCTCATTGGCATCTCTTATCCAGAAGAGATTTTGCTTGTTTCTGTATTAGAAATATAACAATTACGTTGGCCTTTTACTTTCACTTCTAAGCTATTTATTGTGTACAGCCTACAGTATAAAGAAATGAAATTGATTTTGTTGGTTTAGCTTACACACACCTCAAATCAGATTGGTTTGCACAAACAGATGCTATCTGAAACTTAGTTATTTGTGAGATTATTGTATGTTATTCTAACAGGTATTTTCCCCTGAAAAGAGTTTGGCCTTGTGTGAATAAAGCATGTTCCTTTACCACATAGACGCCATGTATACTCTTAATACTCTAAATTCTGATGATACCCATACAGAAAGGAAGAAGTCTGACCCAGAATGGCATTTCTGCCATAACTGGTAGTGATGTATTGAGGTCTCTTGTGCTAATGCGATCACCTCGCAGCTCGGGTTTTTACTGCCTCACAAATCAGACCACATTTTCTCCATCTCTGTTTACAAGACCCTTATCAGATTACTAGTGTGTATACACCAAGCAGGTAATTCTGGACTGTAAATTTTACATAGGAAACATCCATGAGCATTAGTTTAACTTAGCAGTAGTCACCTGGTAGGATTGACGCCTGGATGAACCATCTTAAGTATGATTCCATTAATGTCTTTGTTTGCAGTCTATGCAATGAATAATCTTAATAAATCTTGCTGTTTGCTTCTATTTCTCCTAGATATCGATGAATGCGCTGAAAATATGTGTGCTCAACTTTGTGTAAACTCTCCAGGAAGTTATAGCTGCTATTGTGACGGCAAGAAAGGGTTCAAGCTCTCAAAGGACATGAGGACTTGTGAGGTAAAACTGCCCTATGTAAAATTGAATGTGGAAAATCATGAAGTTGGATATCTGTTGGTGACAGGATGAGTTAGTTTCAAAAAAACAGGAAGCTATTTGAGAACTGATTCAAAATTGCTGAGGAAGTGCTAGTGACTTTGAGCTATGGTTTGGCTCACAAAGCAGACCCAGTAAAGGATTTGGATGTCATTCAGTTCATGCATGCTTGTTTACACGAATCCTGTCAAGAGAAGTTTGCTTTAGCCAGTCTTATTATTTCCTGCTGCTTCCAAAATAAGCACCAGCTTTCTCTTATCAAAGAAATAATTCCTGTTCAGCTTATTCAGAGCCAGAATACTCCATTTACCCATACGTATCCAGGTTTTCCTTAGACTGCAAAAAGGTTTTCACTCACTCTTTCAGAATTACTGTGTGCTTTGCTTGTTTGGATTGAAAAAAAGAACTGGATTGTTTTCCACAGTTTTCATCTGCAATAGCTTAAGAAAAAGCATGCGGTAATACTTGCCAAGTGAAGAGGCTTTCACAGCTGAAATGGGCTGTTCTTGCTCAGTTTGAAAATCCACACTTATTAGTAGCAGAAAGTTTGGACCTCTGGAGAATCCCAGTGCAAGGATTTTCTTGTGAATGGTTCTCTCTATGTTTTGAATGGCTCAGGCAGGCTGAGACTTGTTTTATGAGGTGAGCTCAGATAACTGCCAGCAAAAAACAAACAAAACAAACACCTCTAATGCAGTAGACCAAAGCTGGGCTAAAACTGTAGGAACAAGGTATGGCACAAGTGCTAGCATGTATGTATTAGAACTTGTTTGTACTTGCTGAAATTTAATATCTGAACAACACAGTCACTACGTTTCCTTTTCTTTATTCATGAAAGGAGAAGAGTATCTTTTAGCTTCATTACATGTTCAATATGGTTGTTCAAAAACAATTAACTATCTGTCTGAAAGCTAGTTTCAGGCTTTGAAATTGGAAAAGGTAGTTTAATCGGTTGAAAATATATGCAGTCCAAAGACCAGTTATACTGGCAAATGTAAAATGCAGTAGCCAAAAAATTAAGCACACCTGTACATTTAATGAAACTGCTGCATCATGAATATACAAATCAGAGTTTGGGAACTGTATTCAACTGCTTACCAAGCAGCATGTCTTGAGAACAGACGAGCCCTTCACACCTATTATTCTTGCTTCGGTTGTGTAGGACTGCTATACTGCCATCATATAAAAGGTACACAAGAGGTGTTTTGAGGGATTACTTCATATCAAATTGATTCTTACGCCCCTACTAGTCAATGAGACAGCTGCTCTGAAGGACATTCTGCAAGTCTTCCCACCTCTCTTCCTTGCAGAGCCTGCTCCCTCCACCAGAAGAGAATCTACATACCTTACTTTCAAGACAAAACTGTAGATTCCACTTTACTTATAACATCACAGTTGCAGAAAACAAATAAGCCAACAATGCCTTGGAAAGGGTAGTTGACATTTATTTGCTGAATTTTTTTTACTAGTTTAAATTTGTACCACATGTAATTCCTATATATAGAATTATGTTTAAAAGTTCAAGTAGCTGAATATCTGAAAGAATAAGTGCCATTTTTTTGTTGTTGTTTTTGGTTTTTTACGCATTGCCTCTGCAGCTGGCTGTTATTATTCACATTTGACTTTGGCTGAAGTACTAAGATTAATCCCAGTTTCACATACCGTTAAAGGACTTTCAGTTCCTGCAAATAGGTAGAACTTCCCTTATACAGTTTTTCTGAGATTGTACTGTTGCAAAACCTTCATAACCCCACTGACAGTTCTCAGAAATACTAATTCAGTGCTATTCCAGCAGGGAGTTTGTTGTTAATTGCATCAGCATCCCCTTCCAAAGCTCAAATAAGACAGCTACATTCAATGAGCAGCCAGACAGAAATATTTTGTACTGATCTGTTACTGAATCTACTTGTAAATTGTTTATTTTTATTTCAGGTAAATGTTTCTAGTAGTACTGGAGGTTGTTCAGCTATGAATATCAGTATATCAGCATTTATTAAGAAAAGGGGATCTTTATTTGCTTTAAAATCTACTCGAGTCACAGCTCTGGCCTCTTTCCCTTCTAACACCTGCTCAGGTTTAGATTCCACACAGCTTTAATAATGGAATTTGGAAGGACTCTAGCAGATGGGTGTCATAGGTCCCTGCTGACAGAAAAGGGCATGATGGAAGATGAGAATTCTTGATTAAAATACTGAATATTTAAGTAGTTATAATCCATCAGAACTGTTTCAACCTGAACTATCCTTCAACAGCTTAAATAAATGGACATTTCAAACAAGAAGAGACATGTCACTTCACTTACATATAAATATTCAAGTTTAAAAAAAAATGAAGTAAATAATCCATTAAACAAACAAACAAAAACAGGCTAACAAACAACAATAGAAATTACTTCATGGAATATCACAATGTAACATTAACAGCTTTTTTATTCTCTGTTATTTTCAGTCTGTTCCTGTGTGTATCCCACTGAACCTAGAAAAGAATTATGAACTGCTTTACCTGGCAGAGCAGTTTATAGGGATTCCTGTTCTGTACTTAAAGTTTAAATTGCCGAATGTCACCAGGTAAGCATTTGCTATAGCTAAAAGTATGCCTGGAAATCATTGGCATTTGTTTCCCTTCATTTTGTAAGGACATACAGTAAACTGCACACATAAATTGTATCACCATCTCCCCGTGGGACAGGATACCCTTACATGGGGAGTGCATTAATTCAGGTCCCTACATATACCCTCACTTAAGGGAGCGTGGAATAATTTGAAAGAGGACAGGCAAGAGTAATGTGTCTGGAGTCAGTTTACAGCATCTCTTAATGATTGTACTGTGTCCTTGAGACACCTCATCAGTATAGACAGCAACTGTCTGATGTGGCAAAACTAAAAGGTCAGCAAGTTTCTTCCAGACATGTCAGAAGCAAGTAGGAGCCAGAAGCAGTGAGTCCCAGCCAGGAAACAGTGCAGAGCTGGGGCAGACACGCACCACTGGCATTCAGATGTGATCATATCTATGAATAAACAGGTTGGAGTCTCCCAGCCACTACAGCCTTAGTTACCAATGCTATTGGGAGGGAAGAGGTGTGAAAGAGTTCAAAGAGATTGAGACTTCAGCGTGCAAAAAAAAGAAAGAGGGTTGAGGGCAGTAAGTATAATAGGCAGTAGGTCCCATCGGTTTGTGGACAAGAAAGCAAAATGTGGGTGCATCTCTGTGGCAGAAGCTTACTCTTCCCTTGAAGGAAAGAACAGAGGTTTGGGAAAGATGAGAGACAGTGATAAAGATATAGGAAGACATTTAGAATTCACAACATAAAATTCAGATATTATAGAAAAAACAAAAGTTACTTTATAGCTTCATTCTCATATGTGCGAATGGCTTTCATTTGTTGTTGCTGCTACTTCCTTTCTGCTTTGAGTAGAAGCTGTCGCTTGCTGCACACATACTGCTGAGAAACAAAACCAGGCCAGGGCTCCCCCCACCCCATGCTTGCTTTCACAGTGTTCTAAGGACGCCGATAAAGCACAATACCTTGTCTACATCACCATTTGTACGATTTCCTTTACAGCTGTCAGAGCAATTGACAAAGGCAGTGACCTCTTTATTACTCTTGGACTTCTTCACAGTGGCAGCTGAAATTGCAGTTTCTTGACTTACTGAACAATTTCAGAGTAACAGCAGCAACAGCTGTTGAGCTGATGATCCCCAGAGCCTCAGAACCTTACAGGAGGACATAAACATTGAGAACTTTTTCCTCTGCCATTTTTCCAAGCTGACCTGGCAGTAATGCTCTCCTGGAAGACCTTTCTAAGAAGATAAATGTTTGAAGCTATCTTAATAGTCTCTGTGTAAATACAGAATGATTTTCTGTGGGTCTGCGAGAGAGACTGACATCTAGTGGACAAAGAACAGGTCTGGGAGTTGAAGTGACCTAAGTTCTCAATTACAGCTCCCTTACTTGTTTCTTTTGTTGTCTTCAGCAAATCCTTACTTCTTTACGTTTTGTTTTCTCCTTTCATCCTTAATCTGTTTTATTTTAGCCCAGAAGTCCTAGGAGATAAGGACTGTTTCTCACTATATTTATACTATCTCTTTTTTCCCACTTTAGCCTGTACTGTAACATAAATCATAATTTTGCTATGTACATGTTCAACTGCCAAGATGCAGACAACAAATCCTCCAATTAGACAGCAATGTATAAAAAGGTATCAGTAACGATAGCAAATTGCTAAGTTATAATTGTTGTAGGACAGCACTTGGCAACCCCATTGTACTAAATTACACTATAGGTCATGTATTTTTCCCGGCATCATGTCTCCATGCAATGCAATTGGGATATTACTTCTATCTTCTTACTAAAGGGGATAGGATATCCTTCACAGGCAAAGCTCATAGCAGTTTTGAGAACTGAACTAAGGCTTTTTCAAATCTCAGCTCCAGAAGATTGTCTCAAAATTTTCCCTGGATTTAAAATCAACATTAGATTCTGCCTTGGACTAATGGCCTGCAAATATCACAAATGCTCAGAAACAGAGTTACCAAAAAGCTAATACCTATTAACATTTTTTTTTTTTTTTTTTTTTTTTACCCTACTAATAGGTTTTCCTAGGCTCTTCAGTACTTCAGATTTCCTGTCTTAATAATAAGATTCTTCTTCACAACTCAGATTTTCAGCAGAATTTGATTTCCGGACATACGATGCAGAGGGAGTTATACTATATGCAGAATCCCATGACAATACAGCATGGATCTTGCTTGCTCTTCGTGATGGGAAGATTGAAATTCAATTCAAGAATGAATTTGGAACAAAAGTTACCAGTGGAGGAAAAGCCATTAATGATGGCCTGTGGCATATTGTAAGTTGGTTTTACCTCTCTCCTCTCCTTCCTTTAATGTCCTGTGGGAACTGTACTGTACGCAGAAACTAAGCAGCTATTCCAGAGGTTTAAAATGATGCCCTCAAATCCCAGATTTAAAAAAATTAAAAAAGAAATGTGCAAAGATGCCTCGTCTCTGGGAAATTGTGGCCCATGTTCATCATCATTGATAAAGAGAGAATTAGCACTAGAAATTATTCTTTGTAATCGTGAAAAAGGAAGCAGTACGTTATTCGGAAGAGTGATTGCAGGGTGAACTATATAAGTAATAAGATACTTTCCATAGAAAGCAAGATTTTCTTTTGGTAGACCAGAAGTCCAGCTTGTTCGTCAAGCTTGCATACCTAAGATGAAAGGCCTTGCTCAGTTCTACTGTCTATAAGTGGCACCATATTATTAACACCAGTTTGTCTTCAGAGGGAGCCAAGAAAAGCTAGAATTCTGCACAGACCTGTTTCAGTTCAGTACAACTTGCTTGAGACTAAAAATCTCCTTTGCTGCCTAACAATAGCAGGAGCAGGTGATGAACCTGTTCTGTTCACATCCCATCTGGAGACTCACTCCTCTGTAGCAGGTTACAGTGACATGGAGAACAGTATGCCAAATGTAGATGGGATGTAAAACAAATGTAGAAATCAGCGTATTGCAAACTGTATAGAGCATAAAGCAAACTAATCAGCTGTGTGGGTTTTTTTGAGGGTAGGATGGGAGTAAAATAGAAGATCATCCTCCTGTGGGGTGTCCCATGGATAAGGTCAGTTGCCATGATTCAAGTTTAAGTACTCTATAAGTACTGATTGCATTAACACTATTTTACAAGTCAGGTATTTAGAGATACAAAAGTAATGCTTCATACAGGTGTATATGTAATTAGTGTTTAAGAATACCCTACTTGTTTGTGTGTGTATATATAAATTTTTACATTTAATTTCAGATATCAGTTGAAGAACTAGAACACAGCATCAGTGTAAAAATAGCTAAAGAAGCAGTGATGAATATTAACAGCCCAGGAACTCTCTTTAAGCAATCACATGGTTTCTTGGAAACTAAGGTGTACATTGCAGGATTACCTCGCAAAGTTGGCAATACTCTCGTTAAACAGGTAATTAAAAAAATAATGTTGATTAAGACAGTTATTATTTACTTTTTTTGTATTGTTTCCTAAACAGTCACACAGGAAAGAGTAGTAGCTTGGAATCCGCTTAGAAAATGAAAATGGGGTTATTATAGGTTACCACTGTTTTGAAAGAAAACATGCAGAAAGCTTTGTAGTCTATCCTCAGGTTTCAGTTAAGAAAACGCAGTGCTTAAGGCCTAGTCTTTCAGGATTCTGTAACCTGTTTTCTTACGATAGCTTTAAGATTCCCTAAATCACCACCACTTCTGCTGTGAGGGTATTTCAGAGTGATTCATGTTTGTGGCGCTAGCTTCTGCTATGCCCTGAATAGGTATGAATATCACTGTGCAGGCAGCACAATGAGCTTTCATTTTTACTAGGTTCTTTAATAGCCCAGGTTAGACAAGGTCAATGATTCACTCAGTCTTCCATTCCCAGCAGATCTGTCTTTTGATGAGGATGGGTACAACCAAGTAGCTTTAACTATCTGCTTCTCGGTCCAGGAGCCCTCAAACTAATTCACAATCTAAACAGAGAAGCAAAAAGTAACTGTATACCACAGGCTACACCTTTTTTTTTTTTAACCCATCTCCTTATCTAATAGAAAGTAATTCCAGGAATTTCTTTATACTTTACTACAAGTAGAAGACTAGAGAAACAAGAAACAGCGCTAGTATCATTGTCCTTCAGGTATAGAAAAGCTGTGGTGATCTAAGCACAACAGCATGAGCTTTAAAAAAATTGAAGCAATCTTTTTTATAAAAATAAGTAACATCAACATTGGAAATATTAAATCAAGATTACCTTTTGAAGGCTGAGGTGCTAAATGCATGCTATTTGTTTTCTCCCAGCATCAGTTCTGTAACCTGATAACCTATAGCATCGATGAGGCTATTATTGGCTATAAGTTGATATGTAAAGTAACACCTCATTAGTAACATTTTAAAAATAAGTTTGAATTCTCACTCCTCCTGCTGTAATTCTTCTACAGATTAACCCTCGGCTAGATGGGTGCATTCGTGCCTGGAACCTGATGAATCAAGGACATTCAGGTGTAAAAGAAGTTATTCAAGAAAAACAAAGCAAACACTGTTTAGTAACAGTTGAGAGAGGATCGTTCTACCCTGGCACTGGAATGGCAAAGTTTCAAATAAACTATAGTAAGTATTTTTCTGTCTATTCCTATAATTTTTGTTGGACTAGTGATGGAAGCTGATGAATTGTAAAGAAAATTAAAAAACAAAACCTAAACTATATACCACTGCATCCAGCAGTGATTCCATTAATTTTTCTGAGAAATTTGTTGAAATGAGGATTTTTGGTCCCATTGATGTTGTCAATTTGATTTCTGAAGTGCTTTAGGTTAGGAAGCATATTCTTCATTTGCAAAAAATGGGCACTGCTGAATATTTTCACTTTAAAAAGATCTAATTCTGCCCCGTTTGTCAGTGGAGAGAGCTATAACATTATTGACAGAAAAAGGATATTGGGGATATGGAAAAGGATCACTAATAGTTTTGTTTATGCATTCAGCTTTTAAATGAACATCCTATCTAGAAGGTTTAGATGTCTATTTTTGCTCCTCCTGAACCCAGAACTTTCTTAACTGAATTCCTGCCCTAATTTCAAGTTCTGCAACCCAGGATTTCCCTCTCTACTCTCAGATTCCCGAAGTGAAATATCTAGAGCATCATCCCAAATGTTGTTATTACACTTTCATATCTCAGATACTATCCTACCGTTCAGTCCCCCTCTGATTCCCAGTCCTTTTCATCCAAGACTTACTATTCTTTCTGAGGCCTTTTCTATATATCCACTTCACAAGACTTATCCAGCTTTTTTTCTTCTCTGTTTCCAGCCAACTCATATGAGTGGTTCTTATGCCACTGAAGATTCTCCATCTTTCCTCCCATCCATTCACTAACAGCATGCTGCCATGTCTCTTCCTGACCTTTTTCTTTGGGGCTGCTCCTATGCTTTCACCCCTCCAGCCTCTGTTCTGTTCCCATCCCCATTACACCCTCCCCAGATCCAAGTGGCCACCCACAGCTGCCACTGCCTTCCCACAAGCTGTTATATCCCAGCATTTCCCCTCACACTTGCCTCTGTGTAGGGATCTGACCTTACCTCATGTTCTAGGATTTCTACTTCCTGAAGAAACGACTAGAAATCAACTTCGAATTTTATTGGGGAAGGGGAGGGCAGATGCTGGAAGATACAAAAGATGACAAATAGCTCTTTAAATGTAATTTTTGTATTAACTTCACTGTGAGCGCATCATATGAAGTTATATTTGAACCATCTGCACATTTATTTTACCCATCTGCATATTCCCATTTTAAGAGTAGAACAACTTTGGAATGTAAAAATGTGTCAGAACTGCCAATCTTCTGCTCAGTGGCAGTAATTTATGAGTAAAGTTGTTTTTTTATGTTTAATCTTAAACTGACCTCTAATGAATGTGGCACCTGTTCCACAACAAACCAGAGAAAATAGTGTCAAAAAAAGTCCAATAAGAACAGAGTGATAAGGAAGATGCAGGGTTTGAGTGGATTTTTGTTTGTTAAGATTAGACTTGTAGTTCTTTCTAAAAATTCCAAAATTCACTTTTTCTGGAGCCTAGTACTAACTTTTCCACAATAGGAGCAGAATAAGCGCTAATTTTTAAACACTATATTAATTTTTCATTAGCAAGTAGTTTTATTAATTTCAATCTTTTCTTTTAAAACAGATAATCTTGACAGCGCTGAAGATTGGCTTGTAAATGTGACGATGACTATTCGCCCATCGACAGACACTGGTGTTATGTTTGCCCTGGTGTCTAATGAAACAGTGCCTCTTGCTTTGTCCATAGTGGATTCTAACTCTTCTGACTCACAGGTAAGCTTACACTTATAGCAGCTGGAACATCAGCTCAACGTAAATCACCACTCTCATTTTTGTCAACTTACTACTCCATTTGTGAAAAAAGTCAAACTAAAAAGAAGTTAGTTACATGCAGTGGAGCTGAAAGGCTGAATTAACATTTTGCAAAGCACTTAGATCATATAGCGATGCAGAGAAAATGTATTACTATTTATACAGCAAGGACAAAGCACTAAGTGCCCTTATGTTAGGTACTATCCATTATATCATGTCTCTAACCTTTCCTTCCAAATGCACAAAGCAGAATGTGATAGAATGTGACAGAAGTAGAGTCATGATATTATAGCAATGGCAACGTTAGTTTCAATTTATAAGCAGATATTTTTGCTAATCAATGCATCTGCCTGAAATAAGAGTGTGCAGTGAAGATTAAGTTACCTTTGAGGCTGTAGCAGTACTCCCTTCAACTTTAAGAAAAACAAGATTTCACCTCAGAACCACAGCCAAAGGGTTTTTACAGTGAATGTTCTCACTTAAAAACTTCACAATATGAATGAATGGCTTTGTTCACTATCAACTTCAGTATATTTTCCAACTTAAGGTACCAATTTTTAAAACGTCTCTAAAATCCCTTTTCTTTCTGCTTCAAAATATAAAATGTATCAAAATTAAGTAGAATCATGTTAAAGTGGCATATTTTGTGACTCTACATTCTTCTGTTTAGGAAATCATTGTGACCATTGGAAACATCACTGTTGCACGTCTGGAATCAAAGAAGTTATGTACACCCAGAAAGGTGCTGGTTGGACTTCTAGTCACCAAACAGCAACTTGAGCTGTCCGTTGATTCACGCACAGACCAAAGCAATTCAGAGCAACTGTCTATCCTGCATCAAGCAATGATGACAGATGTTGTCACCTACTTGGGTGGCCTGCCAGGTAAATTATGTTTCTTTTCATTCGTTTGTTCTTTTGTACAAGCCCAATTATATTCAGCCTTACTGAAGCTAGACAAAGTCTGCAACTGCACAAGAAACCCTTCCCCTTCACCCCCCCTCCCCCTGATTCTTCTTGTTTCATCCAGTCTATGCAGGTATTGAAGGAGCCTGCTTTTCAACAGGAACATCATTAAGCCCATTAAGAGGCAAGAATCTCTCTCAAGAGGCTTTAGTTTGTAAAATGATTTGGTTTAAGCTGGGAAGGAGTGAGTATTGAGTTTTCTGAAATGCCACCAGCTGGCACAGTATAGGAACTGCATCAAGTATGTAAGAAAACCAACATTTATGAATAAATTGTCAGAAATGCAGAAGGAGAAGTCAGGAATACTGTTTCAACAATTACACTTTGGGCAATAGCTGTCTGACAGTCTTTGTGAGGCAGAAAATACAAGGAAATAGTAAATAACATTTTGTTTAAAATAAGCTGCTAGTGAATCTACAGTCTTAAGACATTATTTTGTACAGGAAGTGTACATATGTGCACTTGTAGAGTAGTTTGACTTAAGAGTGAATCATGCAGGAAAATAGCATTACCACAGATGAAGATTTATCAAATCCTGAGATCCTCAAACTTGAAAATTGGTAGAGAAAAGACACCATGGTTACAAGGTTAAGTTACTAATAGCAGATCTTTTCTGTATCCTCTATTTAAGGTACTTTAGGGAGAATAAATCACAATTCCTAGAAAAAGCCATAACATTTTGACAACACAGTCTTGAATTGGCACCTATTTTACATGTAGGCTGCAACATCATAGCACTGCTTCAGATAAAGCCCGTCTTTATCTGCAGTGTGTTTCCTCTGCAGTAAAAAAGAGCAGAAAGGGGTGAGAAACCATGCATTCCTTGGAGATGATCCCTTTAGGCATTTCTTTCAAGGTAGCATACGCTGGGGAGGCTGGAATTATGATTCCGCCCTCTAGACTTGCTTGGCAGAATAGAAGCAAGATTGGGGCAGCACTGCAGCTACCACAGCCTCTGTCTGGAGTGGTAATTGCCACTTCATCCAATATGTTGGAATTGACTTCTCTTCAAGTCTTAATACAGTGATAGGTAAAGGATATAAAAAGATGCGGGCTCTAAATATGACAATTTCTCCTCTAATTTTGTTTTGGAATGGATATACAATACCCTGTAATCTGGCTAACCAGGTAAGTTCCATTCAAATAGAATGTGCAGAACGAGAATACACTAATGGTGCAGTACTGTCAGATACCACAACAGGTGTTTTAGTAATGCCTGCTCACTTTTAGAAAAGAGGTTAAGTCCGTATTTACTTAGTAGATGTGAGTCAGTAGGTTAATGGAGCTATAGTAACTTGAATACGGTTCTGGTCATTTCACAACCTTCCTTGTGTCTGTGATATCGGTGAGTCTTCCTAGCACATGGCCAACACTGATGCCTTAAGAGCTACGACCTTACTTAGCTCAAGTCAAGCATCCCAATAGATAAGAAGCAAATATTAGAACTTGCTGCTCCTTCCAAGTTGGAAGTTATCTCTCAGTTTTAAAAGGTGTCTTCAACTCACAAATTGATTTCTGTATGTATATCCAGTATTTACTTGGAAGTTTAAAAAACCAAACAAACAAAAATCAAAACCAAACACAATCCCAAACATTATCCAAAGAAACCTCTACTGCAAGCTCTGTTACCAAAGAGAGCAAAAGTAACATAGTAAAGCTACTTCAAGTCTCAGAGCGCAGCCAGTGTGACTGCATCAGTTCATTTACTTGTCATTCATTTACTCATCTCTAAAAAGTCTCTGGGATTACTGAGCAGTATAAAAGGTAGGTAAGGGTCCCCACAGTGAGCTAAGTGCACAGAACTGTATGGTTAAGAGGCACCTAACAAAAATATGTTCCATGAAAACCAGAAATACCTTGTTTTGACACGGATTTCTTCAAGCTTGCAACAGTACTTAGAGCATTCCTTTTTGTTAATTAATTCAACATGATCCCTGCAGGCTAAGTAAGATTTGCACGGTTCTGTGACAGCAATGTGTTATCACTGGAACCAGAAGAGCAGAAGGGCACAGTTCTGCAGGACTGTTTGTGTGGTACCTCAGCTTACAGCAAAACAAAACCACAAAGAAGCAACATTGCACGTTCCCCAGAACATCATAGATATCTTTTAGGAGAGACAGGATGATTAACATCTGAAAAACAAAGGTGATGCTCTCGATACCAGCTTCTAAGCATCCTCATTTTGGTTGCTGAAGGTACTCGGATCTCCTTCAGTCTGCCTGTAATTGTACCCCAAGGCCTCACAGCAATGCCTGCTTGATCCTACGCTTAACATATTGAACGCTGGAAGCACATCAGTGATCTGGTGTTACCGTAACACAAAGAATAGCTAAATGAGCAACAGATAAAGCGAGTTTCTCACAGGGATTTCACTTGGAAGCAGCAGTAAGGAAGCAATAAAATGTGTGCAGTGCCCTGGGGTCCACTGTTTGAGAACTTGCAGATTTTAATCCAGAAGAGCTATCTGGCAAAAGTAAGATGGTTCTTCTGGTGACCTCCAAGCCCGTAAACATCTGTTTCTAGGTCAGAAGAACAGTGGACTCTGGGAAGCACAGTATTAGTTCACTGTAGTTAATGCAGGAAATGCTGCTATGAGAAACACTTATGTATACTTTTCTGGTATCTGGATGGGGGAACACTTGAAATGCATATTTCAAATTTTACCAACCCTTCTCAGCTTTGCTGACTTTATCTCAAAGAATCTTAAACAGAAGGGAGAAGAACTTAAACATTTCCTGCCAAATTGCTGTGTTCTCCCGTGGATGACTAATGGAGGGGGAATGGACTGTTCCCTGTGATTTTGCTAATCTGATACATAAGATGTTGCATGTCTTGGCCTAATAAACTGAATGTGTTTCTGTGCAGATGTTCCTCTGGGTGCTACGTTAGTAACTGCTTTTTATAACGGCTGCATGGAGGTGAAGGTCAACAGCAGACAGCTGGATCTGGATGATGCCATTTTTAAACACAATTCCATCACATCTCACTCGTGCCCACTGATTATGGAGTAACCATTCAATTCTTAATTTAACTTTTTTCCTTTCAGATATAATTTGCATAATTAGTCTCATGTCATAATGAAGCCTGTACTATGTTATTCAAGATGTGCCAGGAAAACAATCAACAGCATTTTTTCCTCCCTTTTATGTAGAACGTGGGTGAAAATATCCACATTTCTTCTGTAAAGAGACAATCAAGATCAAAATTCTGCACTATGTTTTTTTATTCTTATCAGTGATAAGTCTTAAAGCTAGATTTATCTTCCACGCTTACACTATGCCCTTGCTATATTTAGTTTGGAAAGAGAAATTTTATGTCTTATTTTTCATATATCAGCACAAAGTTGCAAGTGGCAAATGTTGGCAGTGTATTTGAGTCTAGCCAAAACCATTCTCATTAAACTTTTCCAAACATAACATACAAAGAGAAATCTCTACAGGTTTTGTAGTACATGCTTTCAGTAAAAGAGAAAATGCCCTGGAATCCAGCGCTCAAGTTGTCTGTGGATATGTTTACATATTGTACCAATGTTGGTAAAACAACTTCCAAACTAAAATTTTTTTACGTAGTTCAGCTTTTCAAAATAGCTTATCATATTTTACCCACTGTAATTCTTCTATCTTAGGAACCCAGCTTTAGACTGTTAACAGAGTTCTGGATTAGATCAGGTAATTTATTTCCAAAGTGGATTAAAATATAGCTGAGGCAGTTTTAGAAAACAGAAAATTGCATGAAGGAAGGAGCTCTGGTCTTCATCATGGGAGAGCAAACTAGAATTTGCTAAGTAAAGCTGAGAACTTGCAGCTAACTTCTATTCAATTTATGACAAATTTGGCACTCCTCAATATGAGCACCCTCTAATGGTCCATCGTAAATTAATTCCCTCTACTTATGTCAGCCTTGCATTCAGAGAGCCCTCAGAAGAGATTTATTTGCAAGCCCCGTCACAGTTGTTTCGGACCTACTCGAAAGCTTAGATTTTGCTAGTAATATCACAATGTAAAGCCAAACTCTGTTCAAGTTTAACAGAACGGGTGATTAAAAGAGTATTGTTTTCCTCGTGTTCATTTCGAGCGTTTCTAGTATTTCTTTAACATTCTCAGTGTTCTTTCTACTTCCAACCTCATCTTCTGTGCAGCTCTCCTAGTGGTTTTGTTAGCCCCAAAACAAATAAATTGCAAGAGAATTGCTGTAAGCAATGAATATATACTCCCATCCATCAGCTGGAGAGACATTTATCTGTCAGAATTTTAGACCCAAGGTTTGCTTTCTTTGCTCGAGACAACGAAGTGGAAATGTACGTACAGAAGGATGGATTGTGACAATATTCATTTTGAGGACTGCCATTCTCCAGAGATACTCCGGGTGACATTAGTGAGGTTTCTTTCACGGTTGAGTGCTAACATTAGTACATCAGTGCTGCAGAATCCGAGCCCATCTTTCAACGTTATTGCTTCGTCTGAGGTTATTGTTAAGTTGGCTTCCCACTTGTGCCCTCTACTACAACACAGTATTTGCTCTGACTTCGGCACCAGCCACCCTCCGAACAGTCTCCGTGTCTGTCCAGCGCTGGTTTGTGCACAGCTGCTTGTCAGCGGGAACTGCGTACAGCTGACACCCAGGGGCGAATTGCCACTGAACGACAGGTTCTGTTTTCTACTACTGCATGCAAAAAAACCCTTCCATTTCTCCAGACTTCATGAGGGAGGGAAATGACCGCAGAAAGCATCCCTCCTTGCTCTCTTCCCATCCCAAGAAACACATGCTTCATTTGGGCCTGTCAGAGAATAACTACTGAAATGAGCAGGTTTTGTATGCAAGGCAGAGCTGATGTGGGACTTTTTACATCAAAAACATTTTTAACTACTTCATTTACGGTATCTTAGCAGCAGCCATTGAATTTTGGAAAGCCCTTGGTCAGCCTCTTTGCCTTATACAAGGCACACAGAGAAACAGAGGGGAAACACAGTCAAGTGTCAGCAATATTAGGAACACTAATGTAAGCTGTGTGAACAGCAGGAGGAAAGGCTGGTGGGTTTTTTCTGCTTAAGAGTAAAAATTGGTGTGGAGTGGAAATGAAAGAAAAGGAAAATCACGCTTCCCACACAGACACCATTTTCTTTTTATTTTCATGCAAGAATATTTTAGGATACTGTAGTTGTAATTAAACTTCTGCATTTTTTTAATGTAAAAGTGCCTCCCTATTGTAAAAATGAAATAAAGCAGCATTTGCAAGTTTCTTCTCCTTTTAAGCTGTATTTGCTTATGTTCATTTTCACTGTGCAAGGCTGGTTCTAGTGGTGAAGCGTTTGACTTAAGAGATCGTGATAATCTCCAACATCAAAGAGAAGAGTTAGTGTAAATCAATAGGCTATCCAAATAGCACTCCATGTTCTCTAGATAAATGTTTAAATTTATTACTTATTTAATATTGCCTGAAGAAATTAAGCTTGGCTTAAAAGTACCAATGAGATCAATGACATCTATTGATCCCTTTTCTCCTGTATCAGATGTATTTAATTGTATTTTTAGGCATCATCATTTCTGCAAGGGCTGTTCAGTGTTTATGCAGAACAGCTGGAACCTGCTCTGTGCACCAGGGGTTACAAATCAGCATGTCCCAGTTTCCTTGAAAATGAAATCTCATCATGAAATTGGTTCTCATTTATACTAGAGCAGCTTTCTGCTTATGTGCCTGACCTAAGCAGAGTTTGCATGCGTTAATACGTGTCTCCTGGAGGAGATAACTGGCTAGACTGGGTGTGAACACCTTCACTACTGATGCTCAGAATTAGCTCTAGCATTGTCATCTTCAAAGAAAGAGAGGCCAGACTCGTTTTCAGACATTCCAGTCCTGCTTGTCACTGAACAACACACTGATGATGGTCCGTCAACATTAGTAGTCACATGTATACGCTTAATATTTTGCTCTCTCAGCAATGCTGTGATACCAAAACACTGGGATTTGGGAGCCTTTCATCTGCCAAAAACAACAGCTGTGTACTGAAAAATCAGATGCAAGGAAAACCGTAACAGTTAATACCAAAGGGATAAATAGGGCATCACTTAGTAAATAAAAGAAGAACCGAGACACTCAGACTCATTTTCTCCCACATTCTTTTCCTGACCACAGTCCTGTGGCAGCACTTTGGAGCTAAATGATCTTAATTCCTGCCATTTTAGACTAAACACCAACAACACAGAATC
Organism: Penelope pileata; assembly: GCA_013396635.1. Classification (NCBI taxonomy): domain Eukaryota; kingdom Metazoa; phylum Chordata; class Aves; order Galliformes; family Cracidae; genus Penelope; species Penelope pileata. Next base: position 1,841,450 of record WBMW01001463.1, on the reverse strand, counting down.
ACTGTGTACTATCACTGGAAATCAAAAGGAGCATCTACAGAAACTTCCATCCAAACTACCTACAAAAACTTAACAGGAATAGGGTTTACTGTTTATGCCTTAGAAGCAAGGCTTCCTATCCACCAAATGAGTACAGCCTCTCTGCTGCCATGGTCATGCACTTTGGCTCTCGGAGCAGATAGATTTCAACAGGAATGTGTGAATAAGCAGCTAAATCATCATCGAGTTGTTCTGAGTAATGGACAGAGGGCTAGTCTTTCTTTTTTTAAAATAGACATTTGTACTGAATCAATCAAATGGTTGAAAACCTACACAGTTGTATGTATTTCAGGAGTTAATTATATTGCTTCTTTCCCTACTTTTATTTTTCTGCCCTTCTAAGTAATTTTTAGTATCTCAATAAATTAAGAAAGTGGGAAAAAAACACAATTTTTAAGAAACTAGAATCCTGCAACATGGGCTTACATAGTCCATCCTTGCCACGCAGCTTGTGAGGACCATAGGAAACGCAATAAGGTATAAAGCCAGAGGACTCCCCTCCCTCTGCAAGTAACTAAGTGCATTTTCGGAAGAGCAGCCTTGCAAAAACAAGCAAACAAACAAATGAAACCCTTTAAATAAGTACTGTTGGCAGAATTAGCACTTTCTACATAAACATTAACATAAAAGTATTCTATATTGCTCTTGTTTCTGCCTCAGTCTCTACATTTTTGATGTCCCCCACCCACCTCAAAAAAAAAACAAAAAAAAAACACTACAGCAAAAAAGAGCACAAACTGTTTAACCCAATAGATATTTTCACTTCCCTTTGTTTTCCCTTCTACTCCACATCCTTCCAAACACATGGGCTTAGACGTAGACCAAAGACTTCAGGGTGCATACGAGTATCCAGCCTTAGAAAACAAACTGAAGACACAAAGCACAAAAGCAATCTGTGACGCCAGACCTTCTGCAGACCAAGCCTCTTGCTTGTGCTTCCTCAAAAGCAAAATAGGCCCTTAAAATAGTCCTAAAAATTTTGCTTTACTTGTTCAAGCCTGAACAGCTCTTCACAAAGTGTAGAGAAATAAAAGCCAGCTCCACAGCACACTACCCTGCAGTTACAAGAAGCCACACAACTAGCTTTTTTGAGATAAAGGACCAGAATCAGCTGCATTCCTCTTGGATTTGGCCAAGATTCCTCTGCTGAAGGCCCAGCACGGCTCTGGGGGGAAGCTCACCTGGCAGCAGTGCCACTGGAGTGGGGGGGCAGTGAAGGGCACAGAATGACAACAATCCTGCTAGAACTTGTTACAGGTCTTACTCACGATATCAGGAATAAGAGTTTCTTAAGGGTAAGGATCATTAATAGGATGTGGGTAAACTACTTTGAGACACACATGAGGTTATACGCTTTTTTTGCAAGTTCAGGGTAGTATGAAAGAATAAAAATGGCTTTGCTATATATAAAACAGCAAATATTCTGCTTGCAATTCAGCTGTATCTTACCTTTCTGGGAAAGGTTTTCCTTTCATCAAGTTCTGGTATGATTCCCACCAACCAAAATCTATTTAAAAAAAAAAAAAAAATTCCCTTGAGCAGGCCTTTCTCTTTTCTAGCCTATCAGGGGCTGTATGATCATTTCCACCAGCTGGTCTCAGCCTCCTGCTAAGCCACTCAATTGAAAAGCAATCTTCCCTTTCAAACCTGGGCAGAAGCCAGCCTTTTGTTTAAGGGGTTTCTCCTGTAACAGGAGGTCATGTAGATTTAACAAACCTGCTCGTCTGGAACAGGCAAACCCTATCACCTTATAATTCATGTCTTTGTATTAAAGCACTGGGCAGCAGAGGCATTAGGCAAGCTGCACAGACAAGCTGAGGTTTCTGTCTCGGTGAAGGTTTATACAAGCTTTCAGGGTCTTCCAGGGGATGTATAAGTAGTTCACTGGCAGCCTCACAAAATCCTCATAGTGAAGTCATTACCTTCCTTCTGCCATTTTCCCCAGATGTGAACTGGAATGACATCAAGATCTGCCCTGAGCTGTCCCTCACCCACTGGGGTGGGCCAAGAGCACAGACCCCTCGGGGTGCTGCACCCTGGGTGGGAAACAGGATTAGCCCAGGTTGGGAGAGATGCAGACGCCCTGTTTTTGCCAGTGCAGGCTGCTCCTGTAGGCCCTCAGCTTTGTAGACAAAGATAAATGAACAACTGTTCCAGGAATGCTCCACATAACAAAGGCTGTCTTGTTAAATAAGTGATAGGTAAGAACCAACATTTAAAATAAGAAGAGCATGGTTACTGTACATCTTTTTAAAGCAACTCGAGCCTTCCATTGTTATTTTCCAAACTTCATTTACAAGAGAAAGACCTTAAAGAAATAACCCCACCAACATTAGAAATGCAGGCTGAATGTGAATGTGAAACAAGCACACGTGATGTAATCACAGTGACTTGGGGGAAGACATGTTGCTAAGTTCCTTACACATTACTGAAAAGCCTAACCATGGATTTAGATTATGTGGCCGTTCCTTTCATATTTTGTTCCTGCAGAATACAGAACGCTTTTATGGCTGCTTTACGGTAGGTATCTGAAATGGCTCCTCTCTCACCTGTTCACACTTTTAGCAACATTTCTTCCGAACTGACTTTGTGTTTTTATCAAGACATGAGGACACCAGGAGGCCCAGTTCTCTTCCACTAACAACGTTAGCAGCTGATGCATTCAGCAGTCCCTCGCTCTGCTTTGGGTGTCACTGATGTCATCAACTGATGCTGGTGAAGCAGAGCTATGACCTATGATCTCAAGGGCTGAAAATGTAGTTTAGCTCATCCATAAGAAATTAAGAGCCAGTTTTGCCAATATTTCTAGTGTCCTGTTACTAAAGCTTAAAAAAACTATCACTAACCAGCAATGAAATTGATTTAACCAGGCTTACCTTACAGCCTGCTGTAGGTCTTGACATAGAAACCATCCTCCACGCCCCAAAACCCCAACCGGTGAAGCTTTAAAAGCGGACTCTTGTTCTTCAGGAACATGCACAATGAATATTAAACAGACCCCTGCAGCACTTTGTGCCTCTGTCCAGAACCAATGCTTTTTTGTTCATTATGTGCACTGTTTTTCTGATGCTAATGTTGGTTTTAACTCCAAACTTGCAGAAAGGAGTGTGCAGGCAGATTGCAAAAGTACCTGAAGGAATGCTCTCCAGGGGTGCAGAGGGACATCAGGCATCCACCTGCCACTCCGCTCTCCTTCGTGCTTCTGAAAATCTGTCCTAAACCTACTCTTACACAGGCAGTGAACCTGAGCTAAGCATGATATCCCAGAGCCAAAATTTAAATTGCACACTATTCTTTAGCAGAACAAAAATCTACTTGGGTACAAATACAGAGCTTTATGCTAGCAGTCAGAGGAGAAATACATCAGGCCCAAAGATTCTCTGACAAATAAAAATAACACATGCTTGTGACAGTGCTGTGCTGGGATAGCCATTTTAATCTGTTCCTGTTAAGTACAATGCACACAGAGAGTGAGAAAGTCATTCTCCAGCAATCCAGAAATCGAATCATTTCCCATGTCTGTTGTACATTTTACTATGTAAGTGCATAGCTTAATGTGTTTTTAAGTCGTAAGTGCTTAACATAAGCCCTGCTGGGCTTATGCAGCAATGCAAGTTTAACCTTCTGGTAGAAACTTTCTATCCAGACTTTAATTTCCTAGTGATAAAGAAAGCTGCAATGACACTGATACCTTTTGCACATTGCAAATACGTTTACACGCCACTGGCACAGCGAGAGGCTTTGGGACCTCAGTATGCTGCCAAAAGTCACTTCCACATCTGCTCCACCGGAGCTCGGAAGCGCAGCCTCTTGGTGCGGCTGTGCCCGAGCCTTGGAGGAGAGCTAGCTGGCTGTCCCGCAGTCCCAGTGGCAGGAAGGGATGCTGGCTGCCACGCGAAGCAAGCAGAGAAGGAGCAGATGGCACGTGCCCGCTCGTTCGGGGCTCCTGCTCAGCTGCTGCTCTAGAGGCCTGCTGTCTGGAGGTACAGTTGGATGCTCAGCTGTTGTGTGGTGCAGAGGACGTGTGGTTCCTCGACCTGCAGATGATATATTTACACTCCAGGAAGCCACAACATGCTGCAGTAACCCAGCTTGCTTGATACAACTATGCTTGGTGCCCTCACAGACCACAGTACAAGCTCACGAGCACTGCTTTGTGTGGGGGAGAGAAGGCCCAGGCTGCACTGCAGCAGGCCTTGCTGCCTGGCTGGTGTCTCCGCAGACATGGTGGTGTTTATGGGCTGACTGACAAACATCCTTACAGCAATTCTCTGTGTTCGTATTGTCAGTAAGGATCATTGCTCAAAAACTTCAGCCTTTTGCTGCTTGTCACAAGGTTGACTTCAGTAGGCCACAGTGCCAAACCTGTTTCCTTGCTTTATAGGGCAGAAGCCAGCCCTGCCTCCTGCCAACTTTTACCTTGCCGTTATAACAGGAAAACATTTCTTCAAACACTATACCGAGGACACTTTCTCTATTCCGTGTCACTCCTCTCCTTCTAAGCATTTAGTTTCCCATCCATCATCCACAAGGGATGATCTGCGGACGTGCTGCTAGTCACCGACTGTTGATGCCGAAGTTTGTCTTAGCACAAATGAAGCATTTTTAGGTCCCGGTGAACTTCCGCGTCTGATCTGCTTAGCTTAGCAATAAAATAATGGCTATGGTGGCTGCCAGCTCAGCAGCTTCACCTGGAGTGCAGTCGGCCTGCCATGGTCTCTCAGGTTGAGGCACCATCTGCACTGCAGCGCCTGCCACTGGTGTTTAGTTATCCATTCCCTTGCTGCTCCATAAGCCAGAAAAGAATCTGGCTTGCCTTCTTTCAATGGAGTTTCAATAAAAGTCTGGGAAACCTGGATATCTTGTGAATTACAATTTCAATTTTTGAATTGGTGGTTTAGAGACAAATTTGGACTTTGTAGTGCTATCAGAGTTTCAATCACTGTCAACTGAGCAAAACAACACACACATACACACACACTATTCTGACGGCAAGGAAAAGTTCTATTTTTGTTAAGAACTAGAGATTTCTCAAGCTCACAGTCTCCTCATTAGCCCACGGGCTTCCAGTCTTCCTGTGCTGCATAATCTTCAGGGCTGCTCTTCAGGTGCACAGGACTCAGCCTGTTACTACCTGGCCCTTCCAGCTGTTTTGCTCCTATGCGCTTCCTTCATGTACTGTCCTCACGTAGGTATGGAGATATTTTCTCTGCAGGAGAAGCACAGAGGAGAGAGGGTTGTTACATCACAGGCTTCCAAAGCCCTTGCATTTCTGGGATACAAACGTGTTAACAAGACATTGGTCTCCTCCATTGTGGCCAGGCCCCTACACCGCTCTCATATGGGAGCCTGTCTCTTCCTGTACATTTGTAATACCTTCTCATTTCTAGACCTTTCATTCAATTTTTCTCAACTCCAGACTCTTCTAGTCTCCTCTAGGTGAGGAAACACCTACCCATGCCTCCGTTTCTGATTCACGTCACAAATTTCCCTGCCTCTGCTGTTTATCACAAAGTGGGATTCAAAATGTTCAGTGCCATCCAAAACCATTTGAGTCTTAATGTTCCAGACAACATACCTTGGCAAGCTATGCTTGCACTTGTGGAGAGCTTGATCCCCCTCTGTTCTCCTGGATGACCCCGCAGTCTAGCAGAAGAGGATGGGCTGATTCTAGGGTTGCTCTGAGCTCACACATCACACTGTGATGTAGTTTGAAGAGAGAGGTGTTACCTTTTGTGGAGATCCTGAATTCTGAGCACACTCCAACTAGCAACAGTGCAGCCAGTCTAGCTCTCAGAGCTGATATCACCAATTGAATTCAGGTCTCTGTACCTGCAATCATCTTAGCCACGCTTCCATCTACCTCATATGCAGACATTCTGTGGTGACTTCATGGACACCAGGGTCTGCTGTCAGGTTCTCTGTCACAGACTTTGGGAACCTCTGTTGCTTTGCTGAGTGGCTGTGCCCTTGTTTCAGAAAACGCAAGTCTTGTCTTGACTCTCCCGGTACTCTATTGGCCAAAGGAACCCTAATGTCAACACTGATGTTAGAGGGGTTCCTGCAGAGCTCCGCAGGGGAGAAGTGCCCTCCTGCTGCTGGCCCTCAGAGCTTGACTGCTGGCTCAAGTGCTGGCCTTCAACAAACAGAGGGAGAAAGCCAGCAGCATGGATCCCTTGCTGGGAGGAACATGGTTTAGCTGGCCATGCAAATTGTGTTGCTGCTACAGTTACTAACTGTCACTATCTGCTTTGGTACATCACCACTGAACCTGCCCTCTGCTTCTCCTACCCGCTGAGGGCAGAGGAGGAGAATTACACAAAATATTCTGATCCTTCCAGGAAATACACATTTGAAGTTGATGATCTTAAGGGGGTGCTGACCAGCTCTTTGTTTATTATTTCTCTGGAAGTCTTTGTCTTGTTTCCAATAAAACAATTTCTGTTACAGGTTCCCTACGTTTCCCTAAGATCGGGGCACTGTTTTTCATTTGTATGCTCTGTTTCCCGGCCAAACATTGCATTACAGCCAGAGAGGAAGCTTGCAAGAATGTAGCAGCGTGTTGGGCTGGAAAATAAACATTCTAGGGACATTGCAAGTTATTTCCAAAACAAGCAATACACCCTCAGCGGGGTCAGAATTGAAGTTCAAATGAAGAGGAGCACAAAGACATAATGGTCTGAGACAGCACAAACGCGATTCCCTGTACGAAGCACTCTGCTTTTCGGGGCAGGGGAGCTTCTGCTTACAGCGTGACAAAAGGTGACAGCCCGTATTACGAATGCTATCTGCCCTGCAATGCTTCTGCCTGCATACAGCAATGTGTCCGTTCAACCACTCTGCCTTCATCTCGTTGGTCAAATGTATTTAATTAAGACTCTAAAAGCAATCAGAAACAGATGATAATTGTGGCTGTGCAGTCAGCAGAGCACGTGTCTGTAGAGAATCAGATATTTTAAAGACGAAACACGCACTACCACCACCCGGAGAGTTTCTACTTTTGCCATATAAGGACAAAATCCTTTCATGTCAAACTGCGTTGTTTTTGATGACCCATTTTGCCAGTTTGTCATCCAACACTTTAACATAGTGTGATACACCAGATCTGAAAGAAGCGCTTGCATACATTCTGTGTATGTACACTGCTAGGACCAACACAGTTATCACAGAGCACAACAGCTAGGTGTGTATGAATTATCTGTGGATACAGTTATCAGCCCAGCAACAGCAACTCAGAACGTGTCTGTCTCTCAAGGTGCTTGTTGGTGCTGGCTTACATTTTTCCCTGGGAATCAGCCACCGATCCATCTGCTGTTCCATAGATCAGGTTTGCAGAAATAAATTCATTTTCTAAAGGCTATGCAAGATCTGCCACAGGGGAATGCATCAGCACACATTGCTATCTGCAAAAAACCTCCTCAGTGTTCCTCCAAAATCCTCATGTTGCATCACAAATGGAATCCAGAAATGTGAAAGATTACAGAGAAGTGGGAACTTCATGAAGTCCAGTTTTGGAGGAAATACCAGGCTGTGTTTCAAAGGGATTCCGCTTCCACCGGGCCAGGAACGTTAAAGGGTACAGCAGCTCCCCTGCACGCCTCCCGGGTGCTGGGCTCCGAGCTCTGCGCGCAGCGACGCGGATCCGCGCAGCGGCGCTGCCCGACTGCAGGAGCGGAGCTGCGGCTGGGGCTGCGCCTGCGCTCCTCCCGCTCTGAGGAAGGGGGGCGGGGGGTGTCTTTTCTTTCTTTTCCTCCTTTTTTTCTCCCCGGGGTTTTCAAAGGTAGACGTTTAGTTTGGCTGCATCTGCAATAGCATTTGAAGATTTTGTGGAGCAACATCTGAAGTGATCTGGGTAAATTTGGCGTTATCTTTTAATTAAAGGGAATTAAGAAGGTCTACCTCAGAGTTTTAACAACTAAAAATTATACACAAAATCAGGAAAAAAGCACTACAAATTGTAACTAAGGATAAGAGCAAAGATCATTAGTCTGGATAGCTATGGTTTTTAAAAATGAAAAATCAGTATTTGAAGTGTACTGGACAGAAACTACTTTTCTATATACATTGATTTTATTTTTTGAACAAACCCAAAATATTTCATTAAAAAGCCAGTATTATACTCCAATGGTAACCTCAGATAAGCGAGGAATTCCCTCCAGTTACATTTTCAAGACTCTATCAATGGTCTGGTCATTGCCGAAGGCTTTTTGGGCAATTGTAGCACCCATAACACCCAGATTAAGGTTTTGTATCTGACTGTAAAGCAAACTGAAGGCAGTCGTTCAAGTTACTACAAAGGAAACAACCACTTATCTGGATGTGCTCTATGGATACGCTCTAAAGTAATATATAGTTACATGACTCCATATGCTACTCATCATAATAAGCATGCAAATGCAAAATGCGAAAAACAGCAACAAAAACCAACCCCACAGAGCAAAGCCACAACCAACCAACCAATCTAACAACAAAGAAGCTATAAGGTGTGTTAGAGGATTGTAAGCAAATGTCTAAGATCCTGTTGTGTACAGCTGGATTCCCATTCACCGTTTCCGATAAAGGTCTCCTGTATGTTCAGATGGATCTGTCAAAGCTGGAACGCTAGTAGCAATTGCCCTAATTCTGAAAATTACAGCAAGATCCAGGCATTACAAATAAAACCAAGCCCTAGCTCAGAAAGAAAGTGTTAAGTTGATGTATAAATATCAACAGCACCCTATGTAGACAACATGCACTGGGATGAAAAGTGAGCATCTGCTTTATATCAAGAGGCATCTTCAGCAACATCTTCACATACAAAATGCTTCTAAAGCTACAGCCCAGCACCGCACAGATAAAAAAAGTTTTATTGCACAGTAGTCAGAGCTTTGACTGTGCTATTATTGAACACAGCCCTGCCAACATAGATCTTACCTAATTATACGTCATAGGATTGTTTGTGTATGGTCTGTTTATGACATTGACTATAAAAAAGAAGGCAAAAAAGGGCCACACAAAATTATTTTGTATACAGAATCTTCTTAGGAGACACAAGATAGGCAGAAAAGTGTCTTTTTCTTCAATTATGCTTCAGTCCCCCATGCAGATGGCAGATTTTGCACCAAGGAATGGAAGAGGAATTGAAGAAAAGAAGGGATGAAGTGTACAGCTCTAGGCTTTTTCGTTGATTTCCAGATCTCCAGAGGGAGCAGGGGAAATGGGATATGAACGGGCTGCTCTGGCTTGTGCTGGCGATCAGGCAGGGACCAGGTGGCCGTTGTACATCTTAACCAAAAATATCACTTACAATAAACTTTATCCTTATTTTTCCCTTGAGCACCAGGGATGGGGAACAGAGCTGAGGCCCGTCTCTCAGATCAGCCAGACCAATCCTACAGGGAAGTGGGAACACCAGCTTTTCTCTCAGACATATGAACCACCAAACATCTCGCAGTCCCCGTTCGATTTTTAGGCAGCATTACTTCCTCCTTTCCACTCTTTATCCCAACTGCGCAGTGCATGATGCTGATTTAGACTGAGGGTCTGGTAAGGCTTTAAGCTGGAATAGAAGGTAGCTTCCTGTCAAAAGTCAAACAATGATAAAAAACAGTATTACTTTTCAACTGAATTTGGAACAATTACATGGGAATAATTGTTTTGCTGTAAAAAAATCTAGCCACAACACTGGCGTACTCTGCAGAGGACCGAGTTAGCTTTTGGGTATTTTTGTTTCATCTTTTGCTGTTTGGAAGTAGATGGCTGTGTGTATCTTTTAACCTAACTGAATTATTGAGAACTGTTTTATTAGTTTATCTTCTGTAAGAGTCTTGCCTCCCTCATGACCTTAAGTTTCAGATTGAGAGCTTACCACAATTTGAAAGTAAACTGCCTTGAAGCATACAGGAAACAGAACTGTGCCATAGCACACAATTGTATGTTGAAAAGAATGAAAAGCATTTAAATCCAGTGGCATCTAAATAACCACTCAGAATATTTTCATACAACTTCAGACGGAGTTCTTACATGTTAAATAAATATACATCCAGCATCACAGAAAGTGTTGGTCAATAAATGACCTCACAGGTCTCAGTCTTTGCTTTATTTAAATCACTCATACAAAAGAAATGGAGCTCAGACTTGATCTTTTTTTGCTCTCTGATAAACTTACTTTGTTTCTTTTCGTTGTCTTGTTTTTATTATGATAAGGAAAGATTATAGAATTATGGAAGTCATATGCAAATCTGTAATTTCCTGATTGTCCTGAAGCCTTTCCTAAAAGCAGCATTATATACAGAATGTCACATACTTCTAAAAAAAGGCTGACTTGAGAGTAGAGATACAGGAAGAGCTGACTACTGTTTGAGACCCTTTAGAGCTTTTGTGCAAGTTGCACATTTCCACTGAGGCCCTTGTCCCTTGGATTTATTCTCGTCTCCTTTACTATCAAACCACTTAAATAGAACAGAATCATAAAAAAGTTTGGGTTGGAAGAGACCTTAACGAATATCTGGGTCCTCATGGCAGGCCCTGAAAGGTATGGCTCCAACAGGGAACATTCCTTCAGCCCCTCCATAATGAACATCTGTGCATGTAATGCTTGTGGTCCTTTCTACTATCGACATGCACTTCTAAAGTGGTCTTTTTGCATTCCTGTAATATATTGGCTCCATTGATTTGCTGGCAAACTTCCTGCTCCTGATGTACTTGAAAAAAAGTTTTTATTATCACGTTTTACACCCTTGCTCCTCAGAATCTTTTTTGGCCAGCTTTATTATGGCTTCAAATATGTCTTGCCAGAAGGTTTATTGTCTTTCCTATGTTCTTAATTTGGATTTCCACTTATTGAAGGGATGTCTTTTTACTTCTAATCACCTCCTTATCTTGCTTTTAGCTATACAGGCTTCCCTTCTCATCCATACTCCTTTTAGGCTTCGGGAGTATTGGACCAGATTCTAAATACATTCTCTGAAAATGGGGAAAAAGAAAAAGTACCAAACTTCTTGAAAGCTTCCATAACTTTTTTTTTTTAAATTGTTTGAAGCTGAAAAACATGTCCACCCTCTAGTAGAAAACTAAGGTTCCAATTAACTTCTACCTATCTTAGATCCTCCCTAAAGTTATCACGATTTCCCAGAATGCATTTAAAAGCATCTGAAAAGATTATGGAGCGTAACTTTCATGTGGGGAACCCCGAAAGCGGAAAGATTTAGGTATGAGATTAAGTTCTTCAATATGCAAAACATCTACTTGCAGGTCTAAGAGGTTTAATCAGTTCTTACAAAGTGATGCAAGTTCAAAGCATTTAACATGAGCACGTACCACAGTACTTGGGAAAAAATACTGCAAAATTGATCGTGCAAGAAGCCCAGAAGTGAATAATTCTCAAAGCACGTGCACGGAGCTGGCAAAGACCATGCCCTTAAACGAGTGGCTGAAAGGGAACGTGTGATTTGGTAAATCATTCAAGCATTAAGCTTTCACATTTGGAGCCTTGGTTTGTACCTGACTTAGGGCATTAATTATAAATGTCTTGGGTATCCATTCTTCACTTAATTAATCTCCACATTTACATGAATTGTGAATCCAGATCATAACCAAAAGCTCCTCTGGCACAGAAGATCTCAACTGACTGGAAGAGAAGGAAAGCCATTCTGGCTCCACACACAGTGGAAAGACAGCACACACCTAAAGACATATAAATATTTGTGTATCAGAGATGTTAAAAGATTAAGTTTTACAATCAGCAATGATCTTCCACATTTGAGTATCCTGACCTAAACAGAGATCCTCAAAATTACTGCACAGTGAAATTCCCCATTGCAGAGGTCTTGCAAAGACTTAGCATGCATCCATTTTGCAGACTTTTCTTAGTAGGCTACATGAACTCATGCTGATTTATATGGTGGCTAGACCTGCCTTGTTAACCAAGCTAACCAATTTAAAGCTCGCATGGATATCTACACAAGTGTCCTATGACTGTAATGTAGACCTAACGGTGTCTGGTGCAGTGGTGTTAAATTTGATTCAAACAATGTTGTCCATTGAAACTTTACTGATGAGAAGAAAAGGAAGCTGAAAGTACTAGGAGAGGTAATCTGAAGAGGAAAGAGAACAGAGACACAGGAAGAATCAGGCAGCAAAAAGAGAAATACAATTTGAAGAGAAAAATATGAAAAGCAGGAGACATGTCAAAGGCAATCACATTGAGTTAATGCTTCAAAACCTGAATTTTACTCATAAAGTAAATTAAATGAAGAAACACTAGCAAGCACATTTTGTTTCACTGCACTACACAAAGCACTTACTAATTAAAAATAAGTAAATCAAAGCTTAGATTTCTGTGCATATCCTGGTCATGTTACCTCTGTAACTCAATTTGTAAAGATTTTTGATGTCTCCTAGCTATCAGTTCACATGGAATAAAGCATCACTAGATTGAAAAGAAAAAAAAAAAAAAGACAAAGAGCTTTTTAACTTACTATTGTTCTTTTCAACCAACTACAGCATGAACATTCTTCATGTGGTCAGTTTTGCATGAGTTAAAAGATATAATTCCATAATGGACTCTTCAGGCTATGAGAGTTTCTACGTGTATCATTCACACAATCAGGGTACTATTGAAAAGACAGAGATGCACATATATTACTGCAAAGTGTTATTAACCACTATAACAATGTATAAAGGTTAGGTGGTAGTTGTCATTTTATTTTTTAAAGATTTTTCTGATTTAGTTATTTTGCACATAGTCAAGTTTAATTTAAGATTACAGTTAACAGGCATTACAGGCTATGCCTAGGTCAATTTCATTTCAGAAGCTCATTTGCATCTATCTTCTAGAGCACTATAACATAACACAGTAGAGAAATTAAAATATTGTAGATCACAAATTATTATATGAACTGTTATTTTTTCCTCTATAGGGCAAAGAATATTTCTCAGGTAGTACAATCTCTGTCTGCACACTCACTGAATTTGGCCCTGCAGCTCCAGGTAGAAAGTAGCTCTTGATAAATAATCCCATTTAACATCCTGCCTCCAGCTTCACTTCTTCTCAACATCTGTACCAGGTAAAGTGTAGTTAAATAACTACATAGAACTAATAGAAAACACTGCTCTAGAACTAAATAGAAAACACTGTTCCAAAATGAAACTGTATGAATAGTTTTATCATAAAGATTTTTTTTTCCTGACTGTAATCAAATAAGTTTTGCTATTTATTTTCAGATTGTAGTTCTACTATTATTATTCTAGCAGAGGATAAAACAGCTTCCCCACTTTTTGACTAGAACCAAATTCTGGCTTCACAACAAGGGAGAAATTACATGTAATGAACATAATTGCAAATTCCAGTCCTCTTTTTTGTATAGAAACAAGTTGGTTGATGACACAGAAAAGCAATACAAAAAAAAAGGCAAGGGGTTTGTCACCAGGGACCTGGCTTGAGTCCATCAGATAGCCTAGAAGAAATTCATTTCACATAAATATAACTATCGTTAAAACATAAAAAAACGTGTTTGCCATATCAATCTCAATGTTGCTGAAAAAACCTTGGAAATGTACTACTTAATAACTTGAAACGGGAATCCAAAGAGGTAGCACCTCTTTTTATTAAATTTAAAACTTCTGTGTTGGGATTGATTTCCTAGCTCAGAGTGCCTAGCTTTTGAGTTGTGAGCACTTGAGAATGACAGCATTGCGATTGTTTTTATCTCCTGTTTTCCCATTCAAGGGGAAGAAAAACCTAGCATTCTATACCTAATTTATTCTCATCGCTGAAAGCTCTGTGCACATATGTGCATTCACAGAGGATGATAGTTTCAGGTGGCTCTTATAGTCCCAATGTACCTCAGAGGAACAATTTGAAATGTCATTATCTTCAGGAGCATTTTTGACATAAAAGTATAACGTTCCAGCCCTGTTGTTAAATTAAAAAGCTGAAGTGAATCTTTAGTCTATTTTGCTTGAAACTGGAAGGGTAATCTTTGTTACAGAAATCAACCGGATGAAATTGATGAAGTTACAAATTCAAGGTTCTTGAGCCTCTTTATTTCACCAAAAATTTAGGTGTGGCCCTAGAACAGACAACAAAAATGTTAAGAAAGTAATCTTCTAAGCGGGAAGATTACTGTGGAGACTGAGAATGAGGAGATAATAAGACAAAACACTTTTAGCACTTAAGCTGGAAAGCTAAAGAGACTTCCCATTCTACATGGGAGAAAAAAAAAGAGGCATTCGACTAAAAGCTTCATGTAAATGAATAAAAAATAGTGTTCTTTTTTTTCCTTTTTTTCCCAGCTAAAGGAATTACACTGAAATGTCATTTACCAAAATACATCATTTCAAATAGTTTGTACAGTCCATCCAAAACGTGAACCTAAATCCTCCTGTCTGCATTTCCACCTGTTTTGTTCACGTGCCATGTGCAGGCAGAGAGGTGTAATGCAGGGAGTTATGTAGTGGTGGCAGCTCAAATAAGAGCTATCGCTGTGTAAATAGTTTGACAGTCATTTCAGCTGCATTCCTTCCTGGTGGGGATAGACATATGATCACCTAATTTCCATATGAAAAAAGTATATATTTTAATAATCACCTCGTTCTTCACCATCAGGCTATGAATATTCAATAAAGAATATTTCCTACAGTATTTCTTATCCTGGTCTTTTTTTCACTCCAAATGAAATGAAAAAGTAAGTGGGGAAAAAGTCACAGCTGCTTGCTCTACATTCCTATTTTCTTACTTTTTGTTGTTGCCTTTCATAATACTGAGCTCTCCAATAATCACATGAAATCCTATCTGTCCTTTTCTTAAAAAACAAACAATATTGTTTTTCTTTTTTTTTCACTGGGACACATTGTCCTCATTACTTTTCAGAAAGTCCTAAAAATTAACAACAGCTCACCTGAGCCCAAACTGCTGAATTTTGGCACAAAGATCAGCCTCTTCGACATTTACAGAGAAAGACAGAAACCACTTAAAGACCCCTCATCTTGTCTGGTTGACCTAAGGGTCCTGGGGTTACAAATAACAAATTTCACATCTTTCGTTCTGCTTTAAGTGAGAGCAGAACCCTCACCCTTAAAGACTTCAATGAGACTCAGAAAGAAAAAATCACCACTGCTGGATCTGTTGCGTTAACTTCTTCTTACCTTGTGGTAGTTTGAGAGTGGATAGGAAATGGTGTTAGTTGTCTTAGCGTGATGCTATAAGTGGCTTAAATACAAAATTCATCAGAAAAAGAATTACTTTTGCTTCTTTCAAGGCGTTTAATCTTAGAATCCAGTGACTGCAGGAGCACAGGAACTGAAGTCCATTTGACGTTCAGCTGTTGTCCCTCAAGATTTGTACTTAAGCAATGATGACAGCCCTGTTTATCTCTACTCTGCCACGTGAATACGTAAATAGACCAGCACTGTCAATATCGCACCTGCCAGGAACTACAAATATTTAGGGTCTGGAATTATTCCTACAATGGAGTCAATGGGAGTCACGCTGACAATTTCAATGAAAGTTGGACCAGGTTCAAGGACAAGGGAAGAAAAGGTTTTGTTCCTATAAGTACCTTAGGCTGCAACCGTTCTGAACTCCACAATGTTTTATTTTTTCCAACACTTCAACAGGAACAAATATTTGCATAGGTGTTACACAATTGTGCTATGGGGAAATGTTGAATTACAAAATAAACTGCATTCCTGACAAATTGTAATTACTGCCCAGGAGAGTGAACACCAAGAAACTGCTTCCTCTCAGTTGTGGGAACCAGGCTTGTGCTGTGCACCTGATCAGAAAAGAGAAATAAAAAATCCCCCAAATAAAAAGAAAATTCCCACAACCAAAGGACCTGCACAAGTTCACACCAACATGTTTGGGATTTCAGAGTTCTGTGCAGATGTCAAACAGAACTGGGATAAGAGGGATGTGTCTGGTGATTCCAGTTGCATGAGCTGACATAAAGGAAATTTGAGATTAGAAACTCCTCCCAAATCCAGAGGCCAAAAGTATGCATTCTCATTACCAGAAGTAATCCCATTCCATTCCATGATATGGCTCCAGATACACATACAGGTGCAGAGGGCCTCTTCACTCCTCTCCTTTTCCACAGTGTTACTATCACCTCAAAGTGTTAAAAAAAAGAAATAAGTCAAGATTCAAAATTTTTAAGTTATACTAAAAATTATATTTAGGCTTAAAAATGATAAATCTTAGTCTCTTTTTATTTGTCCACTCCCTTTCACATTATGAGAAGTTCACATATTTAAGATTTTTCTCAAAAGCCACAGAGGCCAAAAATGTATTGCTTTTCCAATAAAAATTGAGATTCTCAGGTGACTGCAAACAGTACAGTGGAATTCATGAGGCTGGAGGACCCAGCAGTGGTGAGGCAGCAGACCAGTCAGATTGGAACAAGAGGTGGGTGGTGAGCCAGAGTTAGCGAGAGATGATTCTTTCTAAAAGCCAGCCACTTTCTAAGTGCCAAATGTGAGTTAGAGCCAGGGGGTGTGCTGTGTGGTAAGCATGACCTGAGGTGCCCCGGCATCCTACCACACATGGAGGGCTGCTGTTACCATCACCCCGATACATGCCCAACCCTACCTCAGCGCACACTATCAACCACCCACATCTGGACTGACATGCCCTTTCCTTTGCGTCCATAGTCCTCCCGGGATCTGCCATCTATCCAGGGGGTCCGAGGTCCATCGTGGGTAATTCTGCCTTCATGGAAACATGCAGTAACAACCCATCCCAAGCCTGAGGCTTACACACCCCAAGGCCAGGTTTTGCTGCTGTGTTCCCCTACCCCAGAGCTTACAAACAACCCTTCAGGGCAAAATGAGAGTAGAGGGACCCAAACTGTCTCTGTGAAGGCGTCTCCAACAAAAGACTCTTAGATGCATATGAGATAGATATTAGGCTGTGGATCAATAAAACAAGCACATCTGTTTCTGTTTCCTCAACAAAGTGGAGCATCCTTGGGTTTATGGCACAGTCTTCAGAGATGTCCTCAATCTTTCTCTTACAGTTTATAATTTTTCTCTGCATCGTGGAGTCAGTCAGACTGTCTGTCTGTCTGTCTCCCTCCTGTCCCAGCTAATTTCCTTTGATCTCGTCTGGTCATGCAGTTAATTGAAAACAAGTTCCTCAGCAAATCCTTCCTGTGGTACATTTTTCCTTCAAAAAAGAAGAGGTTTTTTGTCTACAGACATTTGTGATTTTTCATTTCTATTACCTGAGGGGGAAGAGGGATACACTCTCCAACCTGCCCACTTCTTGAAGAAGCTACAAGAATCAGTTCTCACAGCTTCAGCCAACCTTTTGTCTTCCACTCATATTTCCAGCTACATATGGGATCAGTAAGGCTCGTTGGTCATTCCTTCCCAGTTGGGAGATCAGAACCAAGACTACAGTGTTTTAGTAATAGTCATGCTGAAAAACCAGCTATATTTCATGAGTGTCAAAAGCTTCCCAGTCGACCAAAAGCTGTGGCAAGGGTTTTTCTTTTGTGCCACAACAACCTCATCCAGCTACCAGCCCTCACCTCTTTTTAATAGCATCATTTAGAAAATCTCATCCACCTTTCTTATTTTATTTGTCCTCACAGTATTCCCACAAAGCAGAGAAGGAGAACTTTAAAATGAATGGGAAACTGAGGTACAGAGAGAGGGAGTAGCACACCAGAGGCCACATGGGACATCTGAAGGGTGGCAGAACAGGCTCTCAAAGGCCACACATGAGTGCCTTGACCACAGACCACTCCTTCACTCAGGTTTGGAGCCAGAAAATAAAAATAATGTCTGAACATCCTTTTAATAAAACACAAAACCAGCTGAAACTTTTGGATACAGACCCAAGACTCAAGCCTTAATTCTCTGCAGAAGTTTGCTCCAGTTCCAGGCAGCAACAGCAACAGCAAAAAAAAAAACACAAAAACATTTGGGCCACATCTCCTACTGATTTAGCCCTGCACAAAATTGTTGAAACCAAGGCAGTTCTGCCAAAATGGTGCTTGCACATCTTATTTACACCTTATTTGCTTCTCACTCTTTAGATATAGCTCTCACCCAGATAAGACTTAACCATGTAAAGCACAAAAGGCCACACTGATAATGAAAAAGGGAGAAAGAAGGTAAAAGATTAACTGCATTTTTCTTCCCCTTTTCCAGGAAATCTTGCCTTTGTTGCATGTTACTGTGCCAAATGAAGGGCAAATGGGGGGCATTTAGGATGAAGTTTTTGCTCAGCCTCCACCTGTAGTCAATAGCTCAATTGATTTTCCAGCGTAGCCAGTTGGTTAACACTCGTAGCTTGTCACTATAAGGAGAAGTGCACCGAAGACAATGGGGAATTCAGACTTGGGTCTGGATGACAAGTATTTAAATCGTTTTCCAATTCAATGAGGCATTTAAGATTTTCATTAGCAGTAATTACGCAAGAAGTAGAGGTCACCACCAGAAATTTTACAGAGACTAAAGAGGCGAGATTCAAGATGAATTTAAAGCTACAAAATTAGATTTTACATTAACGCACAGGAAACCTATAGATGGAAGTTATTGCTACTGTGTATCTATTGCCTTTAAAAATAATTGCCAATTTTTTTTTAATCTTATGCTGCTTTTTTGCAACTTCTGACTACTTAAACAAAAGATTTCTGTCTCAGGTGCTATTGACAGGGGTAAGTGAAATAAATGAAAAGAAACTTCTCAGTGAATTAGACCTCTAATTTATCTTGCAGTCTTCACTTGTTAATTTCCAAATGGAACAACAAAATCCTGTCTTTTGGCAAACAAGATCTTTCCCTCATTGTTCCTACCTATTACATTGGGCTATACCAATCCAGAGAGAGCTAGAGATTTTGGCAAGTTCTCTACCCAAAAAGGGCTTCCATGCAGTCAGTTCCTGAGCAGTAACATTTACAGGATCACAGTCCTTGTGTAAGCTGCTGCCTTTCTCTCCAGTAATATACCAGGAGTGGCAACAGAAGAGCTGTAACACAGCTGGAGGCCCTTGGAAACCACAGTGATTTACTGAAGTAGCTGCATACAGCACTGTGAAGCTGACCCTCGTGCTCCTTGGAGAATGAACCTGTACTTAGAAAATTCATCTTTCATTTTCACACCGCATGGGTCAGAATCCCTGAGGGACCATGGACTTTCAAACTGCAATTCAGCTGCTCTTCGAAGGGTCGTGGCGTACAAAGCCAGACTCAGTGCTCAGTTTGAGTGCTGCTGCTGGGCTTTCCACACAGCATGCCTCCTCACTCCTGGGCAGATACAGGCTCATTAAGAACAAATGCTGATGGTGCTCACGCAGAAACTTTCAGCAGGAAGATGAAGGCAAGCAAAGACTTCTTCAGCCTTTGCCCCCTAGCCTGCATGCCTGTAGAGATATTTGCTGTCCAGATCAAATTCTTCAGAGGTATTTGAACCTTCAACTCACCAACAGGGCGACATAATCTGGTGCCTCTATCAAGCTGGAAGTAGGTCACAGATGGGAAACAGACTTCCCTGAACATGGGATCATAATTCCCCAGAAGGACAGTCACAACCTATGTGCTTTTAAGAGAACACAGCTTGTTAAGAGAGCAGCCAAGTCACTTGTGATGGGCTTGTTCCCTAAATGCCCCTACTGCCCATCCAGGAGAACTTCAATTATTGACAATCTGATTGTTCTAGGTCAGCACTGCTGGGCAAATACAACCTCACACGTTTTGTTTCAACCATTTTTTGTTCAGAATTTGAGAGTTTCAAACAGCCTAAGCAACGCAGAAGCACACATTTGAAACTGTCAAGAGAAGCATTACAAAATCACATAGTATGCTGAATGTCTTCTTTGGCAGGAATCAGAAGAGGCCAAATCTTCAGCAAATTCTGCTAATGAATGAAGCTCATTTGACTTTGAGAGCAATACAGTAGCAGCTGCCAAACTGTCCCACATTGCTTTAAAATACACTGTAAGATAATAGAAAGAAATTCACAACATAATCTTAAAAAGCTGCAGAAGCTGTAATTTTATGCTCAAATTGCAAGAGTCTGGAGTCCTTTAGAAGTGGATGAAGTTCGCTTCCTGGTCATGGTAGTAAAAGATGTCTGCAATCGTACTGCACACAACAACCAAGGCTCTATAACTGTAAAAGTAATAAAATTTCCTTATCTGAATAACAGAGGGCTTGCATGTTCCTGCTTGAACTACAAGCACTGATGGTACAAGCTAAAGTAGAGTATGAGTTAATTCATTCAGAGGCTGCTGCTGCATAAATAATACAGAATAACGGCAAATGACACTTCACAAAATGCATACATTGAGCTAAATAATGTGGACATCTCAAATACAGAGGACATCCTGTTCATAAGAAATCTTTAGTTTTGATTAATCACTTGTAATCTGATCAAATGGAAGAAAGAAATCTGCCTGCTGCCAATGACAACTTTCTCTTTTTTTAGCAGCTGACCAACAAATGAGCATCCTTCTGGTTGAGGAACAAATTAATATTCCTGAAATAACTTGAAAGCATTTAAAGACTGAAACAGGCTGCATACGCGGATGCAGCTAAAAGTGGGTTAAGTAGCAAGCAATTAGCTGCATATAAACCATGAATCAGTCTGTTTTGATGACAAGACTGTAATTTCAGCTTTTGCCTTTTCAAGTATGTTTCACAAATACAATAGGCAGGCTTGTACTGAAATGTG
Source organism: Penelope pileata (assembly GCA_013396635.1). Lineage (NCBI taxonomy): Eukaryota > Metazoa > Chordata > Aves > Galliformes > Cracidae > Penelope > Penelope pileata. The sequence continues at coordinate 1,820,750 of WBMW01001463.1, read as the reverse complement.
AGCAAAACGTTACTCTTCTGTTAAGTGAATACGTTTTCCTTCTTTATTGCTCTCTAGAAACTAGGAAGTAGATTCAGTGTAGCACTACAGGGCCTTTCTGTAGTTATGTTTGCACGATCAAGGCCTTCAAAAAAAAAAAAAATCCCCAAAACATAAGAAAAAGATTCACGTTAGAGTGTCTCATTGGGAAATGAAAGACATCACCATTATGATCAGCAGATCAGACTTCCTGTGTGGTACCATGCCTTAAAGTTCAATGTGACCATCCAGGAAATGTTGCTGAGTACTAACCAGATGATTTCTTCTAGACCACATTTTCCCCCTTCCTAAATTGAAAGTAAAGATTGCATTTTATTTTTAAGTTTATTTTCTAACAAACTTTTATTATCGTAACATAATAAATATTTAAATATCCAAATTCACAGAGTAAAACAATTATTGATGTTTGAAAAGGGTACTGGAAGTAATACCAAAGTTCAAGAAATGCCAAATGAGGAATGCATTGTAGAATCTGGGGAATGCAAGAAAAAAAAAACTACACTCTTCAGACTCATCTTAGAGTTTCTAATCCAAACTATTTTAATTGGAACCATTTTATGGTTCAACTCACTTGCACTCTTTGACTTGAAAGACAGTGTCAGAGGCCTGATCTATGCTTTGAATAGTAATGTAAAATTTGATCAAACACACTGGGTCACACAGGGACCAGCGTTAAGAGAAAGTTAAATGAGAAGAGAGCATGGCCATGGCTATTTTAACTACTAACCACAACATTATGCTGATTTGAACAATCATTTCATAAGGATTGATTAATTAATTGATTGATTCATTTTTGTACATGATACCTTTTATTCTTTTAGCTTTCTGCCACATTTTCTTCTCACAGAATATTAGGTTGAAAAGTGTCTACTGTCTGGCTGGAGAGAAAAAGTAGATGGAAGTATAGGAGAAATAAGAAACAATTTTTCAGAGATGCAACCCTTACCTCTGATTTTCTTTAGCCTCTCAAAATGTCTTGGCTAACTATTGAACTCTAGCATTCCTTTTGCTCCTACTCCATTTCATTACAATTCACCTCCAAAACACTAATGACGGTTATTTATACTTTAGTGTAGTTCTTTGTCTGCCATTGGCAAGATCTCACAGACATTTGTCTTCTTTTTATATGCAAAAAATCAACGTAACTAGAATACAAATAAACCATGAAAGAGATCATGCTTCTCAGCAATTATATGAATTAGGACTGGAGGACAGGAATGCCTTTTTTTACCTCTTATTCCTGCGTGTCCTTCTGCTCGTTGCACATTGGGACAGCAATACCAACGGTGAAAAACTGTAGGGATGTATTGACATCTTGGTAGGTAAGGCGCAAACAGCTGGTTAAGAGAGTAACTGTGCCTGGAGCAAAAAATAAAATGAAGACTTCCTGGCTACAGTTGACATCAAACTGTTATAAATTAGTAACATGATTTGGCCAATTAATAATCTTCTGTCTTGACAACAGTTTTCTGTACCTCAGTCAACCAGAAGACCGGATCATTTAGTGGATGGAGATTCACTGATTCCTGACCTCTTCTTAAGAGTTTTTCCTTGTGTGCTTGGTCATGAGACTTGTTGCAGAATAAATGGTCCATCTTGAGCCTATCTTCTCTCTAGTCATGACTATACAGTACCTGAACCCGTATTGCTCAATATTTGTTTTTAAAATTGACTTTATTGAATGTAAAACTGAGTTAGGACTGAGTCAGTGTTGGAACACACACTGTTAGTCAGACGGAGCCAGAAGAGTTTTGAAGCTGGTCCTTCTCCTTACCACGCTTAACCACAGACAAGATAGCTAGCAGAAAAATAAAATAGAAACTTAGTGTGTTTGTTCTGCTTTACCAGAGGAGAAATGATCTTACCTTGATATCATTGTAAAGAAAAATTTACAGGAGAAATAGAAAAGATACAAGTACTTCTGGGGTATTTCTCTACTAGAAGAGCCTTATGAAATATAATATTTAATTTATAATTTAATATATAAAATTACAGACATTTAGTACAGTTGACTAGAAGTGAGTTATAAACACCCACAGAGAAGACTTCTTGTCTGGTAACAGCTCTCAGAGCACTCTTGCCTCCAGTGGAGACAGACCAGCATAACACAGAATGAAGTCATTTCTCTTTTTAACCATTCTATAGACTCCTATGCATGTGATGTAATTCTCTATTCAATTCCGCAGAGAAGTTATCATTTCCTATTAGAGTCCACTGGGTGTTTCTATGTAGGTTTCCTTTCACAGACTCCTTAGCATAGCCAGAAAATTCATTTTCTCTGTGCAAACTAAGTGGTGTAGCTCTTTTTCCTCTGAAGTCATCTGATATCAGTCACCACAAAAACAGCCTACATGCAGCTGTATCTTGTTTTGGAGCCTATACTCTTGCATATGGTTTCTAGATGGAGGCAAATATCACTGCAATAGAGTTATTTAAATAATATATTGTCACACAAAGATTAATTTCTGTTTTATTTTCAGCATGAAAGTCTGTGGCATAGAACCCCATATGGTAAAATAATAGGCTGAAAGATTAGCCACCATCACCATCTGTTACTCATCCCTGATTTAACTCCCTCTTTCAAGAGCTGATTGCAGTTTCAAAATCTTTCATTCAATGAGTCTATTTTCTTTCAAGTTATTACCTAGATGACTTCAGTAATTCTACATAGCTGCGGCCTGAAAAAGAAATGCTGAGAGCAGTGAACGTGTGTGAGACATTTGCATAATGCAGTAGAACAGAGGGTGCTGCGATAGGAAATTCACAGGGTTGGTGTCTCGCTTCACCCATCAGTGTTTACAGCAGTGCAGAACCATTGCCTGCTTTGGAGTCACTCCAAACAGCTATGCTACTGAAAGAGAGAAATGAGGTGTTCAGTGTCCCATTTCTTACCAAAATCATTCACTGCATACAGCAATGAATAAGCAACAAAAAAACCTGCTTTTAATATTACTGCATATCATATGCGTATCATATGCTGTTTTCTTTAAATGAATAGTCATGTCTATGTAGGTGAACTACATATCTTATTATGTCCCACGTACAAGAAAGAAAAAGGAAGAAGGGAGGAAGAAATCATAAGGAAAGACAAACAAATAAGAATAAATTAATCTGAGGTAAGCGTGCAAAGGAAGTCAACAAAAATAGTATTTTGTGATCAAGATCACGACTAATTTGTATGACAGGCTCCAAGTCAAATCTAATATGCGATGTATCTTTGGCATGCAGCCCTTCAGATGCATATCAGTCCCTGCAGAAGAGCATTTGAACGCTTGGCACTGCTGGCAGAGGGGACACGGCTTGCACTGAGCTGCCCAGTGCTTTGTAATAGTGAACATCATAAAGTCTGACTTGAATTCGCTCTGCAAACTGATTCAAATCACAAGTGATATGAGACACGAAGTTGTGGGTACCTCATCATTATGAAATCACACTCTTTGCTTTAGCCTCATCTCAGGTCCCATTCCCTGTTACATGTTCCATCAGCTGTACTTTCTAAATTAAATTCCAGGCATGTGAAAATGACTTCTCTGCTTGTTCAGTGCCTAGCATATCATCAGGAAACAATAATCGTAATAATAATAAAAAAAATAATCAAAGAGATACTTCATGTCAATGGTGTCAGCTTTGTTTTCCAGATCCATCACTTCCATTGTTCACTGTGGGACACCGGGACAGATTCTTAGTGGAAGTAAATCTGCACAGCTTTGCTATGTGCGACAGAGCTGCCCCAAAACGGAGCTACCAATGTTTATGTGCAGGAACAGTCTAAATGTCACTCTTATGTCTGGCTCATGATTCAGAAGACCATAACTGTTTGACATAGCCCATGTATTTGTTATTGTAGGGGACTGGTTGGAAGGAGATGGCAAAGGTTTAGAAGTCAATGATCTCCATCAGCTCTACAAACAAGGCAAGACTGCTGGGTTTTGTTTTCTTTTGGGAACTTTCCAAGTATCAGTACTTTATAAGTTACCCCCATAGGCAACACAGTGTCTGTTTCAAGTTAATGTACTTTGTTTTTCAGGCCACAAATAAAATCAGAACAAAGTAAAAGTTCAGATTTGTTTGAAAACAACCCAAATTGTGTACCGTGTGAAAAGCAAGGTAAAAAGAGGGTCAGGGAAACTGAGAGTAGAGAGGGCATGGGATAGGGAAAATCTCTCCAGAGGAGGCAAAGTGATTTTTACGGTGCAGAAAAAGAATAAATTGAAGAGAGGAAAAAGATAATAGTCAAAAGTCTGCAAAAATCACTTCAAAATACTGCAGTTCTCTTTCTCCTCATGAAATTTCCGTCTCACTCTTAAGAGGGTCAAAGGGACCAAAACTGCTTGCTCTCATATCACCTTTATATTAGATGTACATGAAGCAGATGGCAGCGACATAGTCAAGATACCAGGCCAAATTCTGCCATTTATTACAATCATTCAGCTGATCTGAGAAACTTGCTTAACATGATCTTTTCATTCTTCAATTCCTGAAAAAAACTGTAGCAACAATTGAGGACTTGCATTAATCAGATATCAAACATACATAGCTTTATTTAAACAAAAATAACCATGGAAAGATTTTTTTTTTCACATCAAGTTTTGTGCACCCAACTTGTGACTATTCCTCGTTGCCTTTTGGAGACTCTTAATGTAATTTTTGAACATTCGGACTTAGAATTGCTCTGGCAGAAGGTCATGGAGGTGTCTGCTTGTTTCAGAGATGGGGAAGCAGAGGGGAAGAGCTGTTAAGGAAGGTACCTTTGTTTCTAAATCTGTGCACATGGTGCTGGGTTAGTTGATTTTTCCCCTACCTTATCCTTTCTTTTATCCCACATATCTATTCTAAAGGATGGCACCATAGTTAAACTGCCAACTTGGAAGCTTTTTTGGAAGACTCAGTGTTAAAATTCTCCATTTCTTTACAAATATGAAATGAATCTGGGGACAGCAGTGCCCATCTGTCAGGTGGGGATTACAGCATTTTCCCTACAACGCAGGGAAAGACAAAGAAAGTGTGCTCTTCAGTGATCTTATCTCTCTTCTGTTGGATGTACCGCTTTGTGAAGTCAGCCTCGAAAATATCCATTGACTACCATGGAAACTGCAGTGGGCCAGTAGAAGCCATAGAGATGACAGATGGTAAGAAGTTATGCATAAGACCGCCATATAGAATTGCTCACTGAATACTGAATTTGGATGAGTGCATTGGCACCTCAAGCAATAAGAGTTGAGCTCAAACACAGACAGGGTACCACCTCTCAGCACAATACTAAGTTAAAATGGTGCAAATACTTTGTGAAACATTAAAGCAGGGGAAAAAATATTCAGTGTTACAACCACGTATCTACTATCAGTGGGGTAGTTTCTCCTGTTGGTTCACTGAGTAGGTTCATCCTTCAATGAAGATATGCAAAAGAAAGGAAAAAATGAAAAAGCCAATTTGACTAAGATGATTGCCAAACAAAGGAACTGTCTGGCTCAAGGAAAGGGAAATAAGAGATGAAACCTTTGAAATTTATGTCACCACCTCAAGACTGGCTCAGATCTGCATTGACCAACTGCCATTATTGTAACTGGGTGAGACTTTGGTATCCCCCTATGTAATGGGATTGGGTTCTTAATCCAGTTAAGGACAGATTTTCACATCAAGCAATTCAAAACCCAAACCTGCTCTGTCACTTAGCTGGAAGAAATGGAAAAACAAAATCTCATTTGTGATGTGCCCCTTTGTTAGAAGTCAGCAGTTAATGGAGCTACGATTTCCTTCCTCCATTGCTCTGTCTAATAGTAATCCGCAATGCCCGGATATTACAAGAACAACCAAAGAGAGACTCTAGATGGGTGAATTTGTCACCTGCACAAGCAACTTAGGCTTCTCTGGACAGGGGAAAATTCACGATATTCAATAATTATATTGCCCAAGCATTTTATGACCCTTTCAAGTGACAGAGAAAAAAGTCTACCTTTCAAAAGCCCACTTGCTACCAACAATGAGAAGATACAACTGAAAAGCAAAGAAACACGTCATATTGTTTCCTTTCATTACTAAGTCTCAATATTTTCTCATATAATTAAGAAGCAGTAGCAGGCAAGGAGGGAAGCACATAATACTCTCTTCTGGATGATTAAAAATAACAGGAAAAAGTAATTTCAGAAAAGCTGCAATAAGAAAAATAAAAAATAAAGCTTTACATTGAACAGATACAGCTACAGGAGCAGTCAACAAGGTGTGAGTAATGACAGGATGGAAAGGTTTCTCCACACACAAATTGAATAGATGCGGGAATATATTTTCACCATTGCTCTTAAAATTATTGTGGATAATCTTCTCAGATGAGCTAGGCACCTAACTGATGTCCAAATTTATTTCCAGAAGAAGTGACACTGACACAATGGCAAATGGGTGCTATGCAAATCACGCTCACCCATTGATTTTCTAAGTTCAGCAGCTGATCCTGTGTGGCTACTTACAACAGCAGACAGAGAGACCACACCGACTGCAGTAGTAAACCGAACTCATATCTCACACTGACTCGAAGATGCAGTTTGACACGTGCTGCCTAAACAAACCTGAGCATGTCAGTTATTTTCAAATGATTTACTTGCTACAGTGGCTCACAACATAAAAGCCAACAATCAGTCATTAGCACGCAGCAGAGGAAATTTTCCCAGGATATTATGTATCGTGTTTGGACAGCTAGAACTCACTGCTATTATTTATTCACACCACTATAAATTATTCCTCTCAGAATGAACACGAGTCACGTAAATGCTGACTTGGAAAGCACCAGAGCCTTCTCTTTTCCTGCAGTATGTATTTTTCCTTTTTAATAAACTTCCTTCCTAAAAGAGAAAAAGCAAAGGCTAGCAGGGCTTACGTGTTTCAAATCAACACCATAGAGGCAAGGGGGAAACCAGTTTGGTTAACATTTGCAGTGTCCTTTTTAAGGCTGTATATTTGTTGATGGCTTAAATTGTTCCAGTGCTGCAAAGCTGAAAAGCAGAACACTGCTGAAACATAGAAATACCTTAATATTGGTGTAAGAATCAGGTTATTAGACACAGGCTTTTCCTATCTCTTTTTTAAGTACATATTTTGTCCTATCACAGGATATCCAACTAGGTTCACTAAATACAAGTAATTTTGAGTAGCTGTACACGGGGTCATTTATAGCAGGGAAACTAACAGCAGTCGATCAGACTGAGTCAGCCCTCCACACAGTGAAAAGGCTTTTGGGACACAAATGCTACTCATATTCCCTGTGTGATGAGGTCTACTAGAAACTATGCTGTAACAGCAATTCATTTTACACAAGCTTCCTGATAGCTAATGTCCTGTGGACACTGTTAACAGGTGTTGGATTTAAACCAGGGAAACTAGGGCTGAGAAGCTCCCTGGGAGTCACTACAGCCAGCCAGACTGGTACCAAATTATCATTAAATTGAAGCACTTCAAGGTACCTCTGCAGTGGTTCTTTCACACCACAGATCCTTCTACAAAAAATGGATGAACAAAAGGTTTCCCCCATTCAAAGTGTAGGCAAACAATGACTTTCCTGCCCTATTTAGGGGACACATCATTTTGAAGGGCAGCTAGCCAGAGGTACTGAGGATGAGCACACGAGAGGAACTGAGCTGCACTCATAAGTCCAAGGGCATCCTTCTCCCACTGAAACAAATGAATAACAAAAAGCCCTCTGCAGCCATGTTGCTACAGAGTTTAAGGCCAAGCTTTTTCAACAGATAGCGCTTAAGCATAAACTATGTTATCCTCGTAGGCTTCCCCAGTAGCTGTCACTGTACCCCAACATGCTGTGGGGACTGTCTACCCTGCAGAGATTGGCCCTAGCCATGAGCAACTTGGAAATTTTCAGCAGAAAGTTGTATTTCTGGCCATGTTCAGTACTTCCCCTAAATTGCAAGAAATGTAGATATAAGAAAAGCATTGCTCAATCTCTGACAAACTCAGCTGACCACCTCAGTTCTCATGTTCTCAGTGATGCTTGTACTACAAGTTCTACATCTGACTTATGCAAACACACAGGTCAGAACCACTGCCTGCTGGGGCCAACTGGCTGCTCAAGTCTGTGACAGCTTTATTGCCGTACAATTGGAGAAGTAGATATCTCCTTCAAAAAGAGCTTGAAAATGACTTTTTGTTGTTGTTATTTTAGGCATAGCTGACATTTCTTTGGGATTTTCTGTCTGCAGCTCCACCAGACGTTGCTGAGAGAAGTGATTCTGCTGACAAGTTGCCCCCAGAGCATGCTGTAAATGGGATTTGGTACCTCACTTGCGGATTCTGGAGATACCTTCTTGTGTCATTTTTTGGTCGAATTTTATCTCTCAGATGCCAAAAATATGCATGTCGAAGAAAATTATTGTTACTTGACTGTCACAAACACTGCTGAAGCTGTTGCCAAATAAAAGAGTTAGCTTCCATTGCCAAATAAAGAGTTAGCCTTCACCGATTGCTGCTGCTATAAAATACCTCTGGAGAATTGTTTCTCCAGAGCCTTTGGTGATATGAGACAAGCAATTTTGATTTAATCTTAAAACTATGTACATATTCAAATGTTTTGACAATTTCTTCTATGCTTAGACACATTTATATCCTTTTCGTTTCAAGACAACTAAAACCAGCTGGCCATTGTTCTATTGTTATTTTTATCTGCCACTGGAGATCGAAGAGACTGAAGTTCTTACAGACTAAAATCAATTAACATCAATTTTTGCAAGCTCAAGAAGATCAAATAATTTGAACAAGCATTGAGAGACAGATCTTTGATGTATATAGGTTGTAACCAATGGTGTACACAAATTAAGGGCATGGCCTTGGGCTTTGGTATTTCTTCTGAGGGACCTCAGCTTTGAACTCCTGAGGTCCCTAGTTACCCATTTCCTTGCAGAGCATGTTTCCCGCTTGAACAAACATTCCCAGGGCTCTTTGCATAGGACAGGAAGTCCAGGATTCAGATTCACTCATGATCTTGCTGAAATGAGTCATTTATTATTACAGTTAATTATTCAGCTAAACGTATATATTTGGTATCATTCTATGAGTTTTGATCTCTTTATTCAAGTCTCAGGATGTGATCCGTGCAGGAAAGGACTGCACAACCAGGACAGCTGCTAAGGAATGATGTCACTCATTAGCTTCACACTGGAAAAGTAAATATGCTAGCTAGCAAATATCTTACAGTCTATGTTTATTTGTGAGTAATAACTAGTTTGAGGAATGTTTACAGCTGTGACTGAAGCACAATAAAACAAAACAAGACAAGTGTCAACACCTTGGTTGCCAAATGCAAAGCAAATGGCTTTATCCTAAACTGAAAGTCCCCTTTTATACGCAGGAGAATGCTCGCGGTCCTACTCATTTCAAAGGAAAGCCAGGAGCACAGTAACCGAGGAGATTTCTGGCCACATCTCACAGAGCTAACAGTTTGTCCTCCCATCACCAACCTGGGTGGGATGCAGCTGCTGAGATATTTGTTTACGAAACTCCCAAGCTTTGCTCATCAGGCAGTGCTGCTCGAGCTAACAGCCAAACATCTTCCCCTCCGGACCCATCTGAGTGGCTTTTGGAGCCTGTGGGGAGCCAGGAGAGGGAAGGCTTTTCTTCCCCTACACTAAATAACAGCTCGATTTTCAGCACATCATTAACTATTGCAGCTGCAACAGAATCACTTAAAGTAGAGAAAAGAATAAAAACAACAGCAATCCCCCAAACTGAATTACAGGCTGTATGAGGCGGTTTAGTCAGTGGCTCAACTCCACCTTCCCTGATGCAGAGCTCTCAGGGGCGCAGGGACACATGTGGAGCCATGCAGAGCTCAGCCCTGATGCTGGCTCTGGTTATCAGGAGACTGTCCCTGGCCACAGTGTATTGAAGAGAAGCAGAGAGCACTTGGCAACATTCATTAAAGAGATGTAGGCAGCAAAGTACTGGGAGTCACAGAAATCACTCTATAAGCCCAAAGCCATCTGAAATGTGTTTATCTGCAGAGCAGACTTCATTGATACTGCATTAGTCATCATATCCATCCCTAGGGACAACACATTTCTTCATGTCATTTTCAAAATTCTTAAAATCACAACTTTCATCCCCCTGTTTACAGCTAGCAGCCACACCAGACTCAGCAAGACATCCCTTTCCCTCACCTCTCCAAGTTTCTGGACCAGACCTGTCACAGTGATCCGGTTTTCTTGAAAATTTCAATTTTGGAATGGGCCACAGCCTCCTGCACTCTGCTCGCCCCACTGGCATGCTTCCCATAATCAAAATCAGACGATGCTCTTGACGGCCCTGTTAGCATATCTGGTTTCCTTCTCATCTGGTTTTGAATTCTCCCTAATCCCCTAGACCTTAGGCCATAAAATAACTCTGATCATTACGGACAAAGGCAGCACAAATGTGCATGATGCTCTCATGCACTCCTTCAAAGGCAACTCACCTTTGACCTGTGAGAATCGTCCTCACTGGATGCAGTAAATCACATGGCAGACCCATCTATACCACCATGGCCCTGGCTCCTCCATTAGTACCACCAATGGGATATTAATTTCAGAGTTTTAATAACAGTGTTTTGCAATTTCCTGGCTACTCTGCAGCTGAGGTAAATGGGACCTGTGAGTGCATAGTAGCTTTAAAAAAAAAAAAAAAAAAGAAAGAAAGAAAAAGAAAGGAAAAGATCAAGTGATACCAATCAAATCGGATGGGCAGAGCATGAAGCATAATTGGGTCACCACTTCTCAGGGTAATGCAACGAAGGGGGCCTGCCTTAGAGCAGACAGTAACTTGATGTGCACACAGAAACTGAACACAGCTCTGTGAGCTTTCAACCATTTTACTAAACAGCAAACAAACTGAGTTTTTCTGCAGGGATATTTTTATATTTTCATTTTAAGAGTTGTTGTCTGTACTGTTCAATTTGTATTGGTAAATTAGTTGTGCACTCTAGCTGAAAATCATCGTGTGAAGGTATACTTTGATAAGAATATAGGACGTATTGGATCAGGGAAAATCTGGATTATACAACGTCTCAGTTGCTTCTTTCAGTATATTTGCTGCAAAAGGCCTTTTTTTCCCTAACAGTAAATCCAACTGAGACTCTCTGAGTGTGCCCTTCAAGCTGTTTTTATTATTATATAACAAGAATAAAAATCTCATAAACTTTGATTGAATACAGAGCTAGGGACTTTCCTATCACTTATGAAGACACCTTTTTAAACTGTTGTTAAAGTACTCTCCAGAATTTGAGCCACATGTGGTGCCAGGGTTGGAAACTGCAGAGCCAGTATTTTGCACACAGCCAGCTGCTAGCAGCACTGGTGATAAGAAAAGCAAATCGCCAAGGTGCTTCTTGCAGGAAGTTTTAATTCTCTGCTCACCTCTGAGTGATGCAAGTATGTAATCACAGTTGTATATACACACACATGCCAAACTATGGATGAAGAAATGAACTTCTCCTACAGGGAGCTGTGCTACTCAGTGGATCCACCCGGATGAAAGATGAAGATGGTGGTGATAATTATGGAAATACACAAAGCCAAACGAAATATATACTGGAATTTGAAAGGGACCCAAGTGGAAAGACCCCGCAGTTCTAGACTGTGGAAGTACCCTTTTAAATGGCAACTGAGTGCATTCAGAAAGGATATTTATTGTTACTCACTCAAAGAAAAAGAAAAAAAGAAAAGAAAAAAAAACACAACAAAAGCAAATCAAGCTGTGCTTCTTCCTATTAACTTCTTCTGGATTTTGACAGCCCAGCTTTCTTTGTTACATTTTGATTTTTGCTAAGAGCACCCAAGTGGCAACTGTCGGAAGGCAGACGTCCCACTACCCAGGCAGTGGCTGCCTCTTCCACGCTGACCTAGGGAAGATCTCGTGGGGGTTGTGGGTTGAACACAATGTCACACGAGTGCCGTATTTGCGCAGCTGAGCTGCACATCATTCCCTGAACACTGTGTTTTTGCAGCTGGAATATCTAATTTGTCTTATTACCCACACCATATAGAATCTCATACAGAACACTATTATGAGTCTATCAGAGCAATAGAAATGTACATGAGCTATTACAGCAGCTTTTACCTGCCTGCCTTTGTTGTCTTAGGTAAAAAGTGCCCCATTCCATCTGCTACAGGGCAGAGACTTCTCTATAACAGGTGTCTACCTGCTGCAATGTCCTGGCCAGCCTAACCACCTCACCAAGACCTGCCAGGTCATTTAGGTGGTGTAGCTGGGCTAGTTATGCGGGACTTCAGTGCACGCACTGACCTGGCTTCACGGGGGGCCAATATCTCAGCAAGAAGCTCTAAGCACACAGCTCCACTTGCAGCTAAGCAGCAGCAGGCGTGAGGGCACCTGGCAGAGGTGAACCAGTCTCAGTGCTCAGGCAGTGTCAGTGCTTTGCGAGAAACACTGGGCAAGAATTCTTCCCTCGCTGTAATTCTGGATGTGCGCAGTAAGGGTGGCTCACTTCCACAATATGGAACACAAGCTTCTGCATCATTGATGCTCCATCTGCACAACCAACCAAATGCTAATCAGGGTTCTCCTTTTTCTACAGGGTTGTACATTGATCTGGGCTCTGCACAACCATGCTATAAACAACACAATTTAAATGTCACATTACATAAAAACATCTGCTCACCTACCAAAATACAGCACTCCTTGCTCACCTCAGATCTCTGGGTANAAAAAAAAAAAAAAAGTACACCTGGAGATGGCTAAATTTACTTATCATTACCTAAACAAAATTTGACCTAAAAGCAGAGTTCAAGGGACTTTGAGAAATAACATATTGGGCTGTATGCCTTTTCTGTAGTTAAGCCAGCATCTCCTCTTGCTGCAGTGAGCTTGTCCCATTGATGGGACAGTGGCAACACTGGGATGGAAGGGTGCATAACTTCAGCATCGTGGGGAGCCTCACTTGTCACTCAGATTGCAGAGATTGATGTAGACGATGTACACCTCTGTTTAAGGAGTGGTGCTTAAGGAAAAAGCTAATGAAGCTATATGGATAACTAAAAAAGCGAAGTATCCTTCCCCAGCTATATGCTAATCTAAAGCATTAGCAGAGAACACTGAAGAGCACCCAAAACACTTTCACACCCATATCTATCTGCCCAGGTGCTGCCAGACATCTTTCCAGTCAGGATTACAGTCTGTTCCTCCTTGGGGAGGAAAAAAATGGAAAAAGACATTACAAATATCTACATTGCTATCTGCTTATCCTCACTTATGTCAGCTTCTCTTCATTCAGATTCTCATCTTGTTTAAGTCGCTATGGAAACCACAGAGTTTTTAATTTGCAAAGAGAAGACTGTAATACAAAATGCTAATTGAATATCGATAGCCTGGGAGCCTCCTAAATGTCTTTTTACAGACTCATAGAAACATTTACTAGGAATGGGAAGAGACTGAAACTTACGGAAAATAGGGGAAAAAGAAACTGCCTTCTGGCTTCTGTTGGAAGAAATGAAAGAATTTTTAATTTACAAATAACTTGTTTGAGAAGCATAATGAGGTTTGAGGTTTTTTCCCTCTCTTCCCTTTTCCAGATTTTCCTGCTAATGGAAGAGTCTCATGGACATAGTGAAAAAACACCCTCAAACTGGGAAAGGAGACCTGTTTTGCTTTGCTCCTCTTTGATAGCAAATTTCTCTAAGGACTTCTAGACTCAGCCTCACACTCTCTTTTCCCCCAGCTTCCCTACTCTGCCTCTGTCTGATATGAATTCAGAAGCTGCATCTCACCGTAGATGCAAGAAAAGGTCTGGCAAAAAGGTGTACAAAAAAGGGAGAACCGTGCCCCTTCAGCTCCTGAAAGCAGGAGGACAGATCTTACACCGCCAAATGGAAGACTGAGGGATGAGAGACACAGTCAAACTGTGAGATGTAACAGCAAGCTTTCACTTTCTATACTATGCTTATTAATTTCTTTAATATAGGCAAAGATATCCTGGGGCTGACACGGACATGAATTTTGCAGGACTCTCTGCTGGCCCTGAACTAACACTGCTCACTAACAGGTCCCCAGCCACGTGGCAGGCCGGGCCCCTGTGGCTATCAGCGTGGCAGCCCCAGCAGCCAAGTCATTAGGTACCATGCTATCACAGGCTCAGCTCTCTGGCGTGCTGGCCCCACATCCAGGAGCTGAAACCAGAGAGCAATAGCATCAGGAAGCCCGGCTCATTAGCATGATGCCAAAGCCATCGCATTGTTACTGGCTCAGCACTTCTGCTTGCTGAGATAAGGCCCACACACACATCTCACCCAGGCTCCTTGCTCAGCACGCTCATCCCGCTGAGTTAAGGCAAAGTGCTTGCTACTTCTTGCTGAACTTGTGTTGTTTGCTGTGTGGATGTCAAGAGGTTAACAAACCTTGACAGCTCTGCTGGCCCTTCCTGAGGAGCCCACAGGCACGGCTTACATGCTTTCCTTAGCATCCAAGGGCAGGTGTTACTGACAACAGAAACACTTTTAACCATGCCAATCACTTAGCTCCTGAAGGATTTAATCTTACAGCAGTCTTGTTTGCAAAGCACACCCTGAGTGTGAACTGTAACGTCTCTGTGAGGCAACTGATCACCCCATAGCGGGATTACCCCAAAGCTACAAGGCTCTTCTGAAGCAGTTTCTCAACTCGCAGTGCCACACCACCTGAGTCGGAGCAGGCAGACCTCTACCGACTAGAGGCAAGTCCAATGCTGCATCTGAACAGCCCCATCACAACACGTAGAAGCCCCTGTCCTCCTCACATGGGACTCAGGCACTTTTCAACCCTCTCTGCAGGGCAGTGAGCCCTGCAGGTGGATTTTTCTCCTGTGTATGCACGTGTGTGTGTGCGTGTGGCTGCACCTAACGTCACAGAGGACTGCTGTTCACCCAGAACTGGGCCTTATGCAAGCTGTAAGGTGCAATACTTAAGATGCAACTAGCATGTTCAGAGCAGAATGTAACATTTGCTACATTTGCTAGTTTTCAGAAAAAGGAACAAGTGTCATTTCTTACTAGCACATTTTCAACAAATCAACAATTGCAAGCAATTTGCTTCCTGTGATTGAAGGCAAAACAAGAACACAGAGCACCTTTCTCCTTATTTGTTTACTTCTGATGCTTGATGCAATGACATGCTCTGTATTCATTTTTTCAGGCTGCACTGGTAGAAGGCTTCCCTGGTTGCCAGCAGTGGATGGAGCACGTTCAGAAATCTCCTGCAGGACTGGAGCCCAACGGGGGCTGCATACATTTGCTCCTGCTGAGCACCAGCACGAGGCCAGGCAACAGTGTCACCTCCCTGAGCACACAGCGTGGAACTGGGGCCCTGGACAGTCTGACCTAGGGGGAGGCAACCCTGCCCATGGCAGGGGGGTTGGAACTGAATGGGCTTTAAGGCCCCTTCCAACCCAAATCATTCCATGGTTCTGTGAACTGCCACCACCTCCAGCGGGAGGTAGCTTTACATCTGCTGGTGATGGAAGAAGGCCTCACACATTGTAAGGACAGGATGGACTGTTAGGGTTGTCTACTTTAAACCTGTGAACATCACGTCAGTCACTAATAACCACACCAGAAGGTTTCCTTTCAAGACAATAATTTCTTATTAAACTACAGCAAAACTATGTTAGGAAGTTATCAAGTCTTGACTTAAAGATGTCAAGTGAATAAAAGAAAGATCCAGGGAGGTTGTTGTGGTAGTTACTGATATTCAGCATTAAAAATTCACACGTTTCAGATTTGAGCTTGCTTTTCTTTATCTTCCAGAAACTGTACCTTGAGACACTGCTGCTAACTCAGCTCTTTAGTATGGGAGATCCCCACCAGCACAAGGATGAGGCAAGCCAGGCATTTTGTGAGTGCTCTCCAGACCCCATGAATTGGGTCTGAAGCAGCTGGCTGTGCAAAACAAAAAACATCCAGGCTAAGGGGCCTTTCAAGCAGGAAAGAAAGAAGACAGTGTAGTATACTGTAACATTTAATGGGGAGTTTCACAATGACAGGGAAGCGATGAAAGGCATTCTGGAGTTCTCTTTAGAGCAAAAAAGATGCATTAACTTCACTTTCATAAGGATCTCTGCAGAGAAGGACCTGGGTGTCCCGGTGGAAAACAGGTTGGCCATGAGCCAGCAGTGTGCTCTGGTGGCCAAGAAGGCCAATGGTGTCCTGGGGTGCATTAAAATAGCATAGCCAGCAGGTCAAGGGAGGTGATCTTCCCCCTCTACTCTGCTCTGGTGAGGCCACATCTGGAGTACTGTGTCCAGTTCTGGGCTCCCCAGATCAAGAAAGACGGAGAACTGTTGGAGAGAGTCCAGTGGAGGGCCACTAAGATGGTGAGGGGCCTGGAGCATCTCCCTTATGAGGAAAGGCTGAGAGACCTGGGGCTGTTCAGCCTGGATAAGAGAAGGCTGAGAGGGGATCTTGTCAATGCTTATAAACACCTAAAGGGCAGGTGTCAAGTGGATGGGGCCAGGCTCCTTTCAGTGGTGCCCAGTGACAGGACAAGATGCAACAGGCACAAACTGGAACACAGGAAGTTCCCTCTAAACGCAAGGACAAACTTCTTACTGTGAGGGCGACAGAGCACTGGAACAGGCTGTCCAGAGAGGTTGCAGTCTCTTTCTCTTCGAGATATTCAAAACCTGCCTGGATGCTTCCTCTGCAACCTACTGTAGGGAAATGCTTTAGCAGGGGATTGGACTTGATGATCCCCAGAAGTCCCTTCCAATCCCTACGGCTCTGTGATTTCACCTCTAAATGTTTTCCAGGCCACAGTGTGAGACTTTGCCTCCTCACAGTCAGCTCACTTCTCATGGCACATTTCCAAATATTCCAGATCAAATATTCCCCACTGGATACCTGCATAGACTGAGCACAATGCTGGAACAGGACCGAAACTGAGATGGATCCTCAGCCTCTTTCCTGTTCAGCTGAATGTATAGCACATTCGGGGGGAGAGAGGCAGTGAGAAAGAAGGTTTGAAAATGGAAAGTAGAACATAGTAATGGAAAATATGTGATAAATTCCAGATGATTCACCAACCACTATGCTGCAAAAGCGGAGGGGAACTGACAGAGGGAGAAGGAAATGCAAATTAGATAAGCAATAAAGCCACACAGCCTCAGATTCTCTTCAGATTCCTCAGAAGTCAACGTGTTTAGGCTTGACTTTGAATTGCCATAATGGGCACACTTTGCTTGATGTCTTACTCGCAACTGAGCCAAATCACAGCGCACTTTAGCGCTCCAGCGTTTTAATAAGCATTTGCTTCAAAGCAGCAGTTCAGATCTCCCTGTGAATTTTGTCAAGTACACATCATATCAAAGGATAAGCATTTACCAAAGCCTTTCTTCAGCCACAAAGCAGGGGGAAGGTTTGTTTAAATAATGTCAAGTTGCACCTGCTGGCTCACACTGGGAGGATGAAAGGAACGACTGGAATTTCTGTCACTGTTGAACCTTACTTTTCATTTCTTAAAGTATTTTTATCAACGTGAAAGGATTTGTATTACAAAAGCAGAATGTTGCTGTAAGGCCATTCAGAGCCCTTCAAACAGGAAGATAATAGATTCATGGCTAATAAAGTGGTACTTGTCTGTGAAGCAAAAGAGTGGGATTAGGCTGGCATGTTAACAAGATGCTGACGCCATGAATGTGAAAACAGCCTAACGTATGGCACGGCTGAGCTACGCTCAGACTTCTAGTGCCTTAGCCCATAGACTTGTATATTGTCTAAAGGGTGAGATCTCTAAGATGAGATCATTCTTTTTCCTGCATGGGGAGAGAAATCGAGGCCACAGTCCTTGTGGGGCAACTTCCTCCCCCCGACCATATCCAGTGGGGAGTTTCATTTCATCCTTTAGCTTCACACTGAGCAATCTGAGCAGCAGGGAGCATCTGCAGGCTGCATATCCTCAGAGGGCGGGCAGGAGAGCAGGGCTCTGTGATACAGCATGGCTGAGATCTGTCCTCTGCACAGAGCAAATTCAAAGGCACGTAGCGAAAGCCAATATTCAGCTTCAGATGTCCATGTTCCCTGAGCTCAGTGTGCTTTCATGGTACAAATTAAGAGCACGTGCACAGAATAAAACAGTTGCTTCTATCAAACAATATTTTTTGTGGAGAGGCAAAGAAGACCTACGTAAGGGTATACTCACAAGAACAGGTACATCAGAGTGTGTTGCATGGGCTTTCTGTGCCCATTTGCATTTTGCTAACCAGTGAGAACATCACCTCCTCCCCTCGTGGGTGTTTGAAAGTGCAAACTCAAAAAGAAATGAGCTGCTGAGATTCTTTTGCAGCTGAACTCAGCTCAATAATAAAGAGGCGTATTAAGTGGGATAGCCAACAGTGAGACACAGACACTAGACCTATTTAATAAACTTCAGCTATTATCACAAGAGCACATGGAAAATCAGGGAACAGAAAACAGAGCTGCTCTTTCTGCAGTCTCACAACACTTTCCCCTTCACTGTACTGCAAGGGATTAGGTGTGCAGTAACACCAGGCAGCACAACCTCAGTCAGTCTGAGAATGAAGGAGTCATTAAAACAGAAGATTCTCTGTTTTTTGTCATCTATGTTAACAAATATCTCCAAAATCATTTTTCCAGTTTTGTCCTTTTGCCACTAGCAGCTCCGTTGTCGAGATATTGTCCCTTATTCTCTCTGCAATATCCCGGGAAAGAACAAGCTGTGTGTGATTTGCAAACACCTACGTAAAGGCTACCGATTGCTTCAAAGGTTTTCTTACTTATCAGGATACTGTTCACAGCAAGTGTGTCCTACTTCCAGCTGGTTATAAGGAGGTGAAAAGAGTATTACCAAGCCAAACAACACATTTTTTCATTTCAGGTGTTACAACAGTAAGCTATAGGCAGCCCTTAGAGACCAGCTGTACCCTGGAGACAGTTTATCTTTTCTAAAATATCTGCACAGGAGATAGGTAACACAGAGATACTGCTGGCAGCACACAGAGCTTGTCTCTGTCAAGTTACTAGCCCTAATTAGGACTTGGCTCCAGTCAAGCCCTTGGATGAGGTACAGCAAAACTCTGGTGCGTTCTGAATCCAGACACAATGTTTAGACACGATCCAATTCCCAACTCAGCCTTGCATTGTGCTCACTGGGAAGGGGATGGGGCTCATCTATAATTCAAGCCAGCCCAATCGGAGGATATCCAAAGTTGCCATCTGCTGCCTGATCTGTGGCCTGATGAAAAGTTTGCTGCTCTTTGTTTTCCTTCCAGAAGGAAGCTGTACCAGCAACTTCTGCAGCCAGAAGAGAGAAGTGAAAACCCCAAACTAAACAATTATACCTAGATCTAGTTTATTCTGCATTAATTTTCACTGTTTCAGATTTATAAATAGGATAAAACACATCCCTCACGCCTCCGCATCTTGGATGCTTGAACTCAGTCCCCATCCCCAACATGTTTACATTTCTAGCCATCTATGGGAAATGATACAAAATTCCCTCAGGAGTTATGCATTTCATTCATCCACATCCTCCTCAGCTTTTTGAAAACAAACATTATTGCAAATGTCTAAACTGAGGACTGCTGTCACGGTTTTGCTTAGCTAACAGCATTATCACAGGGTGGCTCTTGCTGTCGCTCTTAACACAGTGTTTTAAGCTCAGCACAGCTTCCTGTACTACCAGCATCTTCCACAGGGCATAGGCTTTCCCTAGGCTTCCCACTGCACAGGAAAGCCCTTCTTTTCACTCCATCTCCCACTTCCATATCACTTTTCTCTTTGCTATGCACTGCAGTGAACAGCCTGATTTACACCTTATGTATTATCTCACAGCACTTTCCCTTGAGTGTCTGCGTGGAGGCATAGCCCTATCCCAGACAGCAGCATCCTGCTGCTCTTCCTGCCGTGCTCACGCAGAAATCCACAAATCCTGCACCTTTACCTTGGCAATCTGTGACCAGAGGGATCACGATAATGGGCACAGGGCAGGATGGCTTCTAAAAAAGCTGCTCTTAAAAATCAGTAACAGTTGTAGCCGCAAGTGAGGGTAACAGAGCTTGAGGGAGGAAAGAATTTGAAAACAGCAAAATAGACAGAAACGGTGTGACTCTTCTTGCCCTGTGCTCCTGGCTGTATTGAAAAGCAAGAAAGCAGCTGATATTTTTGCTCTATATTGTTGTCAAAGGCAACCTTCCCCCCCGTTTCTGATGTTCTCAGATGTTCTTAGTAATTTCATTTGGTGTTGAATGACATTTATTAAACTTCTTGGTTTGTAACTTAAATTCCTTCAGGTATAAAGCTTATGTGACTCGGTGTCTGAGTACGTGGTGTTCCCAGATTGCTCTAAGCATCCACCAGACAGTTTCATCAAGCTGTGCCAAGGATGCAGGTGCACATTCTAGTAATGAGCTTTGTGACATAGTGAGATAGACAAGAAACTTTATTAGCATCCTCAGTAAGAGGAAGGATGCAAGATCAGCCCACAGCTTAAAACACTCAGTGCAGCAGAGGAACCTTATCATGACTCAGTCATAGGATAAGCTTAAATTGATGCTCAGACGATGCTAGGTAACCAGCTCAGTCAGAGGTCCCAAACAAATGTGAAAGCATTTTAATTAACCTTAATCTGCATTGAGGAGTGGGAAGATAGGGGAAAAAATTAATGGAAAAAGGTAATATTTTTGTGTTATTTCCAAGCTTGTCATCATGGTAACTGAACATATAGCTCCATGAACCATTACTTGCAGTTATATCAGTTTAACTAATTGTGTCTTCAATCCCACCTCTACCTTCTTCAACAAATTTGGTTTTGGATGGCTTTTCTAAAGAGGGATCTTTTCAGCATTCTCTCTTGTAGTGTCACAGCAGAGTATGCCACAAGTACTGATGCAGTTTGAAAGTCAGCAAACTGCACCATGCTATTTGAAATCCACGAGACATATTCTTTATTATAAGAAAACTTTCATGGAAGCACCTCCTGTGACAAGTCCACGTTCCAAAGGCATTTCCAGGTTCTATGAATTACTCCACGTTTAACTCCTTTTAAAACTAGTACATTTCGATTCTTCTGCATTCCTGGGCCTGGGACCTTCACAGCGTAACTAGTTTTGTGCATAAGTTAGGGAACTAGATAAAATATTTTGTTAGTTCTAGCATTGTCTTAATAATCACCAAGCATTTATGGAAACATTTCTTCTCACAATGCCCTTTTTATCCAGTTTGCTTTTCCTTACAAGTCTCTAACTAAATAAAAAATACTTAGTTCAGCCATGCATTCATCCAAAAAACTTCTTCTAAGGTATTATTACTTCCATTACAACCCTTTTAAGGATCTTATTTTCAGCTACTTTGCACTGGACTCCTAGATAGTCATTTTTGACTCTTGTTTCTGGCAGAGTCAACATAAATATTCCGTGGGTCTGGCAAATGGGCCAGAGGAAATAGAAAAATACCTTTACCTTGACAAAATTTCCAACTGGAGATTTAAGTACAGAAGTCCTGAAAAAAAGATTGCCATATTTGCCCACATTTCATAGCACATACTGGAATGTGCCTATGAATACAAGAACGCCTGATTGTGCACATAAATCAGATACCTACACACCCACGCAACCAGCAAGGCTCCTATATGCCTAACTGGTAGATACACAGAGGGCATTTCCTTATGTAAGAGTATGCAAAGTGAAAATGAAAATTAAAGGGTCTGTTCCAGAAAATATAGCTTGTACTGATTATTCAATACAATTTCATTAGATAGAGAAAGACTTTTTTTTTTTTTTTGTCTTGAAGAACCTCTCTCCTGAGAGGAAGCATTTGTTTTCTCGTGGTCTGAGATAATGGAGCTGAGTTGAGAGAAATTCTGAAAAATCAAAGGATACATACTTTATTATTTATTTATTACAAACATTAATTAAAAGAGTTGCCGAGCTCACAGTGCAATAAAAAAGAAATTGATCTGTGGCAAAGCAAAGGAGGCATTGCTAAATTAATTTTTATGATATAAAACATAAAGCAAAGAAAAATCAAGGGACACCCAACAATTTATTTGTAACCATTCAGTTACAAGTTTTTAAACACTGACTGATGTCTCTCAGACAGTAACTGAGAAGCTAGTGATTTTGTGAAGTCATCTTTGCATGGAATAAAAACTATTTCTCTGATTCGGTTGAACCATAGTCTGATTTCAGTAATTTCCAGCATGTGTGAAGAGTATTCTTCAGAGATTTGTTTTGTTGACTTTCCAACAACAAAATATCATAAATACAACCTTTTTAACTGAAAGATGCAATCTTTTTCTGTTTTCAATTACTAAAGGTCTTCTGGGGAGTTATGATCAGAACAGATCATGAGCAAATTTTAAAGTCGAAATTTAAAGTAGGGTGGTAAAATGACAACTTGGAAATCTGATAGGACAACCGAAGGCTACAATCTCTAAATACGTTAGCATTTGTAGAAATTTTTATGAAGGGAGAATCAGAAAAAAACACAATACTAAGTGTTACCATACGCATAAGAAAACATGATAAATGCCTTATGTTTGTGAATTCAGAAGTTTGTATTTCCTCTAATTTGTTTTGGAGGACTTAATGGGGATCACATACTTGCTGATATTTTATCCTATTTGAGGTTACTGAAGATGACTTTCCCTGCAGTGCAATTTATGCCATTAACTGGATCCATAATCATCACAATCAATAATAGGTTAAGCTACAGAAATTAACATTAAACCTTTCTTTGTTAAGCATTCTTTTCTCAGTTGTTCTTCAAAATCTATACCACAACTGCATGCATTTTTCCTTTATTTAGGATTGAATGATTTCTACATCCTTCTTAAAGGATTTTACGGTCAGTTTGGCCTTAAAAGGGAACTATAACTTTTCTAGTGATGGCATATTTGCTGTGGATCACTTATGGACCAAGATTCTTCTCAGCAACTGAAAGGGTTTTCAACATTTCCTAAATGCTGCTAGCAGCTGCATCAGTTTTCTGTTTCTTTGGATAGAAATTAAAAGCTCAGTAAGGTTAGTCCACTTGTTGCAGACATATACGTATTTTAGCACCAGCATCTCTGTTTTTGTGTCATTACTTCTAGTGGAAGGTTTTGAACAATTTCACTGGTCTTCTAATTTTCAGTCAAAATACAATTATAGACAATTTATATCCATTCATTTTTATGCATTAATCTTTCAATATAAAGATTTTTGCCGCCCTAGTGAATTTCAAGCCAATAAGGTTATAAACAGCAAGAACAGAAACAGTAAACAAGATTAATCCTAAAATTAATCCTTAGCTTCACCTCTAATCTGCACAGTAATCCACCTTTCTATAATACTTGTCATCTATTTGTGCTTTATTTATCTTATAATTTATCTTAAAATTCTCCTACTAAGCATACCCTTTCCATTTTTTTTAATAGCTTTTTCATGATAGATAACTTTCTGAATGCCAGGTTGATGTGCTATGCTAAACGAAGGATATATAATATATATGTTAATTTTCTGAGTGATGAATCCAGTCTGATCTACATCTTTAGGCTAGTTCTATAATTAAAAATGTTTTCTATGTTTTTCAATGTTTTTTTTTTTAACTGACCCTTCAATGTTTTTATTTATTTTTTAATCCATCCATACTGACGAGGTATGTAGACACATGGATCATTTTTCTCTACCCATTTTACATATAGGTATTATATTTGCTATTTTCCAGATGTATCTGGCTATCTCACTTGATAGTAGTAGTAGTCCTAGCTACCAGCACCCTTCTAGATTCCTCTTCCTGTTGTTTCAAACCCCTGTTATAAAGGTTTACCTAAATCATTACCTCTTTTAATTTTGGGGAGGGGGAAGTCAAGGGAGAATTTATTTTTTGAAATACCACTTCTAAATTGAATTCTATATCTGTGCTGTCACCACCACAGGAAAGTCACTTATTTTCTTATTTATATACCTATCTGAAAAGCCTTTTCTTACCCTGTTTTAATATGTAAATTCTATCTGAGTTAGACATTGGCAACTCTCACTTATCTTTCCATTTTATGATAACACCTACAAATGCTGTGGGGATAAGAGTCTCTCCATATCCCCACAGCCTCATGTGGATCACCACACTGGGGTAATTACAAGTTTTCTGGGTCCATTCAATATCAGAACACCAAATATCAAATATTCAAACTCAGAATCTTTTTAGCCTACTAAAGATTGCCCTTCTGAAAAGAGTGATCTACTACTTACTAAAGTATTTTATTAAATTTTCCATTTAAATTAAGAAAACGTCATTCTATCATTTAATCCGAAGTTATTTTCCACATCTGACAATTTTAATGCCCTCATTGCTGTTTGCCAAAGTCCTGTGAAGGTTATAGACAGAGCAGCTTTCTCTAGAAACCAGTGAAATAGAAATAATCACCATTTTTAAACTCAAGATACTACTCATTCCTAGGAGTACTTTATATCCTCTACTTAATACAAGAGCAGCGATGCTCTTCCAGTTCTCTTCCACCAGAAGGTGAGGCAGCGTGAGTGGCTAAGCAAGATTTGTTAAAGAAGGGAAGTTACAAAAGTTAGAGAGGCTCTTCACTGGAGTATTACACATCTTTTTACAGAGGTGATAGCAGAGACTTAAGCTGTGATAAACAGCTAAAGAATAAGAGAAAATTGCAAAATACCAACATAAATTGCAAAAAACAAATTTCTCAAAGTACAAGGCTATTTATATAATCTTCGAATACAACTTAGGTTTCGTAATTTAAATGAACGTTTTGTTGTGATGAACTCCATATAAACAGCGTGAGACATACATATTTCCTTCTCCCGAGTGAGTATTCATCTTGAAGGGACAAAGGAGTTAGGAGAGAAAGAGAGGGTAGAAGCTAGTCATAAAGGACACATGCAGCGAGCAGTGTCAGGGTGGCAAAACCCAGCACAGCACAGCATTTTGGTGCCCTAATCCACACACATTAGCAAAACATGAACGACACTGTCAGCACTGCAGCAAGTAGAGTACACACAGGGTGTGCGTGCTTTCTTGGTGGAAAATTTCTGTATTCTGAAGCCAGGTAAGTTAAGCTTTTTTATATGTTGTCGACACCATTTCACAAGAACATCTGCAAAAATAGTTGATGTACCATTTCTATTCTATCAATTTCTTTCCTCCTCTATGATGTTTATTTATTTGAAAGTTAAGTCAATTAAAGGAAACTATTTTCTTTTGCAGTTGAACTGAAGGCATCCTAATCAATTCCAGGAATAAATACCACCATCCAAAACATCTGCAAGAAAGCTCTGCTCCTGCTGCCTATTATTTCCATTGTGTAGCTGGTATTTCTGTTATTCTGCAGCTGTCATGGTCAGGCATGGTCCTGTAGAGGGAGGCAGCTCCTCAGGTATCTGGAAACAGTTTCCAGTAGGGTTTGGAACAGGACCTAATTCTTAAATTCAGTTTTTTACTCAGGTTGTATCTGCTGCCGAACAAGATGTCTGTTGTGATATTTGCATTTTAACTCTCGTATTATTTGATACGCTGTTGTGATTTGACTGTCTCCCTTTTCAGGATATAGACAAAGGCTGAACAACTTTTTACATAAAAGATCATTTGGCTCTGGCTGGATTTTTTTTTCTACTTTAAAAATCTGTGTACTTTTCAGATTCAGTGCTTAATGTCATACAATAAATGTGTGGAGTATTAAAAGACAATAACTTGATAGGACAAGTGGAATACTGTTTTCACTGTCCAGGAGGGAATATTATACTTCCTTGACTCTAAGAGCCAGTATAAGAAAACAATCTCTATGCATGTGTTGTGGGAAGCAGGGTAAATTCACTGTCAGAGGACTGTATAATGCCAGAGTACACAGAAAATAATACTATTCACATGCTAGAGCATAGCTTGGCCCAATAGTCACTGGCAACGTAAAGATAAACAAGAAGTCATATATTAAAAAGTACAACAATCTCCGGCAGAGTGATTATCTCCTGGCCGCATACTGGCAAACTAATTTGGCTTTATTTGTATGATCCTTGGTATGTACGAGAGTCCCTGTATGGGACAAAGGGGATCTACAATCATCTTCAGGACTAACAGACACAATTTCTATGTATGCTTCAGTTCTTAATGAGCATTTTATGTAAGGAAGTAAATATATCACTAAGCATAGGATAAACGTTTGCAAAATTGACTGCCGTGCATGGGCTACCCTTTTACATCATTATTATGAACAACATTCAGTGGCCAGTTAAAAAGACAGATTTAGTTATAGCTGATAAAATGGAGTGTTTGCACCTGTGAACTTTAGACCACCAGAGACAGAACAAGGGTTTATGTCACAGCTACTGTATCTTGTTCATATACCAGAATGTTTCTGACAGCTAGGTTAACTGAAGGTAAGAACAAACAAACATATAAATACATAAGAATAAAAGAGCAAGAGAAACAAACACTAAGGCATCACAATAAACCTTGTATCAGAAAGAGAAGATGAATGACTGATCAGCGTTCACCTTCAGAATGAAAATTAAAGGGTTGGTAACTGAAGAGTGAGTACACAAAGACTCCCTTCAGTTCATTTACCCTTCCCTTAAACTCCCAAGGTAAATTTTCCCAGGTCCAAGAAACAATGAAGCACAATGCTGACTTCAACAGCAAAAGAAATTACTTTTCTTCACACACACTTTCAAATGTACATAATTTTATGTCATTCTTTTTCTCTACCACCTTTGCTTTTCCTGATATTTAACGAGTAGCAAGTCTCTGATGTCAAAATAAAAATAAAACATTTCTGCTTATAGGGAATGCAAACTCTAATTAAGATGAAATTTGGATATAAGACAAGCTTTGCATTTTCATCAGGAAAACACTCCAGTTTATAAAATATTCCCAGATGTGCTTTTTACTCTCTAAATCCCTCTATCTTGAAAAACTACAGCTTAAATTAAAAACTGAAATATTCATCTTCTGTGAAGGAAGTTTCCTTCTTGGAATTTTAGACAATATTTACCATTGGCCTGATTCCACTGACTTTGGTGAAATTTAGGATGAGATGGAGCACACCATCTTGAAAGTATCAAACTCGCAGGAAATAAGTTCAGACATTTAATTTTTCCTTTAATTTACAATAAGGAGCAATAATCTTAATTTTGGACACTTTGAATCCACCTCAGGAAACTTCAGAGATAAGAGATTCAAAACAATAAAAAAGTCAACTTTTATTTATGGTATGATGGTATGGTCTGATTCCAAAACCTGACATTGAATTTTATTCCTCTCTCTGAGTTCAGTAGGAATATTTTTTGAGTGAAATGTTACTTAGCATGACAACATCAGAAGCTACTCCATATTATTTTACCCATTTGAAAAAAAAAAAGTCTGTGTTAACGTTAGTTATTGGTATGTAATTAGTTGCAAGCATTAGGTAAAAAGCAAAACCCAGCCCCTCTGCCCAAACGAAATCATGAAAACAGACTTCCAAACATTCCTTTAGACTCCAGAATAAACCCTTTTATTCAGAGTGCAACTGTAGCAGGTCTGAAAGTATGCAGGGCTCTGTGCAAAGATCCATTCTATGTTATTATAAAAGTACGTCTGTGGGTACTCCTGGTAAAATGCCCTCTAATGAAAAAGACTGGCAGCAAGCATACGGTGTGTCCTGAAGGAGGAATAACTAAAACCAGTTGCCAAAAGTAAACAGAAAATTTTAAGGCACAGCATCCTGGAGACAGGGGCAGCCTTTATTTTAATTCATTCATTTGGATATGAAGCATCAATCTTGTGCCTCCTTTACTATGCCAAGACCACCACTTTAACCTTAACAAAGTCCTAAGGTCAGCGTAGGTGCAAAAAGACCTCCACGCTACCTGCTTTTTCTTCCTCTCTCTATATATGTACTGAGGGAAGTTCAAAAATTTTGCTAAAGCAGAGGAAGTAATATCTGCATTTCTGATGAAATTTTTGGGCTGAAATGTCAAGTAGCAAATACACTATGATTTATTAGTGTGTTCTCCCCGTGACTTGCCCTTCAGATGGAGAAGTCAAAAACTCCATGAGGACACGATGTCATCAGCAAACACAGTCTGAGCTTTCTGCATGTGCTTCAGGACACCCAGTCAATCCAGCAATGCAATTGTCTGAGAATCCCTAGGGGAACCTGACAATTTGACTTGTGCCCTATACTCTTCTTGAGAAAATAACTCATGCAAAGTTCTGTTTTTCATCAAACCTAACAGGAAATATTCCAAGTCTTCAAAGAGATTTTGGTTTTGATGGGAATGATGAGAACATCTTGTTGGATTTATGCTCATTTTGTCTTACTAGAGGAGAAAATATTCTCCTTGATGCATCGCATAAATCCTTTTGAAAACAGAGCTGAGAACAAGGGTTTAAGAACAAGGCATCTGACATGAAGTTCTGTGTCCTAGCCAGGCTTTATACACGCTTGCTTTTTTACCTACTATTTTATAATTGGAAATGGAAGCCTGTCTTTCCCCATTGCTGTACAGTGTGCTATGGCAATTACATAACATTAAGAACAGATGAACTATAGGGACTTTTTGGTCCCAACTCATACATATAGACTTCATCTAAGCTAGAAAGCCAGGGAGAAAAAAGCTTGTCACATTATCCAGAGCTGTTGCTTCTTCGCTGCCAGAGCAAAACATATGTTTGCTTCAGTCTTGTCTATGCTAATTGTCCATCTTGCCTTTTGTGCAAATTATGGGAGATGGATTCCCAATATGATCATAATTTCGTATTTTCATGGGATTCTTAAGCATCTGTAAATCACATGTACCATCTCTGAACAATGATAAAGAGCTCAGAGAAATTAAAATACAAATCTTTTGGGCATTTTCAATATTGAACATTTGGCTTTGTGTAATTGCTAAATTGGGGGATTCTAGAAATTAATGAAGGAAATATAATTTGCAGTTAGAAATGATTTAATGTTCAGCAACCGAGATTGCCTAAGGATACAGTTTAGTTCGGGATCAGATTTCTAGGTACTAGATTTGAATGCTATTGTCACAGAGATGGTAACCTAAAATATGACGATTTTGATGAGATCAGACCACATAGAATTTGATGATCTTGAAAGGCATAAACAAGTTGTAAACACAGCTTCCTTTGTAAAGTTTTGAGCACGTGCAGATGAGTTTTAAGGTTCTCAGGCTTAAATTCAAAGAAATATTACAAACAGACTCAACTCTTAGCCTCACAGTATTAAAAAAAAAAGTTTTGATTTCAGATTCTGGTCTTGATCCATCAACCAACTGATGTTAATCAAACTTAGTGGAAAAGATGTTTTTCCAAGATCAGTTTTTCAGCTCTTTCTGTCCCTTCTTAAGAAAACATGCTGGAAGACTGCAGGAGGAAAATATTTACTGATCCAAATTGACTCTTGACAGCAATATTTTATGCTAGCTATATAGAACAGAAATACCAACTCTGTGCTGAATAATCTACTGTTCAAGACTGTTCTGAATCAAACTGGGAAAATAAACCAGTAGGGAATTTTCTAACAATTGCTCTTCTACAAATTCAGAGATTAATGTCAGGTTTCAAATTATTTTTTGACTCATTCCTCTTTGAATTAATACCAAAGGCACTACAGAACATCTCCTACAGCTACTTCTATAATCTTCACATAATTGAACTTCTCAAAGGAGAAGCGAAAACTGCCCACAAACTAGACATGATTATAAGAGTTCATTCAGAGAGACCTACCCTTTCACTCTATGTCCCTCAAAGTACTGTGGATATCTCTTGCGATAGAAAGTCCTTAACAGGGGGGACAACAGTAGCCCCATCAAATTTAAGTTGTTTAATGAGCTGTTTCTTCCATTGGGTTCCTAACTGCCTAACTCCTCAAATCATCGTTGTTCTTCATGCTCGTCACCTGACTAATGGCTGTTTTTGCTAGGAATGCTGAAGAAGATCAAAGGACAAAACATATCTGGTTACTTTGCCTTATTCTACAGCAAGATATTACCACGGTTGCCACCACTCCTATCAGAAATAAGTCAGACCCTGACCTACAAAATACGTACTCCGTTGTAAAAGAAACCATCTTTTAAGATAGTTTCTCAGAAGGATTCATTAGCAGAAATTCATTGCTTTACCAGTCGTGACTATCTGCCTTTTGTTTGGAGTTAAAGCTGTTTGGCCAAATGGAGACAATTATTTTGAATATTAAAAATACATAATGGATGTACATTTTCAAATTTTTGCTTCTTAAGTTTTAAATAATTTCTACAATGACAGCTACACCAGCTGCTTTTTTATTCATGGAATTTGATGATGACATCTTGTAATGCTGTAGGAAAATTTCAGTTTGGCATTGACTTAAGTTAATTGTACACTCAGTCATTGTATACTTATTTTATTGAAATTTGTTTCTTCTTGGTCTGTTGTCTGTTTCCTAGAAGCAGCATTATCTTGCTGCTGATCTCAGTTACAATCTGTCCTTCCACAATATCAGCTCAGAAAAATCATTAAATCTACCTGGATTGTCAATGAACTTGGGGTATAGAGATCCATTTTGTGTTCCTCAAAGGACGAAGGCAGACATAAGAAAAAAGGTAGTCAAGATACTGGTTTAGTTTGCTCATTGTATGGACGAGAGATGAAGTAATGATGACATCACAAATTTGGTTTCTGCCCCTTACCCTTTACTATTAGGCAAAGCCAAAGATCTACAGCTTCAAGAACAGAATACAGCCTAGAACAAAATGGGTAACTACTCCTAGCACATGCAGATTAAATTTTATCAAAAGTTATGTTCATTATTGAATCTTAGCAGTAGTATGAATTAACTTTAAATTCAAACAATAACCTTGTCTTTAATTACAGAGAATGAGTTTGCATTGGATCTTTACTAAAACAACAGAACAGACAAAGGAGACAAAATTTGTAGGAAGATACTAATCTTTCACTGTGTCACCCAATTGGCCAAAAAAAAAAAAAAAAAAGTTGAGGCTTGCAAGTCATTTTTCTTCTTCTAGATCTGGTAAAAAGCACAGCCTTCACTGGCAAGTCTTCTGCATCCTCTACCTATTTCAGATATACCAACTAGCCAACACAGCATGGAAAATAATTGCCAGAGAAATTACTGACTAGTGATTGTAATTACTGCCCGTGCAGGGTTCCATCAAAACATGCAACTCCAGTCAATTTACAGACTCCTTTGATCTATATTGTGCATGAAAATTGTAAGCTTTCAGACAATTCAGCAACTGTGAATAGATTTAGAGGAAAAAAAGTTGGTTTACAATGGTCAAAATAAGTTTAATGTACCATATAAATATCTATCATTTCACTGATTGCAGAGACAAAATCATCCCAGGTAGAATAAATGATTGCATTGTTTGATTATGACTCTAAAAGACAGACCAGATGTACTTTCCTTTTGGTTAGAAGGAAAATTAGAAGTTACTTTTTGACATAAAATTTAGTCATCTGTAACGTTTCTTAGGACTCGTCTGTGGACTAATTTGTCTCGGCGATTATGCACAGAATTGGCCTTAGCTACACTGGAGAAACATTGAAGACTTATTTTTTACCTAAATATTTTTTTAATTGATCAGGAAATTACCAATTAAAATAAGAATTATCTTTGCCTGTAAATAAATCCAGGACAATTTCCTTCAGAGGAACAAATAGGTTGGCATGCATGTCATCCCATCATCCGTTTCAGATATTTATTATCTCTGGAGATATTATTCTTTCAGAGCAGTAATCCAGTTTGGGCAACTGACACTGCTCGGAGAAGTCCAGATGTTGCAAATGTTTCAGTAAAATGTTCTGGACAAGACTGCGAGTAGGAAGAAAGTACCATGTCCCAAACAACAACTCTGCAGTTGGACATCTCTAGCCTCTTCTAGAAAGCTTCCAAATCATCTTTCCGCAAGCAAACTATTTCTCCACAATCGTGTATGGGGTAGATGATTATGAATTGCCTTTCCATTGGTTAGTTCTACCAGGTTTGACAGTGAAGACATAATAGTTTACCAGTTATAGTAAGTCAGGTCAAGACATCCAAAATTAAGCCCATTGTTGTGTCTCTCAGGATGACCAACAGTGGATGCTTAAGGGAAATACTTAAGAATCAAAGTAAATACACAGTGGTCTTTATGTTACATCAAACAGCAGCTTAGGGATTCCTTCCAATGAACCACTGAACAACTGTTTAATAGTTCACGACTCCTTTATAAATTTACTTAACTCATTTTTTTTATCCCTTTTATACTTCTGGTCTCTAAAATACCCTGTTGTAGTGAAGTTAATTTGCATTCAGCAAATCTCTGTTTATTGACAATAAAATTGGAGGTGCTCAATGCTATCGTAAACTCTCATCTAGCAGATGTCTCTATATTCAATCCAACATCCTCACAAGAAAAACTAAGACGATACGCTATAAACATTCATACTTGAAAAAAATATATGTAAAAATTCAGAAAAGTGGCAACTCTAAAAGAACAGTATATATCACTTTATCCTGTGGCTTGACCGTCCTCCAAATAGAAATACATATAGCAGCGCTGAAAAGATAACCACAAGTTCGGTAGTTTATCTTAGGTCACTCTGAACATGGGTGTTTTATCCAGTTCAGCTGTTGCCTGAAGTATTCTTCATTGCATCAGTTCAAATGTCACCCGAAATGAAGACTTCATCACTTCTGCTGCTTTTTCCCATTCCGTTGTGACTCTTTGTGATCATCTAATTCCATAGTTAAGGGCAAAGGTTGTAACTAATTACAATTAATACAAGAACAAATCCATCCCCTGATGCCAAGAAGAATAAATTTATGCATAAGAGTGGACTGGGACAAATGAGAATAAGTTTATTTCAGTAAAAATCTTTAATAGATTTAGCAGAGTTGAGATGATACCAAGAGTGTACTATATTACTTTGCACATTCTTGAGCATCTTACTGGATCAAGCAAGATTACTCAGCAGCTTGTCAAATTCAGAATTAAGTAGTACTATTGGGAGAATTCAAGTGGATGCCTCAGTGCTAATACAGATTATACAGTGTAGCATGTGTCTAAGTCGTTTGTTGCATGAAAAATAAAAATATTCTTGCTTTGTTTTCCATAATGTACTTACTTTCTGTTCTTTCAGAGATTAGTTATCAGTGGTTGCCTACTTTCTAAATACATCAATAACTTGAGTAGTTTGTGTAAGTATTCCTGAATATCCAGAAATAAAGTTTGCCATTGACTGCTCCTCCCCATTTTGATTCAGCAACTATATACATATATAATGCAAAATCTCTTTTCACACACATTCTTTGGCTAGCTTCACTGACAGCATCTTGTGTTATAGAAACCTCATTATGTTGGGTATAAAATAGTCTGGAAGATGCAACAGACCCGGTTGTCATCTTTCGCTATTTATTGCATCTGCCCTGTCTGCTAACAGGATATATGTGTTTAATGATATTTATATCATACAAAATGTATAATTTATCATTTATTTCATAGATTTTAATTGGTTCTGGTTCTAGAAATGACATGAATTGAGAGAAAATACTGTTTTGAGACTGCTTATCGATTTAGATTGATTTATTATTTATTGATTTAACCTTTCAGATTCTGAGATTGCAAAAGTAAATTGGGGGAAAGTATTCAAGGTTTTTGAAGAAGCTTTGACACATGAAGACAAGAAGCAGAGAATTCCTACCCCAACATCAATCCAGTTGTTAATTCCTGCGGAAAAACACATTTTGGAAGAGAGAGCATCAGGTTTTCAGCAGCAAATAATAGTTACGAGCAGTTAATTTGATTGAAGAGATGTACGTAAAATACTGCCTATGAAGTGATGGGGGAACAAGCATTTGAGCTCAAGCTTTCTTTGTTCTACTCATCATTCTCCTGGAAAATTCTGTATTTTGAAATCTATTTAGCAGTTTAGGATGAATTAGGTTGGAGTGTGCTGAGATTTTAAGGTTAAGGTTGCTATCAGCACTGCCTATGTGCGAACAAGGAACTGAGCAGAAGACAGAATGGCTGTGTAGGACGTGCACACATTTTCCGTTTTACACTGCAATATAACAAAACTGTTGTTTTGCTCTCACTAGCCTTTTCTTCTCAAAATTTATGTTTGTTCTCAAGAAACAAGTGAAATTGTCTTTCTATAAATCTGATCTCTATTTCTTCATCCCATTTTATTGGCTGTAAAATCCTAATCATCTAATAAAAAGCTCCTCTCTTTCCCATTGTCATGTGTGAGTAGAGGTTTCCCAGCATACCAGACTCTTTTTGATCCCGTATTCAGACTTTCTCTTTTTCCATAACATATTTAACATTTAAATTTATTCAAGATTGTTTTCTTCATTATTGCCTCTTAACTCATTACATCGTGTATTATCGTGTATTAGGAAGTACAAGTGGATCTGTCAGGTACTCTTTGTCAAGTAAAACACACGGGTGATATTTCTCTTACTTTCCACCTTACAGTCTCTCATATTCATTGTACACTGAGAAAATACAGCAGTCAGCTCACATCATTGCATAATAGAAACAGATCCACTTCCCAGAAAAAAAAAAACACAGGTACTGGAATCCAATAATTTTGACTACTTCAGATCAAAAGTAATCCAATATTACCGTATGTTTGCTATTAAATAAAGAGCTTTGAAAACTAAAAACAAGTACATAAACAAACAAACAGAAAACCCCTAAGAAAGCAAACTTAGAAAATTCAACTTTTTAAGGAGCAGTAGTTTCTGAATCCTTCACGCTGGCAATGCATGGAATTTGAATATCCACGTTAACATGTATGCTCTTTGGTAGTACTGCTGCCCATGAATATGACAACTGTCAGAGCCTGGAAAGTCATTCACTCACAACTGTCACAAATCTGCCTAAAAAACAAAGCCACCATGTGTTTATGCAAAGAGATGAGTTACTCTCTTGGCTCAAGTGCATAAAGATGAAATATAGAGCATTCATCGAAAAACTATAACATAATGCTTGGCTCTCTCCCTTCTTCCTCTATTAAATTAACTTTTTTAAGATTAATATTTTCATCCATTTTGCAGCATGTCATAAAATATAGAGTAGTACTTACTTCCAAGGAAACAAAGATCATGGGTCATGGCACACAGCAATTATTTAAAAGAAAACAAGAAAATCCAGATAGCGCATGATTCAGAATGCTCTATAGCAGCTGGAATTCACTTTCGTGAATATAGTGCTGAGTTCTCTTTAGCATAGAGTTTAGGTGCCCTATTGTCTTTTTATTTAAATAAACATGTGAGTCACTTCAACTCAACAACTCACAGCTCAGCAAAAGGAAGCACAAAAATAATGCAGTTGGAGAAAAATCTCATCTGTTTTTATAATTTATGGAAAATGACTTTCTATTACTGTTTTTGCTTTAATGATTATAAGTCCATATATATGTTCAGGACAGACTTGCATGGCTTTGTTGCAGCTACTTGTTTCCATCAGTCCACAGGAACTAACACAATAATATGCTGTCCAAAATGATTTATGATCTCACTCTGCGTATGCAAATGCATAACTTTCAGATGTGAATCAAACTACTGTGGTAATGTGTCAACTTGCAAAGTATTTAAACAGCTGACTACACCTGTTTTCACTTTATGAATGCTTTCAAGTTTTGGCTACTTTGACTCAAAGCAATATGTTTAGGTTACTATTCAATATGAAAATTAAAATTGCCTTCTCCTGGGTATAACAATGTGATGAAGTCTAACAGCACACAGATCTATTAAAATGCTGAGGCCCAACTGCCTCAGACTAACTGGGTGGTTCTCATCAGAGCAAATGAAAGCTGTGCAGCACGCACAGAATGCACTGCTTCCAGAAGCATTCTCCTGGATATTTGCAAAACAAGCATCGGAGTAAGACATATCCGTGGACCTGATTAGGCAGACAGCTGGCAGTTAGCTTGAAATCTTACAGCCTTAAAATAGGAGCAAAGACTAGGTCACAGTCCACACATTCTCTAGCTGAATTGGATTAGTTTGATGATAGGGGCCCAGTGCCCAACATATATATTTATTATTATGTATGAGAGAAGAAGGAAGGTGACACAGAAAGCAAGCTATACAAATACTGCCATGGGCTTAGCTAGAAACACATCCCTCCTCTTGGTAGAAGTATTGTGGTCTCCTTGATCACCCAGCTTAGTGGCTTGAGCGATCACTGACATGACAGCCCTTGGAGTGGTGGTCACTTGTGTTGTGCACAACCTTCATGGAAAGCAGTGTTCAGACAAGTGTCTGTTGCCTTAGCAAGCACTGGAATGCATCCATGTAAGCGTCAGAGCTTGAAACATGGGCATGCAAACACATCCACAACTCTAGAGACATGGAAGAGGAAACTCAAGGTAAATTGGATTGTACAGGTAACCTTAGGTTCAGATGTAATGGCATAAATAAGAGCGATTTAGCACTGACTGTGACATACTGGCCCCGAGAGGCCCTGTGCGACACTTCGCTTTGCATCTATGTAGGGGCAGATTTTCCAGAGCTGAATACTTAGTCCTGCTACAACCTAAAGATGTAAGCAGAGCACTACAGACACAAAATATACAAGGAGGTGAAACACCTGCTAACTACAGAATTCATGAAAATTCCTATGTCACTCATCAACTTGGGCAGCAACATTGCTATACCTGATGTCAGTTACTACTTGAGAGCTACCATGTCTGGAGTGTAAAGGAAAAAATAAGGCTTTTTTAAACACTACATTTTTGGTTTTTTGCACAGGGACATGGTTTAATAATACAAGTCCAAAATATTCAGGTACTAGAAGGCAAGAAAATAAGTCTCAACATTTTCTGGGACATCAAATAATCATTAAATTTCATTCATGATTTTGAAATGTTTCATTGGCATATGCTGGAATCACTTGGGTAATTCGTAGAAGCTGCACAGTTATTTTCCAGTCAAGATGGGCCGGATAATCAAATTTCTCTTGCAGAAAATCAGAAATCTGTAACTCTGAATTCTATGATCCACATAAACCTTTTTAATTAGAAAATACCTTCCACAAGGCAGGTTACAGACAGCAAGAGTCATTAAGAGTGGAAAGAAATATGAGAAGATCAGATGTGGTAGGAAAAATAAGAATACAGGGCATAACAGAAAAAGGATAAAAAACTCCATTTTGATTCATACTTCAATTACTAATTTTGAGTTTTCCTGAATTTTTAACATTGTTGCTTGTTTGGAAAAAGCAGGGTTATTGCTTGGCTGAAACTGGTAACTGGGACAGTGCCTTTGGTGGAAAACCTCACTGGTTTACATTTCATCAGCTAGTCAAAAAAAAAAAAAAAAAACCCGAAGTTTAAAATTACTTATTTACTTTCTGAGCTTCCTCCATGAAGTATTGACCCTCAGTGTCTTCTCCCTCACAGGGATTTGGAGACATTATCCACTTGTCTTTCAGCTGCTGCTTGGGTTCAAACTTACTCTGTGAATGGCCACTGGACCACTTCAAGCCTCCCATACTTAGCCCAAGCAGTTCACAACACTGAACACAACAGCTACAGCACAGGTCATACTATCAGATCTGCAGCAGAACAGACAAGGCAGGAAATGTACCTCTCAACAACCAGTCTCCTCAGTCTGGCTAGAAAGGCCTCCTGAGCAGCTGAGCCCAGACTTTATATAAGAAAGGGGAGTGACAAATCCAAACATTTGACTCAACTAGCTTTAGCAGGCCAAACGTATCTCTTCCTTCCAAACTTATTTCTTGATGACTGCCTCTAGGGGTCAAACAGTTCCAAGAGAAACATTCAAACCAAGGCAAAGGTTTTCCACATAAACACAGTCATAGCAAACATGCACTTATTTTCCATAATAATTTGGAACTTCATCTTGTAGCCTATTTGTGAGCCCCATGACTCTGAATGACCTCATTCCCCTTTCACTCACTCTAGGGTGAAATTCTCCCTCGTTACAGACGGTCTCCAACTCCCAGTGACTTTTAAGAGCCTACAGGAACGAAAGTGATCCCTCTGTAATCCCACCCCTTCTAGACATACCATTTCATACAGCAGTTTCTACTTCCAGTCCATAAACTTATGATTGAATTAGAAGTTGTTCTCCTTCCCCGGTTCTCTCACAGGACACCCAGACTTGGTCTAGATATTCCGAACAGGATATATTTCACCACTTCCCTTGCTCTTTCGTTACAAGGGTGAGTTTTTTAGTGCTATAAAGAGACTCCTTTTAAGTGCAACCTTTGTTTCCAGCTCTGTTTCAGACAACTGAGATAAGCACTGGTGAAGTTACAGTATAATAGTATGACTGTAGTCCAGAAGTGGGCTTTGTAGGTATTACAGTCATACAGGTAGACAGGGCATCTACCAGTCTTGTGTGCGAAGAAAATCTTCACCTTATTTCTGCTGTAATAAGGCAAGTTTAACAGAACCGATCCTCATTTCATTGATGCGACAGAAAATTACAATGTATGATTCACTATTTTCCATCTCTGATTTAATAACTGACAACCATATGTACAATGTACATAAAAGCTTACTGAAATAACTAGAGGGAAATCTTATGAGGACTGATCCTAAAGTAATGCCTCCTATTTTATTATGTTGGCTCATGACATTAGAAGTGGATTTTGTTCATTGCTGGCAAAAATGCATAGCTAATGGTGGTGACTATGTTGAAAAACAGTGTTTTGTAGCTGAGGACTTTCTCTATCAAATGGTGTTATACTGCACTTTGTATCTGTTGAAGCTTCCACAGAAAAAAATAGGAGGCATTACTTTCAGGGCAATCTACATGTTTTATCAGAACTTAGTCAAAGCTGAATAGATCCGAATACAGGAAAAAGTCATGGATTTGATGAAGCGTTAGGCTGACAAATGCATCCAGAGCCACTCCAGGTCTTCTGGTAACACAGATTTTTCTAAGCAGAATAAGTTTATGTTCTCTTCCTCCTAAAGCAGGAATTTAAATTGCTTTAGATTTTAAAAACAGGCAAGACCCTTTAAATTGTAGACTCGGTGGAATTTTTTCATTGTACTACAAATATCTGCCTATCAGCCTTCCTTTCTCCTTTACAATGAGACCTGAGCAGCTGTGATTAGTGGAAGGAATAATATACTTCAACATAAAATTAATTGCTTCTACCTACATGGCTCTCACCAAGTTCATAGACCATTTGCTGCTGGGTCCCACACCACTTGCTCCCTCATGTACCTAATTTTCCCTCCCATATGGCCCAGAATGCAGAACACAAAAGGGATTCAGAGCCTGGGACTTCACCTGAGAGCCATTAAGCAGGTTCTAACAGACCTGGGTGGGAGGTATGGAAACACCTTATTGCAAAGGGTTTTACAAAGATTACAGAAATGATCTGTCATATGGTGAATGTACTTCAGTGCCTGGCTTTGCTCTAAATCAAAATCTAA
The DNA here is from genome assembly GCA_013396635.1 of Penelope pileata. Taxonomy (NCBI): domain Eukaryota; kingdom Metazoa; phylum Chordata; class Aves; order Galliformes; family Cracidae; genus Penelope; species Penelope pileata. Next base: position 1,781,349 of record WBMW01001463.1, on the reverse strand, counting down.
CAATCCTTTGTCATAAATTACGGTACCACAGACAGCAGACAGAAGTGTAGAGCAGTACATGAAATTATTTAGAAATTATCAACTGTGCTTTGAATATTCCCTCTATTTTATCAACAGCTGTATGTGTGGGTTCATATTTTAGGTATAAATCATATATTCACACACAACATCCACATCCAGTTGATATTTCCTTTTAGAATTCAGAGGGATGGTTGTCTGCTCTTGAAAATTCTCTCAGAGTAAAAGAGCTGATAGGTTGAATTTCCCTTCCATATTTCTGGGGAAGAGAATGGGTTCACAAGCACTCGTCAAAACCGATCAGAACAAATTAGAAGCATTATGATAATTTCAGTAACGTAAGAACATTCCTTTACATAGGAGTCAGCGTTGTATTCAGAGAACTATATCCACTCACCTGCAATCACTGTTTCATTTGTTCTGTTGTATCCTTTAATATGGAGAACTGATTGAACATAAGCAAGTTTTTCACCAGTCACTCACTATTCATGTACTAACTTTACAGATAGTGAAGTTAATTCAACACCCCACATGGAATCAACAATTTGATATAACATTGAAAACCAGTGAAGTTGATTTTTAAATGCAAAATGTATCCTGATAACATTTTCAAGTAATCTTGTAATCAAGTATCCTAATTCTTCAGCATTTTATGAGGACTTCCCAATTTGCATTATGGAGCTTTTTTAAAATGTGAAGAGCACACAACTCAATGACACCTGATTTATTCTCAGTATATGCAGTATAAGAATACTATATTTGACTCAAGGAGCTGAAATTCATGCAATTGACAAATTGAAATACAAAAAGTTTTTTTTGTTTACACACTCTCACAGGTCACTCAGAGGGGTTCTGGAGTCTCCAACCTTGGAGATGTTCAAAATCTGACTGAGTATGGTCCTGAGCAACCTGGCCCAGCTGACCTTGTTTTCAGCAGGGCATTGAGGTCAACAACCTCAGGGTTCCTTCACTATACCCACTAATCTGTGATTCTGTGAAATATCTTAGACAGAAATATGTTTGAAATTTGAAATGACACCTCAGTGTTTAAGCACAAACATGCAAAGGGGCGACTGTTGGAGAAAAGGTCTACTTGAAAACTCAAAAGTTAAAAAGAAAAATTTTTTACTAGGTTAAAAAAAAGGACAATTTTTTTTTTGATTGCTTCAATAATAAAATACTCTCAAGAGTCTTCTACTGCAGAGCCAAGAAGCACCTTACATACGTTAAGGATGATAACCAGTTTGACATCCTGAGTTCTTACACAGTCCAGTGGGAAAAAAAAGACACACTTAGAATGCAAAACAGTACTTCCACAAATGATTTCAGGTTTTTAGAAGTAGTGGTTTTGAATGTCTTCATGCTTTTTGTTCTCCTTTTCTTCCTTCCTTCTTTTCCCCACACTCTTTCCAAGTTAATTTTTATTTATATTTGTTTAAAAAAAAAAAAGTTGGGATTACCTGGGCAAAAAATAAAGAAAGGAATAAAAGGCAACAGAAGTTGAACACCTCATGACAATCTAAATAAATTTCAAAAATTACTGCTTCCATTCTGGAAGTAAAACACCGTACTGTGCAATTCTGTTCAGTCCAGGCACATCTACCAGGCTGAGGTTGCCAACCCTTTTCGTTATGAACCACACTTCTACTTACACTTACTGAAATTCCACAAAAACTTCACTTCAGTTGGAGAACAGGAGAACAGTAAAGTCATAAAAACAAAAAATCCTAGTGGCTACACGAACTGACATGTTTTTTTGTTTATTACATCTTGAGACTCATCCAGAAAAAAACTTTGGGTCAGATGAGGAATTTATATAAGTATAGCTTAACCATGAGAGCACTTGCAGTTCTTACTTCATACTATTTATCCAAGACTGACAATGAATACAAATCATACCTTCACAGAGCTCAGTAGTCCTAGATTTCTAGATCAGTTAATCCTTTTTCCACAAGGGTCTGCCCACCCTCTCAGACAAACAACTCCTTGGTGGCTGCCCCAGGTCACTAGTTTACTCTTTCACATGGTTCTTCCACTCAGATGTGCTTTGCATACAAGCACATTTGGGAGCTCCTCATTGTCACTGATTGCTAAAACTCCCATCTGCAGAAAGAGCTCTTCCCAGAATCCCAGTCTTAGGCTCTGACAGCTAAGTCAGGGCTCCCTTGTAAATGAGAAAAGCTCAGTAACTGAACTAATGCAGCACTGACAAAATATCCTTTGGTTTGGGGATAGCTGTTATTATATGGGAGGGGAAGGAGGCCTTGTCTACGTAAGCATCTATTCGAGCACAGGAAAAAAACCACGCCACATCCTTTGGTGGCCTCAGTTAGTCCTCAGATTTTCATATGGCTTCCATGAAGACAGCACCTCTACTGGTCAGGAGGATGCAAAGGCTGGGCTGAATTTTCCTCTGATTTGCAATTCCCACCGCCTATTCCAAAAGGCCATGTCATATTCTTCATTTTCAAATATATCATGCACCATCTCAAAACTTCATTTAGAGGAAGTATTATAAAGAATTTCTTATCCTTAAATAAGGACTGAAATTACTAAAAGCTTGAAAAAAAATGTACAAGTCCTACAAGAGTGAGCAGGACACTGCCAATCTGCTTCACACGGCAAGCAGAGCCAGGGCAACAAGTTGGGTGGCCAAAGCACAGCTCTTCAGAAGTGCAATGCTGCAGCTTGGCTACATCTCAGCCCAGGGACATTCTGCCTCCATCTACATCTTGCATTTTTGTCTTACCTTTGGCAGAGGGTTTAATCACTTTGCTGCCAGACACACAGCAGTGACATTTTGTATGATGGTTCTGCTGTATCACAGGCAATGCTTTGCATTCCCTTTAAAATTATAGTTGCTTGGCTTTACAGCACTCAAAATCCAATAAATCACCACAGCAGAATACACTGAGTCTTCCTTGCTGGGGTTATACTCAAGTACCCAAGTGTCTCCTATTTCTTCCTTCTGTTATTACTTTCCAATCCTGTATTTACTGAAAGAAGGAATGGAGGATTTAAAAAAAAAAAAAAGAAAAGAAAAAAAAAAGGCTCTGGAAGTTGTGGACATCCTTTAGAGAGAACAGAAGTGATCTACAGCCAGTTTCCCCTCATGATAAAGCAACCAAATATTTTTTTTTTTAATTAGGAAAAGTATTTTTTAATAATGTTATAAATAACTCATTCTGGCAGACTGCAATTGCTTCATCAGCATTTGAGCAAAACTCTGTTTTAAATGGACCCACTGCATCACACTTGTAATTCATGCAGCCTGAGCAATATCATGGGAGACAGACTTTTTTATTCCCATCCCTTTTGTAGTTTTTTTGTTATTATTGTTATTAATAAAAAAAGCTTTAAGACCTGGCCATGAGCCAAATTGTATTATGTTCAAAGTTTGTGGAAAAAAAAAAAAATCATGAACACACATGGTCCGCATGCAGAATACAGACTTAAGCTTCAAATTGGAGCATTTAGGGAATGCAGAAAAGAGCTCAGATAACAAGCATAAGAACAGAAATTTTCTAAGGTTTTAGCCAACAGGTTGAGCCTTTCTTACTGGGATCATTCCTTTGCACATCGTGTAGTTACTCCATAAGGGATACAATTATGTTGACTGCATTGTGTGATTTTTCCATGAGTCCAGCCTTTCTGACTGCTTGGTAGGGCATCCACTTTAGCTGTATATGTAGCACCAGAGCTCTTCCACACATTGTTCTTCATTACTAGAGGTGTCAGTCACTGAGTCCCTGAATTTTCCTTCCTGCTTCACACAGCTGAACTATGAACACATTTATTTTCTCCTGTTGCCAAAACTGTCAGAAGTAAAATTTAAAATCCTGATCTAGCCACAGTACATAAGTATGTGACAAGTCCCATTGATTCACTGTGATTCCAAGTGCTTAAAATTAAGCATGTACTTAAGCATACACTGGCTTTGTTGGACATCAACACCAATTTCAGCTTAGTAAAACCATAAGTCTCTGTGCTCAGATTTCCTACCTGCGGCATTCTCTGCATTCAGAGGTGCTAAGGCACTAAACAGCATTAGAACATTGGACTTATATAGGCTTTAGTTTATAGAGATGTGAGCCTTAAGAGCCACATATCAAATCCTGATGTCTGAAATACTCCATCTCATTAAAAGATATAGATCCTTCCCTCTGAAGTTGTTGTTTGCTGGGCTTGGAGATTCAGTTGCAAACAGAAGATTGAGTCCTCATACAGGAGCCCAGGCAGCAACTGTGGCCAACTAACGTGTATCCACATATTTTACTATACGAGGAAAGGAGCCCATTTTCACTCGGAAATAAGATATGCAAAAAATCCTGTTACCGAAGAAAGATATGTCTATCAGTCTGGACATACATACATCACCCAAGTCTTTGACATACTAACTAAAAATAGCTGCAGTAATGTACAAGAGATTTTGACTCAAAGGTAAAACTCTCTCCCTGTCAGGGAGCATCAGAGGTGTATTGCTGTTCTTCCTGCAAGGAAATGCAACATTTGTATAGCACATGGAATGAATCCACTTTTGGCTAGAAACTAACATTGCTCCACTTTTGGCTAGAGCAATGCTCTAAGGAGTCTTCAATTTTTTCTTACCTAAGAGGGACACCCATGCTAAAAACTGATATGCTAAGAGCATCCTTTGACAGATGTTCTCACTCTCTCACCTGCTCATTCATCCTTCTTCTCTACTATGATTTCTTGCTGCTTAGGCCTTGCTCCCTTGTTCTTTACAAATGCTGGGAAGAAATCTCCTCCCTGGCACAAGGCATGCCACCAGAAGAAGCAGGTGGCAGTTGTGAACAGAGGATGAGAGAAACCCAAAAGAGAAAGCTGTTTGGGAAGTAACGAATACAAGTGCTAATTTATATTTTAATCATTAAAGAGAGATTAAAGCCAACAGCATCATGATTTTAAATCTGCAGCTGGTGGATTTCTTTGTCTTCTGGTCAATGAAGCTGAATTATGAGACTGAGGGAACTTCAAAAGTGCTAAAAGATGTTATAATAATAATAAGGGGAGGTCTATAATTATAGAGAGATTATTGCATATAATATGTAAGTGGATTGCACTTAAAGAGCCTCATCAATTTCCACTGCAACTCATTGATGCCACAGATGAGAACTTCAGGTGGGAGGATAAGCTATAGGAATGGATGAACACTTAAGAAACAAAGTCCTCGTTTTCATGCTAATGTCCTCGTGCAGTTTAGAAGAAGGGGAGAGAAATAGTCTTTTTAGAGTATTGTGATAGCGATGCAGCATGGCAGGGGAGGAGGAAACTCCTCTGGTGCAGTGATGAACTGCTTCAAATGAACATTTAATAAAGTTGTTCATGAGACAGCAGCTGTAAGCCTTCTGCAATCCCAGCACATTTTATTATGATTGCACAAAATAAAATAGTCAATGTCTGTCTGGTGTAACTAGAATGACAGTCACTGGAGACCAGAAGATTTTGATGTTACTGATTTTTCATCCTTCTCTTTTTAGACTGCAAGAGCAAGCTATATTCTCATGGGACTGTTCGCAAGGACTCGTCTTCTACACGTAGAATCATTAGTTGAACACACTGTAATATTAGGTGGCGTTATTTAAGTTTTACGTAATACTATGAAAGAAGCTCTCTCCCAAACAGCAGTCTTCCTCTGCTTTGGATATTCTTCACCATTGGAACTCGTCTTGGCTTGTCATCTTCCTCCACGTTCTACGTCGGTGAAACTGTTCCACCCAGCAAAGACAAAGGCAGATACAGTCTTCCCTCCCTGAAAGAAATTCCTTTGGTATTCTGTTGTATCACATACAGAAGAAGAATAGGTGGCTTAAACATCTTGACTCCCCTCCCCAGTTTTCAGGGCATACCAGCCTTGTACTATACTTGGAGCAAATGTAGAGCAAGTGTTTCAGCTTTCCTGCTAAAAGAACAAGGCTATCTCTCACAACACTTTTTTCTCTCCCGAATCCAGAGAATGACATCACTGAATAAGTCTTAGATTCAATATGCAAGAAAACTTTTCCTGACTTAAGATCATTTCTAGTAAAATATATTGGTATCTAACCTTCAAGATCCCATGAAATGCAGAGAGGGAAGCAAGTACCATAAACAATCCAAAGCAGCCACACTAAAAAGAGAATTCTGTTACTGTACTTTACCAGTTCTTGAGGACACCATTCTCATGACTCTGGACAGGAGAAGTCTGGAAAAGCAAGATCTCATTCTTCAGAGAAAATAGAGCATTTATGGTCCTGTTGAAACTAAATTTTTGTTGTACAGTTTTTAGTTAAAGTAAGAGCGAGTTGAGTCTTTAATTATGATTTTGCTACAACTAATTATGCTCCATATCACATTTGGGGCTGCACAAGTTTTCTATATGCTCAGAAAGCACTACTTCTGAAATTAAAGGCTTCAACTCCTGTCAGCAATCAAGCTAGACAATGTTGACCACCACCACTCCAGGTCAAATATCACCCAAGTTAGTGAGATCTGCATTACATGCATTCCTATAAAAAAAATTTAAAGAAAAAAAAAATTAAAGGATAAATTCTATTAATAATCTTAGTCAAAAGATTGGTTAAAGAGATATTCCATCAAATGTAAGGTAAACAGTTGGAATGTAACTCTTTTGTACATGGAGCAGCACATGCTTCTGTCCATCACTGCACATTAGTTTACCTTTGCATTCTATATACAAGAGGTTTTGTTCACACCACAAAAAGCTCCCTGTTGCAATTTTAGATTTTTTCCTTCAGCTTCTTACAGAACAGCATTGATTGTTCTCATGAGAAAAATTACACAACCTCAGCTTCAGTAAAGGGACAAATTTTCAGCTGCCATAAACTGATATTACACCAAGGTCATTACAACTGCACAGATTTACAGCACTGTAATCATTCAGACATAGGACTCAAATCCATCCATCAGTGTTTTGTATCTTGCATCATCACTTAACACTCACTTCTAAAGACAAAATACAAAGATGAATTAAGCCCTCTGGGTTTTATAGCTACTAGAAGTTGCTCTACTTAATGATGTAATCAATCTTTTCTATTGTTTGTCCCACACTCCTCCTCCTGCCCCCATCCTGAAATAAAAGAGCTGTTAAAGCATCAATTTCTGTTGCTGATCTTTTCCCTTTCCTGTCCTTTGTGCATATTTTCTAGTTTACACTTAATGTCCATTCCTCTCAATTTATTTCATGATCTTGTTAGTCTGCTGTCTAAAGCCAAGTGTCAAATGGAGATAGCCATATTGAGACGGTCAGTTTAGTGGGGTGAAAGACAAATTTCAGCTTTTTCTGTGAAGAATCGACAGCCACACAGTAAAGTAACCATATGGTATTTAGCACAATGAAACCAACCCTGGCTGAGTTGTTCTTAAAGACCACAATGATAGGTTGAACACTGAAAATTTCAAAAATAATCACATTCATTTAAATATTTGCAGGCCTTACTTTTAGTCAACGGCCATAAGAAATAACTAGCTGTAAAATAAGCATTTCAGCTATTTCACTTTATATGGGGTGGATTACAATTCATATCGCAATACTAGTCTCAAACAGTTCTGTCATCTTTCAACTGCTCTGTCCAACAATAACTCAGACAACAATAAAGGTAAAGTAAGAAATGAACACAATGGATCAGTTTAGGGTGGGTTTATTTTTGGCACCTTTTGATCTTTAGATTGCTTTTGAAACATCAGCTTCCTCTTTCCTGTGTCTAGTATTCAAAGAGATCCCAGATTCCACTCGAAAGGACGAAAAAAATCCAACAACAAAAAAAATACAAAAAAAGCCCTACAACAAAACCAAACGTACTTCCATCAAACAATTTTGAGGACCATATTCTTTCACATACAGCCAGGCTTATCTAACTTATATTAAGGTTCACAGATAGGCCTCTATATCAGCAACATTTATACTTTCACTTATATCAACACTGATCTCTTATGCTCACAGTGATGCTGATCACACATACAGAATTAAGCCCATGCTTAAGTATTTACAGCAGCTGGGCCTTAGAGCCAATTTTTCCCCCAAGGTATTCAGGCATCTCTGTTCCTTAATCATTTTTGGCAGCATACAAATAGATGCAGATTTGCATATATTTACCAAAAGCATACGGCAGCCTGCAGCTACTGTAACTTTACTTGCAGAAAAGGTATACAATTTTTCAGAATTGCAGAGCATCTCAGCTACCAGATGCCTTTGTGTATTTAACAAAAGCTAAGCTTGACTGAATATATAGAGAGATCTGCAGCGTCTCACTTGACACGTACTGATGTATCGCCAATCAAAGCTATCTGTAACACCAGCTTAATCAGTTAGTCCTCAACCTTGGAGAATAACTCATTAAAGAGAAGCACAAAAGAGAAGGCAGCTCGATAGTGTTTTCAATGATACATAAATAAAGCTGCCCTGTCATGGTAAATTCTGTGTAACAGGGAAAATGGTATAAAAGCTGACATTGATCTAGAAGCTTGGTACCTCAGGGCACAGAAAGGGGAAAAGCCATTTAATCACCAATGCTGACTGTGTCCATGATCTGGTGAGAAGCTCGTGCCAGTAGCTGTGACCCATCAGGTGACCCTCAGTCAAAGTGGATGAGCTCTGCACCTGAGGGAGCATGGCTAAGCAATAATAAAACTGGTCTGATGGAAAATGGGAAAGGAAACCCAACAAGGTTTAGTCTGCATTCAAATGCAGAAACATTATTTCTCTATCCATTCTGTTCCACCCTGTGGTTACAAACATTTCTGAGGAGGGGAAAAAAAACCAACAACCAGATTGAGATTCTGTTTGGAACAATAAACTTGTAAGAAAAGTTCTTTGCAGAATACTTATGTTGAAAGGTAACTTTATGTTAAAAGTACATTCATTACCATATTTATTGAATGTTTGTATTCACATATTTTTACTTTTCAAATACTATTTATTTTCCAGGCACCTTTCAAGCCTGGAACAGAGGTTTTGAAATATTACCCATCCTGACTGATTTCCCTTCTATTCCAAAACCTTCCTGACTATCTGCTAAGGAGTTAATTTCTGCTGTTAAAGGCAGTAGATAATTAAAAACTTTTTGCTCTGAAAGCTTAAACATAATCCTGGTTAAAGATGCTTAACTGATTTTAGGTTTTTGTTCATTTAATGTTACAGTAACACACTTCTGACCATTAGCATATTGATAATGTATTTTATTTCCCTCACCTCAGGTGTTTTGTAAAGTATATAGCAATAGTATTGAATTCTGTTGACTAACCACAGGTAGGAGAGTAACTAGAGAACTAGAATTTCAAGGAAAAAGATTCAATGAAGCAATCTTCCATTCACTGTGAAGAGCTATCAATCTTAAAGCAACTATATTGAGCTTTTATTTCCCCCACCACTTTTTAAAAAATCTCCGAAGTAAAAATCATGGTGCCCAACCAGAACAACCATGAGACTACTCTAAAGAACTGGGACGACAGAGAATGGCTGAAAAGGGCTAATGCTACCTCCACACATTTAAAAAAAAAAAAACCACAAAGAAGGATGAATGTCATCTTCCCTCTGCACACACAGTTTTTACAAAACTGCATCCAGAGTTGACAGCTGCAGGTCAAGAACAATAAGAGAATACAAGACCAAAATGAGATCCAAGAAAATAGTCTTATAACACGGAGGCTCAAGGAACTTTGCCCATGCAATTCATCCAGTGTGTGTTACTACCATTGCACAGAAGAAAAAAATAACACGGCTCTAGGGTTCAATCTCATACAGAGGTATATAAGACCAGCGATATAAATTTGTAGATTGACAAATCTAACCTCAACATGAGATGCAAATGTTTATTTTTCAGGGAAGACCAACTGTCTTCCCTTTATCAGAGGATTTGTTACTTTTACTCTCATTCAAAAAGAAAAAAACTGAGATATACTTTAGTTGAACTTTCCAAAAAAGCCTAGATGATGGGATGAATGAAGATAAGCACAGCTATCTGCTGCAACTTCAGAGCATAAGTTGTGCCAGTGTCGATCCTCTCACAGCCAGCCTTAAGCCATCAAATAGTTCAGTTGTCCTCAAATTCTAAATCAACTTGAAGTTAAAAAAGACATCACACATTAGTTTGTATATAAGAAGCAAGATCTTTTTCTCATCACTGTGAGCGACAAAAAAACCTTAATTACAGAAAAGTCACTGTACCCTGTTAGAGTGAAGATCAGACTAGAAGCTACATAACAAATTAATGAAGACACTCAATCCAGCAAAGGGAGCTTTAAGCTCTGAGCTTTCATTACTGCCTTAGAAGTTTAATTTCTTGCAGAATCTTCCTGCAATACAAAAGTTTTAGAAATACCAGTGTCTTTCTCAGCCAAAGAAGGTTCCTTCCCCAGTCCCACTGCACAGACTCCCTGGTACAAAGTCTTCTTATTCAAACACTATTATAAAAGGTGAGATTTACACCTGAATTGCTAACATAGTATGAAACAAGTCATGGGGTGCAGTCCACCAGGGTATGGCCTAGAAGACAAATACTACCTTAGTGTTTAAAATGGAATTCCAAATGCTTACCATCATTAGCTTGTGGTTCATTATACATGACTGGATACCAAGACACGTATAAGGCTAGGCACTGTTTTGGAGGAGTCCAGGTATTGCAGATGTTTTGTTTTGAATAATTATGGAAAATATTCCCCTTTGTTTTTGCTTGCAACAGAGCTGATTAAATTTAGGCTTGTAAACAGCTAGCTTTATAGTCTGCATCCGTCTGCTTTAATATTTTAGCAGACTTAAGAATACACTTTCAACCCAAGTCTCCCAGTCATCTACACTTACTGAATTTTGAATCACATTTTGCAGTTGACTCAGTTCCCATAAATAGGATCAATTTCAGATCAAATTAAACCAGAAGATATACTGCAATACCTTATCTAACACAGTCTCGTTTAAATGGGCAACCAGGCCAGACGGTAGCTAGTCTGAAGTAGCCTCCTGAAATTGGTAAAAGAGACTTCAAGTTCACAGCACCAGTTGTTCTGCTCTTCAGTGCTGCTCCTACTGAGCTGCACTACTTACTAATGCACTTATATGTGAAGTGATGTGCATTTCTGAAAAGAAAATACAACAGAAGTCAAAGTTTAAGCTGCGTATAGTGCCTTGTTCGTGTATTTTGCACAGGCAAAAGCTTCATCCAAAGACTCCACTCACTCTTGTGATCTCTCATCCATGTTCTCTGCAGAATATCATACACCACTGAATTGCTTGAAAATGAAAACACACACCCTGAAGACTATGGGATTCTGGACTTAAGGTTTATTTTATGTTGTGAAGGAGCATGGGTAAGGAAAAGGTTTATCATACATTTAAAAAAAAAAGTTTGTTACAAACAAAATAGAAATTATGAAACGTCAAAACACTGTAATTGACTAAGGGCTTTACACATGAGACTTAGAATGCTCTTTCCAAATTCCATCTCGACTCAAGGAAGGGAAAAAAGATGAAAGCTGTTTTTTCGTTATTATTTTTTGATTGTGCTATGAATATTGAACAGAATTTACCAACAGCTGCTCTGTTAGAGGGTACATCATAAAAACAAATCAATTACTCAATCACCATTAGCTAAATTTCTCATTACCTAGTTTGAAATATATAGCAGCTCAGCTTTCTTTTCAAATATATCTTCAAGTTGGCTCTTTCCCTTCAAAAAGAGCACAATAGAATGCCAGATCTTTCTGAAAAGTCATTTCAGTGGATTATTTTCATTATACATCGTGTTGGACTGCTTAAATGTCTGGTCAGATATCAATCTCACCTGAGCCCTGAATGGTACTGATTTGCTCTCTGACATTACCTATATCCCCAAGGTTTTAGCAACAAAAAGAATGCTGCTGCGTATACGGGAGAAAGTGACAGCCAAAGGATTAACCTGCTTGTTGATATTCATGTTCCAGCACATCCCCTGACAAACAGAATACTCCAGGGGTCAGGCTTCATCCTAATCAGAAAGGAGAGAATACAGATTGTTTTGATCAGAACTACATGTGTCTGGAAGGCTAATCCAAAATTAATTAGATCTGGGCTGCATAATATTCATTTGGATTTGTAAACATGGTGACGGGGGTATGAGGATTATGCAGATAGAGAACAGATAAGGTAACTAATTTGTAGGTTGATGATGCTTTAATAATGTCACAAATGTACTCCTTTGTCTTAATAATTGCTAAAAATAAGGAATATTTTTACTGTAAATTAGTGTGCAGACAGCAATTCATTCAAAAATGAAGACATTTTAGCAGTCATAAGATATGGATGGAGATGGTTTTAGCAACAATATTCAAATAAGTATTTCCACTCTGTCACAGTAGTCAGTTTAGAGCAGTGCAGTCTTTTTAAAGACGGTCACCTTCGGTAAAGGGAAACAAATACTAAATTATTTTTAAACGGTTGCTTACTATCTTTTAAAAACCACTAGGCCAACTTGCACATATTGAAAGCTGATATAGTATTACTGGTTTCAACAATAATACAACAGTTTTAACTTTAAGCAGCTTCCCCTCCCACCCCATAATCAACCTTAATGTACCGGTAAAGAAACGAAATACAGCACAGTGTTTAATGATTGGGGAAAAAAAAAAAAAAAAAAAAAAAAAAAAAAAAAAAAAAATAGNAAAAAAAAAAAAAAAGCACTAAGTTACAAGAACACTGAGACAGTTAATAACACTGCCCAGAGAAACACAGACATTGTCTGCCTAATTTCACATGGACAGGGAGGAGTGCTGGGGAAGGAGGTCCTCTGCAGGACTCACCTGAGGAGATGAGATATACTGCAGACAGGTTCACAGTCTGCCTAATACAAAGTGTTGATCAATTTGGAAGGAAGGAATGGGAATGAGAAAGCATGAAAATGGAAACTGGGAACACTTACAAATTCATTAACTAAAGTGTCTTTCTGCAGACCAAGGTCATCCTTATTCAGCTCCTAGATTACACATCCTCCCCCATCACTATCAACGTGAGCTGATCAGGATAACAATCTTCCCTTGTGTTACGAGGATGTCACAAACAGACCATTTCTCATTTTCCTTTTACAAATGGATTAATACTGTGCCAATTCATGACCCCATTTCAATCTGCATTGCAGGTGAAGACTTATTAAAACTATACTGAGATTTTATTCTGTTTTCATGTATAAAAGTTCTGTTCTACATACAGATTTTTCAGATGAAACTACAAAACATAAATATTTCAGAGAAGAATGATGGGAAACTACTTCAGGGAATGGCATATTTGACAAAATGTCAGACAATGGCCCTGAAAGCTAAGATAGAAGATGATAAAGATAAAAATGTTTGCTTAACGGATAAACCCTCTGGGACAAAATTCATGCTGTATCTGTACAATCCCAGTGGTGCTACTGTGCCCCAGCTCACGACTGGTCTTCATCAGTACAACTGCAATGAAGCATTATTTTAGAGAAAATGCAAGTGACAAAGTCCCACATTAGGGAAATTGTATCAGAATAATAAAAAAGTGATAAAGTTATGATTAGGAGGTGCTCCCCTTCTCACCCCCCACAGGAGAACAGAACTGTAATTTGGAAACCATTTTTGGCATCTGACCACAGTTCCCCCACGGAATTTGCTTTTGGGAAAATGCATTCCTCAGCGTTGTTATACACATTCTCAAGAGGCCATTTCCTTCCTTGTCTGCTTACTGGAGTTTACTTCACAACTATCTTTGTAACCAAGCAGTTTGTAGCTGACCTCTGAAATACTTGCTTTGATTCTTGGCAGGCTCTAGGCAGAAACTGTATAAGGTGTGCTTAAAGCAGAACACTCTCAGAAATAAATAGAAAAAAGCTAGAACAAATATTTGCTATTTTAACATCAGCAAAGTCAAGACAGTATGCTGCTGTGATATTTAACACTGCTCAATGTAATCCAAAGGGGATTGCGCAGCATCTGAACGGACTGTTAATAACAAAAAGGATATTTGCAAAGGAGAAGAAACAAGGTAGAGATGTAGGAGGGCTTACCGTGTTATATAAAAGATGAAAAACTTAAATTCTGTCAGAAAGAACAATTTTAGAATATGTTTACACCAATTAATTTTACCCTCTGAAAGCTGATAGCAACTCTTAATTTACTTGCAGCTTTCCATTCTTTTACATATGATGTTTCCCACCAGGGATGCTTACCTCATTGTGAAACAGAGAGCAGAGACCAGCACAAAGCAGCTCTGACAACGACATAGGCTACTAAGTGCAAAACCCTTGATTTGTGCAGTTATTCTATATAGCTATATGTCAGAGCAAAATTAATTCCAGCAAATATCCCCAAACATTTGTATAGTTTGGAATAAAACTTAAAGATTCAGACAAGAACCTCATAGCTCATCGGAAATACCAAAACCTTGGGGAATAAAATATGCTCAAAGTAATTAAAAATATTTTGCCTCTTTGGCCTAGAAAAAATGCCAGTTTAGCGTCAAGCAAGTCAAAACCAGGAAGAAATATGATGGGGATCCGGTATCACATTTCTTCACTTAAACATAATAGCCCCAAACGGAGATTCAGGGTTTTGCTCTGAAAGTGTGAACCTGTTTTGGGAAATAAAAGATTTCTCATCACAAAGACTTTTACACTAGCCTAATGTGAAAACTATAACTTCCCCGTGAAAATGGAAAACTAGTAGAGAGTAAGTTCTTTAAAAGGACAAGCTTCGATAGCAGGTAGCAAAAACAGCTTGGAAAGATAAAACAGAGAACAGCACTCCCTTGGTACCTGGTGTTGGGGGATATGGATCGTACTAAGCCCTTTATGGTGCCTCTGGACCAATAAGATTAAAAAACAAAACCCCAAATCCCACCACTGCAAGATTTGGAGTTCACTTTGGATACTGACAAGTACTTGCTAAAAGGAGAAACAGGGTTGGTATACACTGCTGGGTCCCTTTGGGAAAATTGCTGCTGGGCAAGTGGCTGCCAACCTCCCCACCAAGTCAGCCACCAAAATCCAGCCCAAAGCATCACCAGCACAGACTCAAATGAAGTACGTTTTACACTTCTTCCCTCACACTTTCCAAGCCAACTCATTCTTCTAAACTTGCATCCTACAAATCATATATAGGTAAACATAGCCTAAACAAAAGAGATTTAAAAACAATAACAACATTAAGTCTGATTCACAGCAGTCCCATAGAGAGTTGTTCTTCCTCTATTTCAGGGAGTAGAGACGCAAGAGCTGCTGGAGCTGAACACATTTTATCCTCAAATCATGGCATTACTCTAATTAAGGAACAGGCACGTTTTCCTTCAGACTCTCCCAACTGCAATGATTTTTCCTCTGTGGCTACTGCTATCTGTGTGCATGCAAAAGGAGCCAACCAGCTAGCTGTTACAACAGAAACATTTCCGACCTAGCTCCAATCTGACCAGTTTGGAAAAAAGATGTTGTATGAAGTTGCTGCAGTTACACAGACAAATTAGCTGAAAAATCCTTCACTTTCCAGCTTCATCAAAAACTATTTCCATAGCATCATTTCCCTAAATACATTACATTTACACCAATCAATGGAAGCACAGACATACTTCAGAGAACCAATTCCTGTCAACAAAATACGTTTTTTGGTGATCACAGTCAATAATAGGCAAACATCAGCTGTTACAGAACTTACACATGTGATATGAACAGTCATTTGTTGCCAGTGTCATAGCATATATCAGTTTAATTAGAACAAAACCAAACAAGAAAACACAAAAACACCTGATTGAGAAAAGTACACAATTTCACTCAGAAAGTCAAAAATGTAGAATCATAGAATCCTTAGAGTTGGAAGGGACCTTTAAAGATCATCTGGTCCAACTCCCCTGCAATGAACAGGGACACCTACAGCTAGATCAGGGTGCTCAGAGCCCCATCCAGCCTGACCTTGAATATCTCCCAGCGATGGGGCTTCCACCACCTCTCCGGGCAACCTGTTCCAGTGCTTCACCACCCTTACTGTAAAATACTTCTTCCTTAAATCCAGTCTAAACCTCCCCTCTTTCGGTTTGAAACCATTTTCCCTTGTCATGTCACCACAGACCCTGATAAACAGTCTGTCCCCTTCTTTCTTATAGCTCCCCTTCAGATGCTGAGAGGAATGTAACAAAGTCATCTCGAACAGAACTTCGGCTTATGGCAAAACACAAGGATTAGTAAGAGAAAAACATGAGGATTAGGAAGAAGCGATCAAGTAACAGAAATGATCCTGCTGAAAATCACACAAATACAGCATACACATAGCAAATCCAGAATTTAAACAAGATACAGAAAACCTACCCCATAGGGAAGCCACGTCTGTAGTTAAAGGTGAGGATTGAACATAGGAAATCCCATTACAAACAATTGTGCTAATATAAAATTGCATTAGATATACAGTAATGATCCTAAGGTGGATATAGACATTAGCAAGACTGTTCTTTTAGAAGCACAGACTTTTGTTGTGAACAGATGGGAGCAAACTGTCCTGTGCATCTTGTTACCATATAACTAGATCTACCCAAATAGGATGCATTACTTCTGCTTACCTTTTTCTAATCCAGGGTAACTGTAGCAGCTAAAAATAGCAGTGAAGTACTTTGTCTATGTAAACTAGTCCAGAGAGTTGTTATCCAGTACCACACTTTCTCCTCAGCCTCACATTCTGATATAATCATTTTAGCTTACTTATTATATCATTTATTTTCTCTCTATATATAGAGAAATTGAATGATACGAAAAATTCACTAATGTTTGGAAAGTATTGTGGTCCTAGAACAACAAACCCCACAGCAGGTAAAGAACAATCACCTTCTGAGACCAATAGCATGAGTAGAAAAAGGCAAAAATGAGAACAAATGCTCAAATGTCAAAGATACATGAATACAAAAACACTTTTGACTGTGTACTATGAACAGCAAGGAAAGCAATCCATATGAAAACATGCAAAAGAACACTCTAATTCAGTATACATGTTATGCAAAACACCGCATAGTATTAATCTTTACCTTTCTTTCGTGAAAGCCCAAAGTTTTGCATGCAAGAGGCATAGCTGCAGCACAACAGCTGTGAGTACGTATTGGTTTTGCACTCTTTAAAAAGAGAAATAAAGACACAGGGCAGTAGAATTCTTGAAGTTATGTGGTGTCGCATTTTATAAATACTGAATGATATTTTTTTTCCGATTACCAAAAAAAGGAAAGCCAGAAGATCATAAGAAATAAGTTGAAAAGGGTGTTAATTAAAAGGCAATGTCAAATTTTAGCAGGTAAAACCAATTGCATTTTACTTCTGAAATACATTAAAAGAAAAAAAAACACTCAACTATATCCAAGAAAAATGAAACTGTTCACAGTGCAGATTGTCCTAATACCTAATATTGTTTTACAGACCCATCCTAATAACCTTAGAAACTTACTCTATTTCCCTATAACGTTTTCCAAATCTCAGCTGACGACTGATACAGGAGAAATAAACTTATTTTCCAAGTAATTCTCAGTCCATCACTCTTATATTATCAAAGTCTGTGTGCATATATGTCCATAAGATTTGATAGAGGAAAAAATACAGAAGAGCATCAATGGATAAAATTATTGTAAGCAAAGTTACAAAGAGACTTTTTCTTGCCCTAAGAATATTTTTGAAATTTCAAATGTTATGTGTTTTAAGTTCTTGCTGTAAGAAATACCTAAATTGTCTCAGTGCATATAGATGAACTCAGGGCAGCCTGTTATTTGTTGCTACCAAAAATTCCAAAAGGAGAAACACTAGAACATTTCCCAGTTTCAAATCATTTTTCTTCTACATGATTTTTAGCAAGATCCCCTACAGCTAGGCCGAACACAGCCAAACAAACTACAATGAGAGAAGAAAACATGCAAAAGATCACTTACAGCCCATGCGGGAACAATCCCATCTGTGTAGAAGGAATCAGGACCTTGGAATTACTGCTATCTGGACAACACTGAGCTCAGGAGCCCTTGGCAAATCCGCCCATACTAAAAAGATTCAGCTCAGAGCACTTTGGGTGGTATCTCTAGAACCAGCCTGTTCAGGAGCCTAGGAAATCCTAGTAATCTCTCCAAGGGGCGCAGAATTGGATTGGGTACTCAGACAAGATGCAGAAATCCTAAGTTCAGCTGCACACCTGCAGCTAGGGCAAGGGTAGCTTATTCTCAGCTGGCCTATTCAGTGGGTACTCCTAGTCACCTGGTCATTAATGAACAGCACACCTGGCTTCTCTCATTTTGATCAGAAATACCACTAAAAAATCATTATTTATGAAGGGTCTTATATTTCTATGTGAAATTGGAATTGAGTTATTTACCTAGAGATTCCTCTTGAACTGAGCAACCGTTAAGTAATAAAAACAACAAGATGCTAACATCTCTAGGACTTAGGACAAGCAGCCTAGAACTGCTGGATGGGGACACCCAAGGTATAGGGAGGCGGTCCTGGGGCAGTGCACATTGCTCAGCTCAAAAGTTACCATGAGAAATCTGTCCTGAAATCACTGTCAGTCACACTGCAGTGATACATGTATCATCTCCAGCTGTAGTGGTTAATATGAAATGGCAAATTGACTCTCAGTAAAGCTAAGACCCTACTTTTCTAATTTCAACAGAGATGAATACTGTATTAACAGATCAGGTTGTTTCCCGTAGGCTAAGCAACAGCTGCTAAAGATCCTGCTGCTCTTTTGTTTGAAATTAACCAATTATAAACTTTATAGATGACATGACTCTAATAACCCAGAAAAATAATGCCTATAATTTTTTTTATCTTTAAACATATGAACATAAAGCTTCCAGCACCATATAAACCAAATTATTTCACTTCCATTGGCTAATTTTCACTTCTACTACAGATATAAAACCGACTGTAAGGAAAGCTCACTTTGATGAATTTCTATCCTCACCATTATAAATAAACTTGATAGCTACTTTCAGTCCACATTGGCAAATTAAATGGAGTTCTACATCACTGAAAAGTAAGGTTTGTCTTCCACAAGCTCACTTGTATGTTCTGTCCCTTTCCTCCCACCCTGGCTTATCCCCAGGCCTCAGCTGGTGTAAATCAGTGCTACTGCTTAGACATCAGCTTAGCAGCAACAGTTTCTACCAGTTGAAGACCTCTGGGCCATTATGTGGTTTTTTAGCTCTCTTACTTTTCCAGAACCAGAAGAGTGATTTCTTATGCTGACTTTTCCCATCTGAGGCTTTAACCTCTGAACAACATAGGGAAATCCACCAGTGCCCTCCAAAGAAAGCAGGTCTTCTGCTTCCCCCGGCCTTCTCCTCTCTCCCAGCAATGATATCGGGAGCTGCTTCCTTTCCATGAGGGAGTTCACCGTGTGGCACCCGCATGGGAGGATTGCCTGGAGGTGAGGGGTTTTGCACATAGGCTCACGTCCAAGCAAAGCCCTACGACCAGGTTTCAGTGCAAGTCTCAAGGAGGGTAGGGTCTGTGGCTGCGTGCTTCAACATACTGAACGATTCCTGGAATCAGACTTTCATGTAGAAACTTCTCCCATCCTTATATCCCCCAAACACCTAATGCTCTGGCATGGCAGTGTGAAGGAGATCTGCATATCAAGCTGCAAGGTAGCAGGGATCTAATTCCACTAGGGACAATTGTTGTTTCTGCCATACGCGCTTCTCAAATGATACGGCAGTTGATCACAGGAAGAGCAGCACATGGAATTGGCTTTGAAATGAAATAGGTACAACAGCTTTAAGCTCAGTTTTTTTTATAAACTATGCCTATGATTAAATTAAGCACTGCTCATGAATCAAAGAACAGTTAAGAGGATGTAAGTCAATCTTTTCTAATTAATATTTATTTATATTTATAGTGTCTGTATGCAAACAACATAAAATCACGACTGCACATAAAATAGGGAAAGAGTAGAAGAAAAACAAAGCACAAGATAGAAAACATAACTAGCAATTTTCATTTTATACAGACTCTGCAGTTGGATTTGTTTTCATAACTACTGCTTTGCAACACAGTACCTAAATCACTGGAGTGGAATCAAAACATTTTCCTGTCCTTGTCCAACCATTCAACAAAATGGTTTTATTCTCCTTAAAAGCTACTGAAACAGTCAAATATTGTCTAGCAGGGTATGTTTCTAAGAAAATGGTTAAAATCACAACTTCCTGTGACAGTTTTTACTTTTAAATGAAATATTTTTTGTTTATAGATAAGCAGTTTGTTTTTCATTTCTATTGAAAAGTTTGGTATATACTGTATCTCATAATTAAATATCAAAAGATAAAACGTTTGCTTTATTTGAGTTCAATAATTCAATTTGTCAAAAAATGACTATGATTTTTTAAAACATTTTATGAAAAACAAAAGTTGTAGTTTAAATTCAGAATAAGAACCCACGCTGTAATAGCGTATTTCCTGTGAATTGAAAATGTCTAAGTTTCATCTGTTGGTAAAGACCAGACTGGGGGCTCTAATGAAAAAATGAAAAAGCACATAAGAACCTATTAAAACAAACAAACAAACGTCTTCTATGTTATATGAACAGTGATGCTCTAAGTATCCAATCTTCACTTGTAGAAAAATGAATTATTTTTAGGCTGGACTGTTTACCTCATCTTTTTACCTAAGATAAGTGCACCACAAAATCCAGAATGACGTCTTTTCTCAGTCTTATAGCTACACACCTTGAACACACAGGATGACCTCCAAAGTGCATAAAGCAGTCAGCTTTTCTTCGAGATACTTCCAGCTGCAACACAATAATATTAAATGAACAGTTTTAAAAAATCACAGAACACTTTATCTCCCCTACTTTTCACATAGAAAACACAAAGAATTCCATGTGATCAACCAGAAGTTCATAGACAAGGTTATTGGAACGGTTGAGAATTGTATTCAAATCCAAAACCTCTGAGTCTTGCCTACCTAGATGGTGAAAACAGAAATTTAAATACACTATACAGATTCCTGATAGACACTCTTAGATTAAATCACTTTTTTGGAAGGTTAGAAATTTGTTTTTGTTCTATACAAACCCAAAAATTCTGAACATTTTCTTCATGTGGAACTTTGTCAAAACAGCTTTTATCAGATTAAATATCTCATGCTTTCAATCAGTTTATTTATTTCACTTTTGTATCTTACATAAAAAACAGATTGAATCCTTCACTTCACACAACACAAAGCTGACAGTAGCTTTGCTCAAACAACCTGGGGAAGATTTTGAGTATGATTAAATATTATGATGTGACTAAAGTTTATCTATTTAATAGCCTCCAAATCTGCTAAAAATTTCCCAGCATCAGCAGCTGATGATGATTCTTTCACTTGAGATATCTCACCTTCAATTTTATTTTGAATAAGAAAAGGAGATAGCTTTTCTTTTTAATATGCAATTGCATCATCATTTGGTAAACAAGGTGCAAACAATATTCCAAAACCTAATTAAACACCAACTTTGAATTATGGGATGTCCTCAGGAAAGGACTGTGTATATATCTATATATAGACACACATAGCAGAGCAGTTCTTTGATGCTTCAGGAGCTCCTAGAAAAACTAGTTGTAACAGTAAAATGAAAGATGTAATTTCTTCTTACTTCTAAATTCAATTTCCTCCTTTAAATTTTAATCCTTATTATTTACTTATTAAGTATTAAAGCAGTTTCACTGGAAAAGACAAAAATGGTCCCAGAATCGTGAACTAATATTTAACAGTTTCTCCAGAGTCCTCCAACCACCATTTTAAGTGAGGGTGGATTCACTGCCTGCCTCTGCTACATCTCTGGGCCTTCAATTAAATTTCTTTGCAGAGAGCTGAATGCTGAGACTTCTGCCTCCCAACCCTCACAGTTCCCCAGGACTTGGTCTGAAAAAGGAGGCCATTAGAGGTGTCAGCATGTAATGTTCAATGTGTTTCCTGTCTCTCCTTTTAAGTGTCTTAATGAAAATAGTCACATTTTCTCCTTTATACTTCTTACTGCTTTATATGGTTAAATATATGTCCTTTCAGAAGTGAAACTAATGCTTTAGGCAAAATGGAATGGACCAGTTCTATTCACGTTAACACAGAAAGGCTTTTTACGGCCTCCACCTGAAGACAGAAAGAGATAAGAAGATTTATTCCCTTGGAATTCAAGTGGTAAAAGAACTTGCCTTATCTTGCTCTTGTTTAGCCTTATAGCTGGGTTTATAACATGACAAGAGAACAGGAATGGAAAAACGAAACCAGGATTACCAGCAGCTCATGGGACTATGGCAATGCTCTGTTAGGGGGGAAAAAAGCAAATTTCCATTCTCTCCTTTGTCCTGGCGAATCAAAGGCCCTCTGATTGCTGGTGCCATGTAATACTAATCAGAAAGGAATTAAGTGGCTAGTGACAATGTGCTTTCTATAAAAGGGCTGGCAAATTGCAAGATGTAAAAGCCCAAAGGTCAGCATTAATCTCCATATCAGAAGCAGCAGAACGGAAAGGAGAGAAAGAGGGTTGGGGGGAATCTATGACAAGTCAGCCCAATCACTCACATCCAGATTTCTGTGAAAATAGACATTCATGATCTTCTCTCACTTTTCAGTTATGTTATGTTCTTCCTTTACTGTTTTTTATTGTCTGTTTTTGATTTTTTTCTCCAAAGACTTCACTTATATTTCTCTTTCCTAATTGAGTGTTTTGTTTTTATCTTGCAGTCCAGCCTGAAGATGAACTAAATCCAGTATAATAGTTACCTTGGTTGCTGTCATATCTCAAAAAGATTATTCACAAAGCCCTTTTAATACAAGATGTCCGTCACCCTCAGAGTTCACAAGCAATTCACTTTCCTTGACATCACGGACTTGCTAGGTTTAATGGGGAAAGCATGGGTGAGGGGACAACTATGGGAGGGCTGGATCTAGGAGACCATTAGTCTTGCGTTGCTCTTCCAGAGCAATGAAGACAGAATCAGAAGAGTCACTCCGTGCAGGTCACCTATAACAACTAAAACCACGTATCTACGTGACTACCTCCACTATTTTTCCACACGTAAGTACACAGAAAATTTATTTTTTTTCAACCAAGTAGTTCCATACATCATCAAGAAATCCCAATTATTTCAAGTACTCATAATTCAAGGGGAGAATCAGCAAAGTGTAGTTCAGGTCCTGGGGAATGTCATGCCCTAGAGTTTTCTCCAGCGGAAGTAGCTGCAAAGATCAAATGAAAAATGACACTCCCTTGCTAAATCCCTTCTCAGTTACAGACTGTTTAATGCTCTTTGAGGAAACAGCAAAACAATTCCTCATATTGCAAAGCATAGAAGAACCCCCTTATGACTCGAACATTTGGATGTTAGTTTGTGTCCCAGGTAACCAGTGCTGTTTGGCTCAATGAACCTTCATTTTCCAAAGAAGGCTTAATTTTCTTATTCTTCATTAAAATGAAGTCCACAGATCCCTTATGCTGAAATTTGTATAGCAGTGTGTTGTGTCAATAACAAAAGGATTGGGCTTTGAATATGGGCATCTAAAACTACATATTGTCTACCTAAATTGCCAAAAAAAAACCCCAAAAAACAAATAGAAAAACCCAACAAAAAACAACAACAACAAAAAACAACGAGATAAAGAAAGAGAACTTGCATTGGCTAAGACTGAGTAACCAATACGCTGAATTTGGCAAATTTGTGTATCAAAACTCCTTTCATTAGGAGGCAACAACTATGTCCTGGGATGATTGCCGTCCCCATTATTGGATTTGGACAGTGAAGATGGAAGGGACACCACACACGTTTCCAGTTCCTCCCACAAAGCCTGCCAAAGTATCTTTAGATTTTGCATATTGGTATCTGTTTTGCACGTGTTGCTAACAATACAGGCAGTCAAGCTAGATCACATCCATACATATGGAGCTTTGTTAAATGCAGATGGTGTAGTTTAAGTTGTTCATAATTAGGAGCCATGTCACTGTAACTTGTATGCCTTTCATAACGGGATATAAAGCTCTCCATCTGCTTTGAAGCTCACTAATGTAAATAACTTACTGGAACATCCATTTTGTTTGTTCTACATCAGTAATAGTAAGAAATTAGCATGGTTGCTTTGAAAGGATCTCTTCATAAATTCACAACGCAGCATTTTCCTAATGACATGGTCATCACTGGTGAGCTACAGCTTTGCACTTGTCTCTCACTCATCCTGCGCCCAGCCTCTGTTCCAATTTGGTTACTCATTGAGGACAGAGTTCACTCTCAGGAGGGAAACCCCATTTATAATAGGGAGCACACAGTAATAACAGCCCGCTGAGAGCAGAGCTGAAGCAATGTAGGCTACAGACATTTTTCAAAATTGCAGCAATGACTAAAAGAACAAGCTTCCTACTGTAAATTGGAGAAGGATCTTATATCCTCTTTGGAGATGACATCATTCCCTCTGAGAGTGTGACTTCTTGGCAGGATTGTGTTCCTGCTTTGTATTTATACTCACATTGTTCCATTAATTTCAGTGGAGGCAATTATTATACTAATTTAACTGTATATAGCATCCTGTTGTAGAACCAGCCACTTGTGAAATGACTAAAATGGTCAGACTTCTCTTATGCTGTTGAGGTGTTTTTCACTTGCTTGCTCTGTGATTTCCTAAGAGTTTCACACTTTTTTTCAAGCAGCTGGCACCACTGTTATGGACACAATGTAAAAATTGAAAGTTCAGGCAATTCACTACGTTTATCTTGTGGATGCTGCAATTGAGTGAAGTGGGGCTGAGGGTGGTAGAGGGAGAAGAGAGGAGAGTTAGTGGCAAGCACCTTAGGAATCAATATAATCTGCATCTTTACATTGCCAGGATTAGCTGTTGATGAAGACAGTTCAGAAGAATCTTCAGAGTTTCAACCAGAACAAATAAAGCTCCACAATAATTCAGTGCAGTCTCCAAACCTCCCCCCACATTTTTTTTCTTTTAAATAAAGGTGGCCTTTCCAATAGTGAAAGGTCCTGGGAAAAACCCACATTCTTTTATTCTTTTGTTGTTGTTGCTGTTGATAAAACCTTGTGGATCAGCCTATATGTTCTGCAAAACCCTGAAATCAACTT
The DNA here is from genome assembly GCA_013396635.1 of Penelope pileata. Lineage (NCBI taxonomy): Eukaryota > Metazoa > Chordata > Aves > Galliformes > Cracidae > Penelope > Penelope pileata. Next base: position 1,756,268 of record WBMW01001463.1, on the reverse strand, counting down.
CTATCTCAGCAGAACAATCACCTTGTCAGTGTTCTTCTCAAACAATTATGCCCTAGGAGCCAAGGCACTATTTTAAATACTGCATGTCAAAAACACCCTGTATTTTTACTTACACAAGGCAAAGCTATTTTGGATGATTTCCTCATTCTCCTGTATCATTAGCTGAATGATCAATAGTTCCAGGCATCTCACCAGAGATACTGATCAGACTACAACCCTCTAGGAGAATCTGGTATGGGACCAAAACCACAGAGCATCATCTTTAATTAAGGTGGATTCAGTGGATGCCTAAGTATCCTCTGCGACAAATCTGAAGAAGGTCTCGATTTTGGTCATCTGTAACCTATAAAATATTTTCTAACTATCAAATCACCACAGAGGTGTATAGGTGTGGTACTGTATTAGAAATAATATAATAATAATATTACAACAGTAAGTTTTGCTTATCTCTTGCTTCTTCTCAGTCACAAGAAATCACTTTCTTCCTCCACTTTGAAATCCGTGTATAGGAATGTATTTCTATGTCTGAAAGAAAAATCAAATGCGTAGAGTTCTATATGGGACTTCTGCATGGAGCAATAAATGAACTATATACATTCCTGTGGGGAACTCCTAAAGGAAAAAGTCTCCTAACTCTGATTGTTGTAATATTTATCTTACAGTGTATGAATATGCAAATTTACAATAGATCTCCACAAAGACAGCTTCTCCTGTGTGGTTATAGATAAAAACACAAAATAGAACATTGCATATATTTTTCAAAACTAAAGATTTAAACTTTAATATAATGCCAACCTAATATCCCTGATTTTGTTAGTTGTTTTTCATAAATGGTAGTTTCACAATTTGAGAAAAGCCCTGAATACTATCACAAGTGGTAAAGTTCTCATCTTATATGAGAACATATTCTGCAACCTTTCCTCCAAATTTAGTTCTTTTCAGTTGATCCAAAACAAGAATATTCATTATGGAAATAGATACAGAGAGAGTTAAAACCTTTTTCTTAACCTGTTTTTCTGCTTCTCTTTACAGACAAATACCGCTTTTTTCACTTAAAAAAAAAAAAAGTTCCCTTTGGTCACTTAACCTCAGAATGATATGATAATTATTCATCTGTCAAAGTAACGTAAATGAACATCTTTCAAAACAGCTAAAATTATTTGAAGTCAAGAAGTTGGACATGCTCTGTTACAAAGCACATGCATGAGTAACATTAGGTCATCTCAAGCACTAGTCCATTATATTTATAGCTACTTTCATTACTTTTGATTGATGCAGTGTTTCCATGTGCTTCTGGACTGTAACTGTTTTTAAGTTAATTACATTAATCTGCTGTATGAACTTTTAATATGCAGTCATTTTAACAACTAGTTGAATTGTTCTAAAGCTGAGGGAATTACGTGTTGACCCACTTGTGTGAAACTGAGCAGGCAGTAGGGGGAAACCATTCAAGCAAACAAGGAGTTATTAAAGAAAAGAACATACCCATCCTCTAAACCTAAAAAAAGAATCTAGGAGCCAATGAAAGAATGTGCCCACTTACGAAGAAAATCTGTCAGATGCTTTCCTCTATGTGCAGCAGATACTCTAATTAACAGCTCCTGCAGAATGGAAAGAATGAGTTACATTCATTAGGAAGATGGTTAGACACTTTTTCCACACTGAAAACAAATGAGCAAATAACAGTGGGGAGCAAATAGCAGTCATGACATCATTTGTTTTCAAGGCTTTCCTTTTTAAACAAACAACTCTAGTGAAGATTAGCAAGTTCCTAGCCTTTATCAGTAACATCTGATCTGGAGACAAAGCACACTCAGACCCAAATAAATGATGCTCCCATTGAGAAAGTTTAAAATCAGCAGCAGAGATCTGCAGTAATCTAAAATTGTTTCCAGGCCAACATTGATTTTTAGGCGTCCAATGCAGTTTTTATGCCCTAAATCAGTACTACTGAATATGCTAAAATTCAGATCCTAGTCTGGATATCAGATATTCTGAGGGAGGACCTTTCAGGGGAATAATTTTCAGTCATCACTTAAATACCATCACCAGCTTCAGCAGAAAAAAATCTGCCCTTATTTGCCAGAAAGCTGAATGTTTGTTTTTCATCAACATCCAAATGTAGACTGCAATTGGTAGCAACCCGCATACTCAACTGCTGACTCTTATTATTTTTTCAACAACTGTGTCTTTGTGAGTACTGTGACCAGGAACAAGCCAGAAGACCAGCATAGAATCAAAAATCTCCACGATATTGCTGAGTTCTGCCTTCCTGAAGGGACACCATGTACCTTCCTGCTGACAGAGCTGGGGGAGGCCAGGCTGGGCCAAGTGCCTGAGGGTGGTCCCAGTTCAGCACGGCCTCTGGCTGGGCAGGGCTGTGGGAGCTGGAGACCCGCCCTTCTGCAGCCTTGCTGGGGCACCAGCTGAGAAGGGGGTGAATGGAGGCCCAGGAAAGGGAATTGGAGCCTGCTAGTGCCCTCGAGGCCCTGCTGGTTGTACCGGGTATAGCGATTTAAGAATGAAAATAACTCAGCTGGTAGGAGGCAATTTCAAACCATCAACTGTACTGATAGTATGCCCTGAGCTTTTTTTTTTTAAAGAAAAGCAGAACTCGAGAGTGCGTTGGAGCACTCAGTGGCCCTGTTACAAGCCAGCAAGACTTTTGGCTTAAGTTAAGAACAGGACACATACAAGCTAAAACCTTAATCATCTGCTCTCATGCTTCACTGCTAGTAACTCCAGCAACAGTCACAACTTTACTGTCACCTGAGCTTCAAAAAGGTGCAGCATTCATCACAGAGCCTGGGTTTCATTGCAGTTAAGGCATCGTATCAAAACCATATTGGAAGATATGCTCTCCACATCATCAGATATGGGCAAATACAGTAGTGTTTCCTTCTTATTTTTAGAGTATCAAACCACTTTTAGATATGGTTAGATATTTTTACCTGTCTCTACCTTTTGAAAGAAATATATGCCTTTAAAAGAATATAGTCTGGACATATAATACCAACCTTGAGCCTCAGGGAAATATTTTACAACTTAGTTTCATGTCAAGTAGTGTTGCTCTAGGAATTAATTTCTTGAGAATCTGATCTGTCATTTTGAGAGAAACGGTTAACAGCACCAGAGGAATCATGAAATTCCCTGGGTTTCTGAAATGCTAAACATGTTCTAAAAGAGCTCAGATCTTCAGATTTGACTGATGACAAGGTAGGCCCCAGGGAAGATGACTCTTCTAGCATCATTAAAACAATCTGGTCAAGACACCACATTGACCCCATCTTGGCTCTTCTTTTCCAGTTTATCTGCCTATATGATACAGTCCTACTGCTGATTTACTGCTCTGTGTCTTACCAACCTGACAGCCAAGAGGAAGTACTCGTTTCTATGATTCTAAATGTAAACTATCTCTATAAAGGGGGTTAACTAGACACTGAAATGGGCTGCAGTCTAATAATGTGTGCTAAAAGTGCTTCTTGGTGTTTTCTGTTTTCTTACTGCACCTCTGCATTTCCCTCCAACTTATATTTACAAACTGGTAACTCCATGTAGAGATGCAGCACACCTAATATGATGTGAAATAAAATATACTTCCATTGTATGGAAACTGAAAGAAAGGAAATCCTATTTCTGACAGATATTGAAGCGAACTAAACATGAATGACAATATTACTGATATAAATCCCTGATTACTGCAATCAAGTACCACCAGTGATTAAGAAATCACTTACATTGGCCAAAACAGAATATCTACGTTTCAAAAAATGCCTAATTCACAGGGCAAAAAAATACTGTGTAATCTCTCCCAGAAATCCATAATACATAAAATAATCCAAGATGACATGATGCATCTCTTTTACAAGGTAATGAAATTGAATTCTCCGAGACATCCCGTACACAGTGGAGTTAATCCTTTTCATAAACGTGGTCACAGTCAATATCAATGACCTCCACAAACCTGCAGGTTTGGGAGTAAAAGAGAAGAACACTATATCTAAATACTAAAATTAAAGGGCACATCTATGATGTAGCACAGGCGAGGACAGAAGGTCTCAACTGAAATGAGGTTCCTGGGTCAGCTCATCAGCAGGGAAGTATGTGGTAGAAGGTCCTTGGTGATGCTGCTTGTAGCCAGTGAAGGCCTACTGGTGTCCTTAGGGCATCGTCACTGGGTTTACAATATCATGTTCTAGATCTGTAAGGATTCTTGAATGAATGTTAGCAGATTCCCCCAAACTAAGTACATCATGATCTTTAAATTTTACTTTAATTTCAGCTATCATTACTTCTATCTCCTCAGACTCTGCTAGCCTTCCTTCCTTTCTTCCCATATTCAGTATTTCTATTGAAAACCAAGGCAACGTATTCATACAATTTATCTTTCTTCTCTTCATCGTTCTCGCTACAGGTTACCTCACTATTTTCCTTATTCTCTTTTCTTTATTTTTATTCTTATTTGCAAGCTCAAAGAATTCTTTTCCCTATTTAAAAGCCTTTATGATGTCTAGCTTGGCTCTATTTTCAGGATTTCTTTTTTACCCATGAACCACTAACCTCTACTACATACCTCTACTTTGTTGCTGTTCTGTCTTTCATTTGTCAGCTTTATGTTTGTCAATTAAGACCCACAGAAGATTTTCCCTCCTTTTCGCTGGAAAAAAAAGTTTTATGCAGTTTTAATATCTTAGATTAAAAAAAAAAAAAACGCAAAAACCACAAAACCACAAACAACCTATATCTCTGAAATTCCTCCACATATATGATTTTATTCACAGTAAAATTAGCTAGCATTTTTCTTTCCTTTTCAAATAGGAACCTATAACTCAGACTTTCCTTTGTTCATCTTTCTATTAAACTTTACACAAGGTTACCTGAAATGACTAACCTTCCTATGCTACGCACATTGTTTCTGAAGCCAAATATAAAGTAGAATTACTTCAAATTAATTCAGGGATTATTTGGTGGAGAAATTGGACAGCTGTCATATTCAGGAATAACCAAATTCTTTCAATTTAGAAATATTTGTACAACGGTTCGGAAACTAACTTCCACCTTCTGCAGTGACAATTCCTGCTAGTACATCTACCTCAATAATGAGATTACAGTGACTCTGCTTTCAATCCGAAATTAAACACAGTTTCTCAAAAGACTTTGGTTTCAGAGTAGAGCATTTTTGTTATCCTCAAGAAAGAACTTCAGCTCCAAGTTTTTATCTCTTAGTTCTCCTTTCTTTTAGTTTCTTATCAGTGTAGAATTTGCAACCTGTGCAGCTCTTGTGATGCTAAGTGTTCTTTTGTTCATATAATTATAGCAATACATATTCTACTAACAGATGTCCATCAGTCATGATTGACAGTGTTGCATTTCTGTTATCCCTCATAGAGTATATGCTGCACTAGTAATTAAAATTTCTCCATTTTGTTGCCCATACTTTTTTCATTAGGTTACAAACGTTTCTCTGGTGTGGCTTTCTTTCTTGTTTGTATTTAACCTCAATGCTTCAAAAGCTAACCGTCTTTTCTGCATGCGGTGTCTTTTAAAAAGTATATATAACCTTGAGAAAGAACTTTTCTCAGCCTGGAATTAAATATTTCGTTTGCTTACACTAGGTTAAATAATGTGTGATTAAATCAAACTGTAGATGGGGAAAATAATGAAGTGCTACCTGAGATAGACACAAACTCCATGCTACTTCTTTTGCTGGTGCTTTCAGCAAATCTTTTTTTCCAGAACTATGAATTCAAAAATCAGCATTTCCCTCATATAAAAACTAGATAACTTGTTTTTCGTTTCCAACCTCAAAACAGAAAGGAAAAGTAAAGGAAAAGCCCATTGTTTGGGTATTGTTGCTGGCAGTAACTCTGACATGGATTCTTGGTACTAAAAATTGCATTTCCACAATATTTCACATTCATTCCATCAGATGCGCAAAGCAGTGTTAAGTCTACATTGGCATAAGCACTATAAAAAGTCTCCAGCAAAAAGCTATTTCTTTCTGAGGGGTTTTGTCTTGGCTACTGCTCATCAGGCATCTTGAATCATTTAACATTTCTCTTTTTCTTTTTAGGTCTTCTTGACCAGTACTGTTATTTTAAATAAAAGAATTCTGTTCTGTAAGTTTTTCTACGTTTCTCATGGCCTTCTACCTGCCAGTGCCTGTTTTCAGTGCGAGTTAGGAAGGAGGGAATAATTTCTATAAGTAGCCGGAAAGCATAACTGAGTCTGACAATGTTATTTTGTCAGGATGGGCAAAAAAAAAAAAAAAAAATGCAATGAAACAGCCTAAATCATATTCAAATGGAAGATTCAGTATAAAAAGTTACAACTTTCTGCATACCAGAAAGCTGAACACATGTCTGGAAGATTCTTCAACTCATTCATTTTTAGACCATTGAAACAGAGCTTGACTTGCTTTCTTTATGACTCAGCTTTTTAACTTTTAATATCGTCTTCTAGAGATAACAAATACAGAAATAGCTGGAAAAAGTTCTCAAACATCATGATTTAAAATTTGAAAGAAATTCTTTGCAAAGCATCAGCTTGCTCTGTTTGTACTTCAATCTTCTTGATTTCTTCTGTTTATGTTTTTTTTAGCATATATAGGTTGTGTTATTCTGATAAAAGCACTGAGCTGAAGAATTGCTCAGGAGGAAATATTCTAACAGGGTAGGCACCAGTCATTATGTCAGGAAGAAAATTTAAGTCCTAATATCCTGAAAAGAACCTACATAGACATGGAAATGAAATGTATGCATCATCACTGAGCAGTCATTGTGTGCGTGGAAGAAAAGTTGCAGTGAGTGCATTCATGTGCTTTTGGAAAATATTCCCCAGCATCAACACAACCATGGCTGCAAAGAAGGATGTGTACCTGCAGAAATAGGATATTGTGGTTAAATATAGAATGGGAAAAATGTATTAGGTATGGGGAGCTTAAACTAATTGCATCTGATATAGGGAGATGAGAAGGGAAATAGATGACGGTAAGGAAGTCTCTTGTAGCATAGTATCATTTATACCAACATGACAACAGGACAAGATTAGCTATTTCACAATCTAGTTTAGAGGACATAGAAACTTTACCACTGTCATGTTTTCAAATACTAGCTCCTATGAATTTAGTCAAAGCCCAGTTAAATTCTAATGTAATTTATTGACTGAATTTAATTTCCTTGTACTAATCAAAGACAAAATTCTACCCCAAGCTTTACTTCAGGCACAAGGTACATCTATAATGTCTTTCCCCTGCCTCTCTCTCCAGAAGACATTTGCTTGGACCAGATGAGAGATGTATTTCTCTTCTTTCACTTTGGAAAAAAACATCAGTCTTGGACGATATAGTCCTTTCTCTAGGACAAACAGCTGCAACTGGAGCAGAGAAAGCCAACAGGACTCCAGCTCCTATGTCCTATATGAATAATTCAGTTTGGAATACCTTTGCATAGAAATTCAAGTACTGCCTGGACTAATCACCATTTTCACACTGGCTGCCAGAGAAGAACATGTGTCAATGCTTGGGGAAATAGTAAGGCCCTGCAGGAAAAGAGAGCCTCTGACAGTAGAAAGCACATGCTCCCCTTGGATAATATGCCAAAGTCAACTCTCTCTCAGCATACTGCATTGCAGCGAACTTTCAAGGAGGCTGTTCTGTCAGTGTGACTTATTTTCTTGAAAGATTCCCGTTCCCTTTCCTTTTATAGGTACCTCAGGTGACATCCTTTATCTGTAACACATTCTTCTCTAATGTCAAACATTATTAAGCTTAACTAGATCATACAGAGGATACTCTTCCTGGATATTATTTTAATAGCAGTTCAATATTCATTAACATTATCGTATATGTCAGAGACGAAGTTATTCCATCGGGCAAATAAACTCGGCTTAATTTAATCAAAATGTATCTAATGGTTAGGCGAGACAGTGCTTTTGAAATAATTTTCCAAGACACAAGCTCTGTTCTTAGATACTCTGAATCAAGTTCAACTTTCGCAGTTCACAAAACATGAAAGCTATCTGGCTGTTCAATAGAGAGCACTCACAGTCTCTGGTGGAAGGCTTCCAAGGAGGAACTTGCCAAGGAGGCTACAGAGGCAGCTGTCATCAAAGAATAGTCAGTCAGCTATCACCTTTGCTGAGTTTTTAAGAGTGTAGAGATCTGGAGTTTGCTATCCTCCCACTGGGCTTCATCTACAGTAAGAAAATTTATAGAAAGAAAAGTCATGAAACACCCAGATATCAAACACACTTCCCCCTCTTCCCTCCCACCATTTCAACTCCACTCTTTTCTCCAGCATCATTCACCCTTAAAATAAAGAAGTGCTCTCATCCTCCCTACGTTTTTGTTCTACCACTTTAGATCTGAAAAATAGCAAGTTTATAAGTATTTTTTCTTATGCTGAAAATGAGCTTCTGCTCTTGCAGTTGCAAGAGATGTTACAAGCAGCACTTTATTTTAAACAAAATCAATTTGGCAGTATTACAACATTTCTATCAGTAGAACAAACAGAATTAGGTTAAATGACAATCTCATTACTGCTATAAGAAGCTTCAATAAATGGTAACCTTTCTTGCTAAAATATAAAACAGGGAAACCAAGACAAAACAAAAAAACAAATTGCCCAATTAAGAGCACTGCATCCTTAACACAACAGAAAGATCAATACCCCTTCAAACGTAGAGAGAGGCAATTGCCCCCTTCTGCCTACATAAACAATTCATTCCTCAAGATGTTATCTCATAGCAGGATTTTCAGGTACAATTAACCTATAGTGGTTCTTCACTGTTAAAAATACAGCCATCAATGCTGGGCCTGTTTACAAAAAGCACCCTGTGAGCCTAAGTGAAATAATCTTATTCCTGTTCCACAAGAAAGAATCTTCACAAGCAATCTATTAAAATCCACAATAATATTATCTTTACATTAAATCACCATTTGAAATACAACATAGTGTTGTGAAACAGTATTAATAATGGCGAGTGTGATAACAGCTATTTGTTTTTTCTTCTCACTTCTCCATGGCTTTCTGCTATGCCAAGAATTTTTATTATATTAAATGTTTACTCACATTTTTTCTTATTGCAAATGTATTAACCCTTCTGATGTCTGAATTCAGGAACTAAAAAGTGAGGTGATATAGATTATCTGAAGACAGATATTAAATCTCTGGAAGTGTCACAGGTTGTGCTTAGCTTTGCAAGTCACTCTGGAAAATCTTGCTTTAAAGACCTTGAAAGCCCACAGGGCTCTAGTTTAGCAGACTTCAAGACTCTCTCAAAATACTATCCGTATGAATGGTTCAATATTTGTGTTTTGTTCTATAATAAGTTCACTTCACCATATGTATCACAGAATGTATTACTACCTGTGATAAATTCTGTCAAGATCACATTTCCAGATAATTTCATAAATCACAGGGGCATAAACCTAGAGACTCAGCCTGAGCTCAACAACCCACTTCACTCCCTAGCACTCTAATTCCCTAAAAATTTCATGCAACGTCTTGCAGTAACACATCTCTCATTTTCTGTATTAGCTGTTGCCAGATGGACACACCTATTCCTTATAAGGGGACAGCTGATCAAAGTGGGGCACTTTTTCAAGCAGATTGGAGAAGTCATTGGAAAACTGAACTGTGCCAAAGCCAAATTTTCAGGAAACTGAAGGTGGATTCAGCAAGCAATATTGGTTGAAAAAAAGAATGGGTGGGAAACATTTAAAAATGCTGAAATATTTCCTTTTAACTTCTGAGGAGGGGAAGAGTACTAAAAGCAGTTTGAAGTGTCATTTCTCATTTAGAAACTGATCTTAATAGCAAAATAATAGGAACAAAAAAAAATATTTGTTTTTGACTAATTTTTAGTATAAACTTAAAATAAAATTATGCATTTTGTTTCATAAAACTCTCCCTCATTAGCCTGAATATTTTCTGTTTAGATTGTACATGAACTAAAAAATTTTCCCTTATTTTTTCATTTCAGCCAACAACACCAAAAAAACCAAACCTTTCCAGCTACGGATGTTATACCACAAAATAGCCTCAACATTTTTTGTGTGATTAAAGGAACTGCACCCACCAATTGTTTTTATAATGCGGCTGAGTAACCTCTTTGGAACAGTCAGATATTGACATGACTCACAGCTAGCATCCAGAATGAAAGTGGAGCTGGCAAATGCGTACTCTTTCCATTTTCCAAACCAGTACTCTCCATGAATTGAATAACTTTTCATTATTCTTAAATTGAGTAATATATTTTTGCTGGCAGCATACTATATTACTTTTTTGCCATTGTTAAAATGTTTTTAAAGATTCTGTATTCAAAGAAATACAAGAATCTTGCTTAAACTGAAATTCAGCTGGAATGGGTCTTGCAGGGAAGAAATATATGGGAAGCTTACCCTTACACAAGACAGGCGTGTGGCTGTCAGCCCTTTCTTCCATAGGGAGAAAATCATCTAGCAGCAATAGGGTGAAAGCAAGGCTGGGCTCTCTTGTTCCCTTTTTGCAGCAGTCTCTGGACACGAACCACCACTCGTCAAGAAGGGTAAGCAGTTTCTACATGGTATGCATCAAACACACAACACCAGCAAACACCTCTTCCAGCTTAACTGTGAATGTCATTTCCTTCTCTACAATGCCTGGTAAATGCTCAGGTGTTGTATTCCTCTTGCAACAGCTTATAACACTGTGAACACCTGCAACTCAACAAGCAAAACCTTTCCTAGCTCTGCTTTTAGCATTACTGCTGGTGTGGTCAGATTTTACAGGAGAAGCACAAAACTCTATGCGCACATTATACTCCCTAAAATCCCATAGATTCACCTTCCAGCATAACCATTGCTGTGCATCAGTCTTGTGCGGTGGAACAAACACACAAATACAATTAAAAGCTTCTAAAAGGTGAGATAGATGTATTATTGACTTTACAGTCCAAATGTGATAGAAATATATGTAGGTCATTCAGAAAGTAATGCCTCCTATTTGTTTCTATAGAAACTACAACAGATACAAAGAGCACAAAACCACTATTTAGTAGAGCAAATTCTCAGCTGCAAAACACTGTTTTTCAACATAGCCAACATCATTAGCTGTACATTTTTACCAGCCATGAACAGGAGTCTTCATGCCATGCTCGTAAAAATCTGCAACAGTGGAGGTGACCTACTGTCACTGTCACACCACCCACCACCTCACTGTGCTCACATTCACTGTTTGGTCTCCATAAATGTTCAGCAAGCATCAATGAATGTCAATGGATGCCATTTTTTCTGCATGGAAGAATTCAGTTCCGCACCTTTATTTCAGATGCTCTTTCGTGTCAGACGCCATTGTGTCAGAGTGCCCCTCTGCTGCCATCTGTCACATGGCAAGAGAATGTAATGGAACATTGTTGGGAAGGTTCGACCTCTACTGCCATCCCACCAACACCCACCTCTGGCGTTGTGGGCCAACATAATAAAATAGGAGGTGTTACTTTTGGAGCAGCCCTTGTATTTTGCTTTGAATGCATATTTTTAACCATGAAAGTATGTGAGATAAGTAAGTCACGTGCAATCTGCTCATCATCATGAATCCTCAGCTACGGTTGAGTAAGATATGAGTCTTTTACCTGAGGGAAGACAAAAGAATGAATATGCCTTCTTTTTAGCTTCTGAAGAGGATCTTCTTGCACTGGTAGTTTTCAGGCTGGTGCTTGCTGGTTATTTTATTTACTAGCTGTAAAGATGAAAACTGTCATTGTTTTGTTATACAGCAAGTCAACAGATACCATATGAAGAATACAAAAACCAGGTGGTGAAAAAAATGTAAGGAATTGTTGGGTGATTTTTTTTTCTTTAACTGGCATTGCATATGTTTAAACTGTGTTTTGTGGGCATTCATTGTTATCAGGAACAATATAGAAATTTGACACAAGGAAGCTAATTAATTCTTAGAAACTGGAAGGCTCTGTGTTGATCCTCTGTGTCCCAAACTCCAACTTGTATCTGAGCACATGACCTATATTTCCTCAAATTGAGTTTTGCTTGCTGAGGTAAAAATTCCGAAGGTTAATGCTAGAAACCACATGTATTTACACTGTGTATATGAAGACAGGGTCATCATCTTCATGCTTTTATTCTTATTTGCTTTTGAACCCTGCAACCTTTTTGAACAGAAAACCTGGTGTATGTGTAGAAATATAATGCCAAGTTTAACAATAGGAATAAAAAAAAGTCAGACTTTCAAATGTATACATTCCAAGTAGTCAAAATTAGTACATCCATCCTCTAAAACAGGAAGTATTGATTGACGGAATTAATTTCTGAGCATACAAAGGGACCAATTTCTTCTCAGCCTTGAATATTAGAGAGTCAGGGGAAAATGAGAACAAAGAAAGAAAATAGGGAAATCTGAATTATGTGTTTATTGTTTCCAGAAACCAAGGAATGAGGAAATGTGTTTACTATCTTAAGGTTTACAGTCAGGTCAGAAGATGTGGCATACAAGATTTCTCAAAGATGAATAAACCTTTGACTCCACACATATTGGAGTATTTGTCTCTACCAGCAAATATATATCAACATATGCCCTTGGCATCTAGGGTAGGCGAATGCTGTTATAAGAATCACAGCATTCTCAAGATCTGTTTCAATGTGCAATTTTGTTGTCACGTTTTTCACTCTGCTTAATATTACTTAGTTTTGCGTTCACTGGCTGGTAGATTTACAACAGTATGAATGTTATCTTAAATGTACTTCCAGTCCACAAACACAAATAGGATCAAATGGAAATGAAATTTGATTTTACATTTGTCTTGTTCCTTGCATTCCAACGTGGCAGGAACCTGAGGCTACATTTCCTCACATAAACAACTCTGTTCCATTATGTGCAACACAGTCATAGATTGCAATGTAATTTCTGAATACTGCTACGATGTGGGTATTTATGCTGGTAATTGTCTTGCAGCATTCCCTTTAGTTAAGCTGAAATGCTGCCACATATGTTAGGATTCTGATGAGTGTATCCTCTCTTGCCTTCTTTGTACACATGGACTTGCAGTGAAGTGAAAAAGAAACTCCAAACTTTATGCCCAGATAATCTGTGTTAAGGTTGATTTGAACTGTTCCTTTGCACGATCTCAGGATTTCTCTGTCTGTCTGGTTTGTGCCAGTTCCTTTTCCTTCAGGCAATTGCAGGTCTGTGCAAATTTTTTTCCTGGAGAGAGCACCCTTGAAAAAGAATTACACTACTGATAAAGAAACTTGATGCCAAGGTAAGTTAAATGCTTCAGAGCAAACAAGTCAAGAAAGTCTCACCTATAGAGAAAAGAAGGTATGCCTTTGATACAAGATTGGATGGTCTGAGGTCATCAGTAAAACACATGGACCACGCCAAATAATTCATTAACAACTATAAACCTAATGAAAAGCAATGCTATTCTATTAATATGGATTAGAGATTAAGTCTGGACTGCGAATCCTTGGCAATTTAAATTGTTACTCTAGAGACATGAATAAAAGAATACATGGACCTCTTCCTAACACAGGGGTACTGAATAATCCTAAAATCAATATAAGTGTTTTGATTCCGTCATCTCTACCAGAGCTGAAGAAGGCTGGCATTTGTCTTCCAAGTCTGTGTCAGGCTAAGAAGCACAGCTTAAATGAAGTGGAATGGAAACTACTCCAGCTGCCCCCACACACATTTTTAAACCCTGTCAAGAGTCAGTCTGGAAATGTGCGCATTATGCCAGGCTGAACAAATGAAAAAGAACACTACTTCTGGAGCATATGTTTCTTCTCAGTCTAGAGGTGGTCTCCTAGTGGGCCTGAATTTCGTTGTGCTTTATGTTTGGCACCAGTGAGCAGATTCCTAAGGTATTTTTGACACACAAAAAGAAAGTGACTGGGCAAAATGCCTCCCACACAAGATGACACTCATGCTGGTCACTCTCCTAGTGAATTTCCAGACTTGCTTTAAATTTATAATACAGATGATTTCATGCACAGTATTTTTCATTTTAAATTTCTACAAGCAGCAAAATAATTATGAGTATTTCAAAATTAAAAAAAAAGAATAATACAAACACAATGATATTGTTAATGGGAATATTTGGTATTTTTCCTGAAGTCTTACTATTTTAAAAAAAAACCTTAGCTTCATTTTTGCACCCTGTATTTTGCAGGATAAATCTTGAACATTTACATTCTCAGAAGCTTAAATATCAAAAGGACAGGAAAAAAAAAGGGACTGGGGAGGGTAGAACTTATGAGTTTGCTGAATGCAAAAGGAAAATAGCATCAGTATATACACACTCTTCCATTCAGCTGAAATGCAAAAAATTCAACCTTCAAAAATAACATAATAGCCAGTTTCAAAGAGAAGGGAAAAAAAAAAGAACAACAAGACTCCTTTTATAATACCAGTCTCCAATATTGGACATCATTTGACATTGCCTTTTGATTCTGAATTAACCTACGTATTTGGTATCAAAACAAATTTCTATGGATTTTGCTTAAACCAATTAAAAACTAAAAACAAGTATAGAAATTATAACCTAAGATATTACAGAAGTCAGCTCAACTTTCTTACTCTAGGGTGGCTTACCACACAACTGTCCTGTGTCCTGCGCCCTTTTGTCAGGGCCACCTTATGCTACTCAGAACCTGTTGGGCCCAGAATCAAGGGTCTTGTTGTTCAATATATTCCAAACTTTTAAATCCAACAACTTGCCACAGACACAAACTCTGAAATAGGTATCTAAAAGTGCAGAGGCCCTTTGGGATATTCAGCTCAGAGAAATTGCACCAGAAAGTACAAACTAGCATTCTCAACTAGAAGGTTAACTAGATAAATGGAAAGAAAATAATGTCTGAAGATTCTTAGCTAACTCTGATGGGAAGATTCGCTTCTAACGCTCCTTCCTGCCCTTCCCCCAAAAGTTACAAGTTATTGTTCATGTGGTCTTGCTGCACATCTTTCCTTCAAGATTTCAGAAAAAAACATCTGTTTGCAAGCTTAGGCATGTTGCACAGGGAGTTAAGTATACTCCATCAGAGAATTTTAGGGTGTGTTGCAAAGACTGATAGTCCTCTATACACATAAAGGCACAAAATAGCCCTGTGAGCCTCACTTCAGCCCCATCCTTAGGTCAAGCACCCAAAAGGTTTCCTGAAGGATTCCTGAATGCTTGGAGTCCAGTCCCAGCCCCCTGAAGGAAAGCTGCAGTCTCCCAAAGCTCAAAAGCAGCTATGTAATTAAGAGCCTTTTTCTAAGTTCATAGTAGAGACAGACAGAAGTACTGAAGTTGATAGGTTTAAACTAATAAAAAAATGAGTTTGATATATGGTGAAGTATAATATCCCCAAGGCTTTTTGCTGATGTACATGATTTTCAGATTCATTTGCAGCCGATGACACCCAGAGTGTAATAAGTTATGAAACAGTGCTGGAGTTACTTTGGAGAACGGGCTGGAAATAATACCGGTATGGATGAAAATAATGACTTCTAAGGGTTACCACAGAACTCACTGACACAAGTAGACACAAGTATAAATGCAAATCTAGAACCAATAAAAGCTGTGAACTGATAACATCAGGTTGCCAGGAAGGGCTGTGCCTACAGTGCTTGTGAAGATCTTCAAGGGAACTTTGGCGGGCTGATAGCTGAGACAATCCTCACATTGACCCAGAATATCTAAAGGAAAGACAGAACTGGAAATTTATGAAATTTTCCTACTCCTGACTAAATCTTTTACTACTCATCCTTCTTCACATTAGCTTGGATTTTACACGTCCTACAAAAACACCAAACTTAAATTAAGGGTTTTGAGAGTAAGAGAATTTGCCACACATTTTGAAAAAAAATACTTTACATTTACTCTCATTGCTTTTTCTTTTCTCCCCAAAGGCATGACTTCACATCTAAATTTACCGTGTGCATACTATTTTGCCTGTTTATGCAAGTTTTATTATGCTACACATGGTAAAAAAAAATTATCAATTCAAAACTTTAGCCTCATTTATATTCCATGCAGCACATTGAGTTTTGGAACAATCCCTCAGTTTTGAAAGCACAATAAAATATATCTTTGACACTAGGTCAGTTACCAGTACTGTTTTTCTGATAGCAATCGGACTTACTCTGTATTCTAGCCTCATAGCTGCAGCGTGCTAAAGCACGCTGCATATGAACACAGCCATACCATACACTTCATCTTCAATGGCTTTCATAGTTCAGCTGTGGTGCTTTTTAATGTTGTTCATATTCAGGCTAATGGACATAGCAAAGGGGTTGTTTGCCCTTATGAATAATGATATTTCAAACAGTAATTTGAGTTGAGAGTTTTCCATCATTTGCACTCAAAGTCACGGAAAAGTCTTTGAGCCACTTCCATGTTTTTTCAGTTTCTTTTACTGGTATTTTATTGATTCCTAAAGATAACATGACTTGAAAGATCGGTAAAGGTTAGCTAGTAAAAGAAACATGCATCATTTAAAATGCCTCTGTGCATCTGGGAGTTCAACAATATCTTTTAGTGTTACTTAGGAGTTACAAGAAACAAGTGCTTTTAGGATGATTTTTAATCCAGACCTTTTTCTTGTAAAGCCAATTCATGAGCACCAATTTGGCTACCTTTCTTATAAAGAGCTGGAAAGCAACTTGGACTTGAAATAAGAGCATACATATCTTTCCAAAGTTAAGTAAAATACCAAATTACGTTCAGCAGCAGCAAAATGGGAAGATTGTCTGGGGTCCTCAGTATGGATTGTTTTCAGTACTTGAAATGAAGGGGAAAAGAATACAAAATCCCTGCTGCCTGCCCTTCAGTAGAAGCTGAAGAATCATGACTGGCTCCACTGGCAGTGATTGTTCCTGCCCTGGATGCTGTCAACAGGCCACAACCACCCACTTGTGCCAGCGGTGTTTCCTCTTCTTCGTAGTACCTGGTACAGAACTTCTTTCTTGAACAGTTTTTGACTGAGCTTTGAGGGAAATGAGTGCTTGAACAAAATAATTCAGTTTATCAGAAAGTTTTTTTTTTGTTTGTTTGTTTGTTTTTTTTAAATGCAACTGATTGTGTTTAGAGATCCTTGTTAATACCTTGGCCTTCAGTGAGGTGGAGGGGTTGATATTCTCCTTCCGACTAGGAGGAAATATCCATTAAACTAATTAAAAAGAACACAGAGAAGTTGAAAAGGTGTTTCACTTGTACAATCTTTAGTCAAAACTGAATCACATCCATGACTAACAAGTATTGTGTGTGTTCAGAAAAGCAGTACCTTTTAATCACAGATATACAAGGAAAATTGTGGATATACTTCTTGTCATGACTGAACTCCCACCATAATATCAGACTCATTTACTTCACACACTCTCTCCCTCGTCTTCTCCTCACCACTCCTTCTGCAAGCCCCTGCAATCCTCCAGTGTGAAACTCAAACTGAGCACATATGTCTAAAATTGGCTTTCTCACTTTTGGTGTAGCCATTTTCTACCAGAATTGTTGCCTTCATAAATTCAACTTACAAACCTAAGATGCTAATTTAGAAAATTGTACAATGCATACAATATCTAGACTAAAGCCAATAAATGCTCTCTTTACAAACATTAAAACACCCGGAGCTTCACTAATGAGCTCACTTCCATTGTCTGTCAACCTATAGCAATCTTTGCTGTGCTATAATACCAGAGATAATTAGTGCAAGCTTGTCAATTTGATTTTTGTTAACTTTATGGCCTTTTTATTTTATTCTTTATTTTATGATCCCTATGGGAGCTTGTAGCTTGCTCGTTGGCCATGCAAAAAACGCATATATTCTGAGCCAAACAACGGCACTCTTTAATTAAGAGGTGTCATGCTATTTATTGTGTACTATATGCTGTACCTTTGATGAGGGGCTATAAAAGAAGAAGGTTCGTCAGATTCAATTTCTCTATTATAATTTTCTACCAGAGAAAATGTGACATGAGGCAGAGATCCAATTTCCCATTTCTATTTAGCATTTATATTGACAGAATTAATGATTTTATCATCATCTTTGGCCTGCTGCTAAATGGAAGGCGTCTATTGCCTGGTGAGATTGTAATTCTTCCTCTAAATTGTGTGTGTGTGTATATACGCACATTTATATTTATATACACACATATATATATAATCTTACTTATTTTTCCATGGGGAAACCGTATCTTTTTGTTAAACCCATACTAAGAGAGGAAAGGTGGGTGATGGTAAAGGTAATTAGGAGGGGCAATAAAAGTGGTCTTAGACAATGTTTCTAAGCAGGAGATGAAGATGAAAGAATCCTTTGAATGTTTGTCATGCCAAAAGGTTCAGGAAGGCCTACACTAAACTTGTGGCATGTTGACGGAACTAATTTTATTTCTGAAGCTCTCCCATGAGAACACTATACAATATATATGCTGTACATTTATCAAAGTCGCCATGGAAGAAATTTCAATTTCCTTCTCTGAAAATAATTGACCAAAGGATCAAGAAGTTCAAAAGACTAGGGGGAAATGAATAAATATTATATAAAGATATAATGCATTGTAATCATGCTGTATATGCTATTTTAATAGAAATCTTGAGAGCCCTGTTACAATTCTTGAACCTCTTAACGGGGCCAGAGAGAACTATTTTGTAACTTCAGCATGCTGGAATAGGGCTGAATTCCTTCCCTGCTAATCTAACCATCTTTACAATTTTGTTAGATGTGACTAGCTTTAATTTACTGCTAAAATCTTATGAAGTAGATGATATTTTAAATCCCTTTTCATGAATATTTCATACTCTGGATAGCTTCTCTTGAAGTCTTTTCTAAGTAAGAGTCAAGAGCAGCTCCACTTTGTTTTAGGAAATGTCTACTCACCTGACAGGGGGCAAGGCTCGTGCAAGTTGAGGAGCTCAAGATTCAGAGAGCATGCTACATTTTAGTCTCCTTTTGATAACCTGACATAGTGGTGCTACACAGCAAATCTAATCAGTACAAATGTAGGCTTATTTATGTTTATATATATATGCATAGTATTTCCATGCCCCATCTAAAAGAACCCTTTTATGGCTGGATAACTGATGTGGTATACAGTCAATATCTACATTTAAAAGGCGTGGAAGCAGCAAGTTTTGGCATTTTTTTCTACGCAGGGAAGACACTCAGAAGCATACATGCAGTATCCTCAGAAGCATACTTCATCTCATACGTGCAGGTTTTCCATACTAAAGATTTTGTAACTTCATAAATTAGTAATCCCCAGGGCTGCAGGTAAACTGCTCTTCTACAGATTTGTGGTTCATGGTCAGATGATTACAATATCTAAAAATGTGCCTTTCTTCTCAGTAAGGCTTGCTCCTGACTATGGGCTTGAAATGCCTTTTGCCATCAATTATGGCACTTAGGTGCTCTTTCTCTTCTACCCAAATACATTCACATGACTGAAAAAGTTGCCTATCAGAGCCACCCAGGTGCCCCAGTCCCCTCATCTCTTTATTCTAGGCCAAGCCAGGCAGCTGAACATGAACAGGCAGAGCAGGAGTGAGAGAGAAGTGCCCAGCTGCAACTGTCAGCCTTCTACTTGTGCCTAGGTGAACACAGCTGCTCATCTCTGGAGCTCTCTGAGCACACGTGAGGCAATTTCACATTGATTTTTTCACCCGTAGGGAAGTGGCACTATGGTGACGCAAAAAGACTGCCGACAGTGGCAATCCGACCTGAAATTATATTATTTCTCAGTGAACATCTGCAGAGGGAAATATTTTTCTCAGCAATGGAAAAGTATTCTAATGCTTCTACATTTTCCAATTAGCCTATTGTAGGAGGCTTTTCCTTAATCTCCTGTATATAAATTCACTGGAAATAAATTTGGAAATAAAGTATTTCTTTCTTTTTTGTCTCTTATTTTAAATATCTTTTAAATATCTTTTTCAAACTCCAAGTCTGCTTGGGAAAGCAATCCCTTTTAATATGGGCCAGCACCCTGGTTTGTGGAGTTATAGGATACAGATGTGTTCTGAGTATAAGCGCTTAATAGGTGGTAAGCATTTTAACTTAGACATTCGGCATAAAAAAAATTAGCCCGTGTTAAACATATTCTTATGGGAAGTAGTTACAGGGAAATATTTCTTTATACAAGACTACATTTTATGTACATTTATAAAAATTCATATTGTGTATCATTCATCTGGCAACCATATACATTGACAACAGGATAAAAGGCATCAGAGAAGTACTGTTGGTCATACCACACACATTGGTCTGCTGAAGAACTCATTCACTAGTTCACAGAATTTACAGAATTTTGGTTGGTTAGTTTATTGCCTTTATATATATATTTATTTTTTAATCAGAGGAAGTATAAGCAGCTTGAATTCCTTTGAAATACAAGACTACTTTTCTTTGTTTTTGAAAACTGTGCTCAGTTCTCTGTTGTCACTCTGTGCATTCTGGCACTACCCCGTTGGCACAAAAAAAAATGGAATGCCATTAGTTGATTTTTCTTCTTTCTTTTTAAAATTAAGAGAGATGTTGTCAACCTTAGCATTTATAATGAGCAAACCAAACTGGAACGTAGCCTCCAGGTCAGGTCTGTGTAATCTACCCAGAAGCGATTGTTCAGCTAACCATTGTGTGTTCACTGCAAACCAAACAACACTTTTTGTACACAACAAAGTGCACAAAGTCTGTGCAGCAACCGCTAGCATGCATGGTTCACCACTTCAAACACAATTTGTACATCACTCCAAAGGCAAGCCAGACGTGAGATGGGGTAAGCATAAAGTCTTGACATTACATGGTACACAAGTAGACCAGAAACTTTTCTGAGTATGAAATTGATGCATAAATCCTCAACTCATGTACTACAGCTAGTTGAAATGCGAGCAGAAGAATTACCTTGCCCTTAGGATGAGGATATAAGATTCACTTCAAAATCCAGGTGAGGACATTTTCTTCTCTGGAACAGCACAATTTTTCTGAGTTCTGGAATGGCAGTCTGGCATCAGGCTCCTCTCAAATTTCAGTTTCTGGCAGGTTTTGAAAAATTACTAGAAAATTGGAAACAGAAAATTAACGTCTGCAGCTAATTTTCCTTTTTGAAAATCTCTTGGTCATTTATATCAGTGTAACAAACAACACACTTAAAATACAATTGAAGGAAATGAACATCATTAAAGTTAGTATTATAATGGCAAGTTTATAGAAAAATAATACATTTTATATTGCAAATGGAATAAGAATATGCAAAACCAGTTCAGTAGAAATAGTCATATTATTTTTATAATGTAAACCACTAAAATTTCATATTGTACAAATTATAGAGGAATCCTATTTCTGCATAAACTGTGTTTAATGTATTACTATAAGAACAACATCTACATCCTTAGCGGATGTGTAGAATTCAGAAAAAAAGTAAGAGGGCTAGCAGTACTGAATCCTGCTGTCTGCAGTCATCTGCTAAAGTAAGACAAAGATGCAGTGTTTTTTGCCTATCCAATAAATCCTGGAGCAGTAATGTGATCACTTTGGCCATTTACTGTTGAAATTAACCATATGAAAGAAACTTTCAGAGATGTTATAATCATGTATGTTCTGGGGATCTGGATATAGTTTTAATCTGGAAGGGCTCTCAACTGCACTGTAAAAGGGAACGTGTAGATACATTCATGGCATTACCTTCCCTTTCTTTTTAGTACCACCTCTAAAAAGCTGTGAGGGGAAAAAAAAACAACATTGGAAGCTGTGTCTGGGTTGCAGGCTGAGGGCAGAAAAAGCCTGGCTCTGTAGAGATGTTCTGGTTTATTTATAGGATCTTCAATGCTCTAATTTGAAATACAGAATCCAGGATAGCTCACAGACCTCCAGCTCCTCTGGCCACAAAAGAGGCTCCCACCAGGCCAGAGCCTACAGAAGCGTCTCCGGCGCCAGCTGGGGGTCTCCAGCTCTGCCATTGCTTGAGAAAAACTCAAAAATGTTAACATGAATTACTCCAATCAAGATAAGAACTAAAATCAAACTCCCATTTAAAAACCATTGACTGCTAATGTTGATTTATGAGCTTTGAAGGCTTTTAATTAGCAGTGCTATATATAATGCAGCCCACCTGTACTTTTCCATTCAGTCTTCTCCCATGACTGTTTTCACCTTAGAAAGTGATAAGAAATTCTTGGCTAGGAACCAGAGAAACAGGGTTTCTATCAGGAATGCTACACGTCAGTGAATGAGAACAGAGTTTATGACAATTGCTGCAAAGAGGCAACACTTATGTCATGTGATTTCATGGCATCAATGGAAGAGTCTACCAAAATAAGTCGTTCCTGAATCCTTTACCATGCAAAAAATATGATATACAATTTTTCCTGTGAACTAAAAACTGGATCACATCAATTCATCTTTAAAATCCAACATGCAGCATAAACAAACACCAACAATTTTAACAAACAAAACAAGCCCAATGCAAAATCAAGCCTGGAGCTACCCAGATCATTTTTTCAAGGTGTTTCCCAAGTGCATTAGTAAATTGACCTCTTCAATTACTTCTTGTGAAAATTTTAAAACATGATAGGAAATTGTTAGAAATTTGGCAGATCTTTTCCATGAGTAGGACTGAATAGCAACAAAAACACAGAGCTACTGTCAGCAATTCACCTACACCTCCGCCTTCTTTTGGTAACCAAAGAGAACAAAGAGTTCCTATCAAAATGGAAGATGCCATAAGGTTCATTTGTGCCTGTCCTGCTGTATAGTCTTGAGAAAACTCTTCAAGTAGCTATGATGTTTATATGGACTTGTCTCCATTTACAGTGGTTAACAGAGATTAGAAAAGTAAGTACTGGGTGGAAGAAAAGGAAAGGAGAAGGGCAATGGGAATATTTCAATATAGAAGTCAAATCTCTAGAAATTTGGAGCTTTTCAGAGTTCAGCTTGGGAAATGGCACATTTTTAATACTAGAGGAAAAGAATTTGATTAATTAATCAAGGAATTTTAACTTGACAATTGATTCATCCCCTCTAAACACCTCTTTAACATGTAGATGGGTATTATATCAGAGCATCCAGTAATCATTGCAGTGATTACTGTGTTATATGCTGCATGTGTTAGACCTCTCATAACAGAATTTATTGCAACAGAGGAACTAATTCATGAAGGGAAAGGTAAACAGTGCTTTTTGCTTCTTTTCCTGCTCCATAACCAGACTGCAATTTCCTACAATGTTTTCATTATCAAAAATTGCTCAATTAATTTCTTCAACTTTGCAGACAAAACGTGAATTCTTTCTTCAAATACTTTTTGAGGTGTACTGATTAGTTCACATTAGCTAGATAAGTAAATAGCAGTGTTTCTGCTCTCCATCAGGCTGATATGTATGGACTTTTGGCTCAAATACTTGTTTATAAATCCAGAAACATGGATCATGAATACTCTAGCATACAAATTTGACATTTGCTTTACACAGACAGACATCATGCGCTCAACCACTTTGATTTTCAAAATGGCACAATTTTCTTGGACCTCTGGCAAGAATCAAATTCAGTATGGTTAGCTTACAACATTTGACATCTTACCACACTGGAATCAAAATTACAAATGGAAATTTTGACTTTTATTTTACAAAAATTATTTCCTTTCTTCCCATTGCTTCAAGATAGAACTCAAGAACCGCTGAAAACCTCTATGAGATTTAAAGCCTCAGGAGAAAGGGAAAAACAATCCAGCACTTCATTTTAAACTTCATCTTCCAGTCATTTTTACAGTCTCGTCAATCTTGCTGGCCCAGCAGTGGGATGTCCACAAGAAATCCCAGCTCCCACACACTTGACGAGTGTGACATGCTCTGAGCAGGGTGCCAGTGGGTTCTCACAATGTCACTTGGTAAAGAGAGCTGGAAAAATGAAATTCATTTCATAACCCCATATTTTTCTATTATTGCCCACAATTTTAATCTTTTACTTCAGTAAAATGGTATGCAGGAAAAAGAAGAGGGTAAGATACAGCTATTAATGAGGTAATAGAAGAAATTACTTTAAAATAATTCTGTTGAAATTGATTTTCTAAAGTTATCGTTCCAGCTCTTCTCTTCATTTAGGCTGAAGTCTTTTAGCAGCCATGTTTTCAAGCTCAGTTTGAGTACAACCTAAGTACTAGGACCTTACCAACCTCCACTCAATTAAAAAAAAAAAACAACAGTCCAAAATAAATTATCAAGTAATTATCAAGCTTTAGAGTCCAGAGCATTGCCAATTTTCAAATCTGATGATTGCAGACAAGAGCTTGTTAAAGGCCTGAGATGGATTCAAGCAAAGTGTTAGACAACAGTATTTACCAAGTAACAGACAATAAAATGTGGAGTGAGGGAGTGAAGCAATTTTCATGTACAGTTTAGCAAAATTCAGCATTATCCCTGAAAAAAGTACTCACTCCTCCCTAGTTTCTGCTCAACTAGGGCAGCCTCGTTTTTAGTGCCATGTTTCTGCAGATATCTGATTGCATGGAAAGATCACCTGAGGCAGATTAAAACTGTTTTTGCCAGATCAATTTTAATCCTAGTCCTGTTCCCTGGCCTGGTCTAGGCTGGCTTTTTCCTCCAAGTCTCAGAGCTGGTACTGACAGCTGTGAAGATCAGACTAAACTTTCCTCTGGGCCCCCTGACTGATCTTCTCAATGGTATACTGTTGTGATGGAGTGGGAAGCAGGCAATACTTTTTCCTGTTTGCCAAAAATGTGTAAGTGATTATGCTGCTTGCACAATACAGAATTGCTCCACTGCACTGAATAAGACCTCACAGAGCATCCAAACCAGCCATAAACACTACACATAATTACTCCCAGAGAGTGCAAACAAACTCTTTGCTGTTTGATTAAGGACAGACATCAGCCCACTTCCCACGTGTTTGCTTTGCTACGGGTTTCTGGGTGACTGTGGGCAAGCTGTTTCGCCTCTTCCCTGCTTATCTTCCTCTTTTGTAGGAAGATGGTAGGACACCAGCCGCTACTGAAAGTGCCTTGAGATTTAGATGGAAAACATGGTGTGAGTCAAACACTGGTGCTGCTGTGTGTACTCAAGCCTGAGAATGTGGTATCCTGCCTCCGCACATTGGATAAATAGGCATTAATAACTTAAAGGCAGCAGATTGGATCCTGCTTTCCTTATGTGTAAAACAGGAAACTCATCCTAAAACTCTTACAACTGGGAATCACTCATTCTTGAAGACTCTGGAAGGCACTGAAGCACAGCCTCATTTCTGAGTGTAAACACCAGTTGGCTTCAACAGGTCTTTATCAAACAGTTAAGTGCATTGAAAAACAGCCCTGTCTTATCAGTGAAACAGAAAGTGTCAAAGCGTCCTAAAAATGATTTCAACACAGGATTATTTTTCAGCCGGAAACCAACAAAACGGGGGGTTTTCCCATAAGAAAGCCTCCAGAACAAATTCTGCTCTTATTTTTACAGGATGATGATCTTCCACACATACACTAGGGCTCCTCTCAAACCTGGCTTGTGCTATTGTCCAGTACTTACTAATTTAAAAATTTGAAGAAAATACACAGAGTGATAAATTAAGGAAGTTGTCCTCTGTGCCATATGATTTATCACCATCATACTAGCATTGAAGAAATACTTCACAGGAATCTATTTGGACAGATTAATGATGATAGAAACCCTTTGAGTTACCTGACAGAACCCATCTAAGTTCTCATGTTCTGTTATTAATTGATACTTTCTACCTTTTGGAACCTCTAAGCACCACACCACAGATGTTTTTTCATAGTATGGAAAGAAATTGAAAAGTAATTTTTTTTAGTTCAATATTTTTACTCTAGGCACTGTAGCAATCAATACCAGGGTCCCATCCCTTTTAAAAACACATATAAGATACTAGAGTGCAGTGCATCACCTCACAGTCTCCTACTGTTTTATCAAGGAGAAAACATGCTAGACTAATCCAGCAGTTAAAAGTGCTGAAAGAGAAGAAACTACCTCCATATAATCTATAAAAAAAACTTACAATCTTCCAGACACATAATCTCAGCAAAGTGGTAAGCCACTGCTTGCTGATTTGAGATACAGAGAACTCAAACATAATTTCAGAGACATTGATATGGAAGTACCTTTTTATCAAAGGTATTCTAAGCCAAAGTGTATATATATATATATATGTATAATTTTTTTGCCCAAACACAAGTTATTCTCTGAACTACTAACAGGTACACACAAAGACATGGAAGGCCAAAAGGGAAGAAAAAAGCCAACATACTAATTTCTTATGCCAATACTTCAGGTGGCGTTTGACAAATAAAGTGTTGAGAATACAACCTTAATCAACGGACAGGCAAATACTAGTTGTTTTCCAACAGTGACAGGTGCAAGAAAGCTTGAGGAAAGCATTCATTATGGACAAGGCTTAAATTAGGTACTTAAAAACCATGGCTTAATTTAGGTCATTTATCATTCTCCTCAAAGCCCCTTTTGTACAATTGAATTCTGAAGTACTTCGTTTGCTATTAGATCATCACAGCTGTTCTAGTATCACTCAAAAGATGTAGCATCATTGAAAGATATTTCGCAGACAGAGGGAGCCTGTCTAATTTTCACAGAAATGCAGTAACTGCAAGTCCCCCCCTTGCAATTCTGCCCATGGAGGTGGATTTGGCTACACAGGTGTCACCACGCTTGACCACCTGCAGGTGGTCTCCATGGAGCAAGTGCCAGTGGTGGTAGACCCAAACTGATTCCACCCCCGGGACACTGTTGTAGGGAAGCAGTTGATCACGGCATGAACTAATGATTGAGCACATGGTGGAGGGGTGTGGCTGGCCTGGGGAACACAGGTGCATCACTTGCACCTGTGACCGGAAGGGGTGGACCTGGGGCGGAGCTGCCCCAGGCTTAGATAAAGGCCAGCCAGCCAGAGAAGAAAGGAGCTTGAGGAGGAAAGAGCTGGAAGGAGCTGCTTGAGAAGATTGAGGAAGAAGCTTGAGGATGGGAAGACTAAGAAGAAGCTTGAAAGAAGGAGAAGATTGGTGAGAAGCTGGAGAGAGAAAGAAAAGATGAAACGGCGTAGTTGTGAGAGTTTTGGGACCCTTTTTTCTGTTACAGACACAGTGAAAGCCAGAGAAATATAGACTCTGAATTTTCAGCTGTCATTTCCTTTTGAAACAAGTGGGTGAGAAATAAGCTTAGATAATTATTGAGTAATCTCAGCTATCTGGCATGGACTAAAAATAAGACTTGGCAGTGTTAGAATTGTTCCCCATGTGGTACTTGTGCAAACTGCAGACTCATCTCGCAAGCTAACAAACTATTCCTCTGTGGTAGGAAACACTGCTCATCTGCCTGCAGCTCTTCTACCTCCACAGCAGCATGTTGTTGCACAAAACTGCAAGCAGGGAACACAGTGAAGAAATAATTTCACACTTCTAGTGATTAAATAACACTGCTGAGAATTTGCCTTTTTGGTACAATGTTTTAATAACATTGGAAACTCTTAGGCAGAAGAACCATTCTATAATGTATTGTTTGTAATTTTGGTGCATGAAGAAATAGTTATTTTGCTCATAAGAAATAGAAGGCAATGGGAGCCATGCATGCTTAAAATGAGCAAATGCAACACAGATCAAACAGGTCTTGTAAAATCACGCATTAATGGGAATTCTAGACTGTGAGGCACCTAAAATTAGTTAAGTGCAGAATTAGCTCAGAACTGGAAGATCAGCTCCATCTTGCATGACATCTATTTAGTTCCAATAAGTACTAGGGCAGAGACATTTAGCAGATATTACAGTTCTCTACTTAGAAGGAACTCAGATGACATAATCTTATCCTTTGAAGGCAATGAAGTACTTTCTAGTCCATTAGTAACTGAGAAACGATGTCATTAGAAAAATATCCATCGGAGAATTAAACATTTAAAAAAGTTTAACTCCAGGCAAGATGATAACTTTCCCTCAAAATCCTAGAAGCTTTGTCTGAAGAGATCTCTGGCCTACATTTTTTTCTAAAAACTGTAAAAAACATGGATATTTCAAAGGAAAGTAGTGACTGCCTATAAGCTGCTTCTCAGGCTCACATGATAATGCAGATAACAGTAAGCCCAATAAATCAATTCAAGATAAAACAATGGAAAATGTAATAGGAATTTGAATTGAGGATTTGAACTGAGGAAGATGTCATGTTTTTAAGAAATGTAATCCTATGAAAAACAAGTAATGCTCAATAATCACAATGTCGTCTTTAATAATATAGCAAGTTTGGTCAATATAAGTAAATGATCTGTAAAAATTAATCTTTTGTTAGATTTTTGACCTTGCTCCACAGAACTCCCAATTAACAGTGCATAGCAACAAAGCACATGTTAAATGGATTCAGATATGTCTACTTCGCAAGTGCCAAAAAGAACGGCAACAACGAATCACCCCCGAACAGCTTTTTTTATTAGGAATTTTTAGGACTTAAGTTAATCTATTAAACTCAGTTATCAATGGATTGGTTTAAATGTCCTCACTGCTGATAACATTTGCAGATGATACCACATTAGGTGATCTGCATTCTTGATAAAGTCCTTTGAGAGTAAACGAAAGGCTTAAATTATGTTGAAAACAGAGAAAGCTTTGAGAGCTACAAAATTACTGGAGAGCTATTGGAAGTGCTAGGTAGCAAGACAGTAAAAGAGGTCAACTTGTTTATCTCTTCAAAAACTTAAAAGTAGATAATTAAAGAAATATAACATTAAGGATTATTTAATCCAATTAAAGACATAATAGAGACAATAACTAGCAATTAAAAAAAAAATCAAAGCAAGTAGATCCATGTATTTGAAAGTATATCATGTTAACTGTCAGAATAGACCACTGAGGAAAACAGTGTGATAACCTCAAGTCACAAGTTTATACCTTTCTGGAAATTATGCTTTAGGCCAACACAGGCTACTAGGCTCAACATGCAATTAACTGTGTTAAATGTAATGGCCTGTGGCAAACAGGAGTTCAATCAAATTGATGTAATAGTCCCTTTTGGATTACAACTCTGGGAATTTAAATCTGGGCCTGAAATATGTTCGGAAGAAAAAAACACCCTCCGGAACTACTTAAAATAGACCCACCAAATATCCTCTCCACTACTGCATGCTATAATCTGCCACTTGAAATTATTAACATCTCTAGAGTCCAGTTTGTTAAATAAGGGGGAAGAAACACTGGCTATATGCCTAGAAACCCTCAGCTCTTCACAACACCATCTCAGGCAATAATAATTTTAGTTGCCACAGACTTTAACTACAGCCTGTCCTTTAACCCCACTTTCCAGAGTTAAGTAAGGATGACGTTGATATCCAGCAGAAAATTTGAATTTCCGGTCGGCATGGTCTCTTGCAATAGCTGTCAGTTGTGGGTGAAGCAAAGAATTTATCCCCATCCTTATGAAGTCCTAAAACAATCATGAAAACCATTTCCTCTGCTTTCTAAACCCTCAAGGAACAGTTTCTCAAAAAGCGCTTCCATATGGTGTTAGGTACAGGAGAAGACTTGTTTGGCCCAAGACTCCTCTCATACACACAGTATAAAGGTCCAAGATTATTATTATTAGGTCTTGAAGATTAAGGTATACCAAGGTACTGCTTTTACCCTTTATGCCTGGATACTCCCACTTTAGGAAGTTCCCCAAGAATGGCTAGAAAAATACGTATGAGTCATTAAGACTGGAGGTTTTCAACTCTTTGTCTGAGTGCGCATTGGAAAAAGGGACATTAAAAAGAGAAGTTTTCTTTCTTCAGAAATGTGTGTAGAAATTCCTAATTCATGTGCAGCAGGAGAGGAGGAAAGCAAGAAAGAACTTCAGTTACCTCAGTGCTGTGAGGTAAAGGTACAGAGGCTTTGACCTGTCCAACATAAGGCAAGAGTCACCTACTGGTCACCCTATACATTTGTAATGTATAAATGCATAAATGTAAAAATGTAATCTTCATAAACACTAAGTTCACTAATAGATGAAGACCTGAAGGCATACACTGTTCAATATCTGAAATATTTTTAAACTCTATACACAATATATTAATGTCTCTAAATCATAACACAGTGAAATTAGAAGATTTTGTAAAATAGAAATCACAGTAAAATTAGGATTTTCTTTTTAGACAGAAATAGTTTCCAAAATGCTGCTACTTATCTCACCTAAAAATTAGTAACCTTTGAGCAGTTGTATCAGACTGATCATTCCAAACTGGAAATTGATGAAGAATGATCTTTCAAAGCCTTACATGTGGTGTGAATCCATTTATGAGTGATGGAGAAAAGTGCGAAATTTTCCTTCCTCATTTATCTAATCTCCAAATCCTATTCATTTCACAGCAGGGATAAAACCTTGGCTCTGCACAAATTATTTGGCATCCTGACATCAATCTAGTTGAGGTCGGCATGTTCAGCACTTCATCAGGTGCTTTGCGCTGTGGATACCCAGGCAGGTGGGAAGAAAATCAGATTCTCTAACAGCTAAATGGGTGGTTTTGGCTCAGCTAGAATACAGCACGGCAACAGGAGGAGGGCTGGGGCAGCCCTGGAAGCATGAGCTGGTGCAACTAACAACATTTCAGGGGGGCCTAAGTAGAGTAAGGGGACTGTGAAAAGGAGCTGAGAAAATGGGTTGTGCGTTTGGGTAAGAATCATTGCTTCCTACAGCACTCTTCAATAGCTTCTAATTCTGTGCTCTTGGGTGGCTGGGAAAGAGGATCAGAATAAAAGGAGAAAGACACAGTCCTTCCTCTCCACCCTTCCAGCACTCCACTCTCCTCCCAATAGGAAAGAAAAAAAAAAAAAGCCAGGGCTAGCTTGAAGGTATCTGCCATTTATGTTGAAGAAAGAGGTTTGCATTCACATAACATTTGAACATTCTGTCAGTGTGATGGAGCTAAAGCTAGGAAAGGAACTAAGTCTCCATCTTCATTTTTCACTCAAGACAGAGGAATCTCAAAGAATAAAATACAGAGTCATTGAAGCTAAACATGAAATGGATTTATAACAAGAACCAAAAATTATGTACATTTTTGGAGTAGTGTCTCATTTTTAAATATATTAGTTGCTCTGCAGCTGTTTTACACTTCATCTTCAGTTATTGCAAAATAATTTTCTCTTCTAGCCCTGCAAATGGGAAGTGAGTTGGAAGAGACCTTTGAAGGTCATCTAATCCAACTCCCCTGCAATGAACAGGGACACCTACAGCTAGATCAGGGTGCTCAGAGCCCCATCCAGCCTGACCTTGAATGTCTCCAGGGTCATGGCTTCCATGACCTGTTCCTTCCACCTGTTCCAGTGTTTCACCACCCTTACTCTAAAAAACATTTTCCTTATAGCTAATCTAAATCTCCCCTCTTTTAGTTTGAAACCATTTCCCCTTGTCCTATCACTACAGACCCTTCTAAAGGGTCTTTCCCCATATCTCTTATAGCTCCCCTTTAGGTATTGAAAAGACACCATATCAGGTCTCCTCAGAGCCTTCTCTTCTCCAGGTTGAACAACCCCAGCTCTCTCAGCCTGTTCTTATACGAGAGGTATTCCATCCTTTGGATCATTTTTGTGGCCCTCCTCTGAACACACTCCAACAGGTCCATGTCCCTCCTGTGCTGAGGACTGCGCATCCAGATGCGGTATTCCAGCCAGGTGAGGTCTCACCAGTGCAGAGTAGAGGGGCAGGATCACCTCCCTTGACCTGCTGGCCACACTTCTTTGGATGCAGCTCAGGATGCAGTTGGCTTTCTGGGCTGTGAGGGCACATTGCTGGCTCATGTCCAGCTTGCCATCCACCAGTAGCCCCAAGTTCTTTTCAGCAGGGATGCGCTCTATACTTTCTTCCCCCAGCTTGTATTAATAGTGGGGCTTTCCGTGACCCAGTTGCAAGATCTTGCACCCGGCTTTGTTGAACCTCATTAGGTTCTCCTGGGCCCGCTGTTTGAGCCTGTCTAGGACTGTCTGGATGGCACCCTGTCCCTCAGATATATTGACTGCACCATACAGCTTGGTACCATCTGCAAACTAGCTGAGGGTGCACTCGATCCTCCTGTTGATACTGTTGACAAAGATGTTAAGGAGCATCAGTCCCAGCACTGGCACCCGAGGGACACCACTTGTCACTGATCTCCATCCAGACATTGAGCCATTGACCACCACTCTGGGTACAATCTTGCAACCAGGTCCTTGTCCATTGAACAGTCTACCCAAATACAATACAATACAATAGATTTGTTTAGAACTTAGTGAGGCAGAACTGTTACATAGACCTTGTATCAGTTTACACAGACACAAGAAAAAGCATAGATGATGCTGAGTAAGACAAGACATCCTCAGAGAAGGGATTCTGAATGCTATGAAAAAAAGAATTTGAAATGAATGAGGACAGGATCCATTTGAGGATTTTAGCATTTGTAGGACTGGAGAAGGGATTCGTTCTTCAGTATATCTAAGCTTATTGCTGTTTATTGCAGAATCTGTGACTGCAGTTAATCAGAGTTAGAGACTTTGATTTCCTTTGTAAAGCAGAATGCATTAAAATGGAATCACTGGGGAGAGGTAGGAACAAGATCATAATAAGATGATAATTTTTGCCTGAAAGGTTCTTCCAGCAAGCTGCATGACCCTGATCAGCATGGAGTGACTCATACAATTTGGCCAGCAGAGTTGAAAATAAAATCACAACAACATCTGGCTGATATTTAAATGTCAGCAGTGCATGCAAAGTGACTGTGATCCCAGAGAACTAAAACCAAGCTATCTCATGTACCTAGAGTTACCAAGGATTTGATGTTCACACACTGGTTGAAAAGAGCAAGAGGAAGAATTAAGTCTATGGTCTAAGAGTACTGGTGCACTAAATGCTACCTGAAATTGGTAATTATATCAACAAACAACTATCTACTACAGCAACTTAGTTTTAGGTGAAAGAGGAACAGAACAAAATAAAATTTTTGTGTTCAAAGAAGCTCATACAGGCACTGCAGCTATCTCTGATTACTTTTCTTTCTATTAGTGTCTATGTCCATTCCTAATGCATTAGAATAGATTACCCATTTAATCTATTGAACAGGCAGTAAACTTGGATATTTACTGTGATAAAAGTATGTCAAGAGCTTAATTTTCTCAGTCCTGACAAGTTAGTGGAGTTTCTCTCTAATGGCTACCATCTACCTTACAGATGCTAAACTAATAATCAATTACTTCTGTAATATTTAAGGCGTGACAATTTATTTTCAGACAAGACTAAGCTTCTTCTTGAATTCACAAAACTAAAGTTCAGTAATATCTGTTTCCTGGTACCAGCTGCCATCTTTCTTCCTTTTATTAGTTACCTCTGGAAGAGGTACTAACACATTCTCACTGTGCTATGGTCGTGAGAATAGGAAAGCGAGACCACTTAATGAATTTCAGAATGTAGGACAATTAGGGTTGTTCTCATCAAACCTGGGCACAAAGAACCAGCATATATCATTGTAAAATTCTGCTATTGAGCAAACTGACAAGGGGCAACTGGGGAAATCCAAGAGTTGAATGAAGCAAAATGAGTAGTAGGCTCGATAAAATTATACAAAAAGACCACAGGTAGTGGTCTTGTTAAAATATTTAACAGAGAGAAATTTTATGCTTAAGAAGTAGAAATTTAGGTTCATAGTAAATGCAACTGCACAATCAGCTTGCTAGAGTAGGACACCATGCATTGCATGACCGGTAGAATAATCAAATGCTGATTTGATTATTTCCTGTATTTCATTATTTCCTGTACTTCATTATTTCCTGTATTCCAGATACTGAAAATTTGCTGGAGAAAAAGAACTAGGAGATCACCTAAAGGGATGATGAGATCATGAAGCAATTGTGACTGGCAATCAAATAATCAGATACCAAAAGGGAAAAAAAATGCCCTATGCGTCATATCTTCTACAGTGACCCATAGCAAAGATAATCAGCAGTATCAATTAAAGGAAGGGAAATGAAAACACATAGTGCATCACTAAAAGATCCAAGCATAGCTTTTTCTGTACCCTGCCATAAATTTGAAACCAATTGCTGATTTCAGCAGAATAATTCCAACTTATACTACAGAAGTGTAATCGATAAAAATGAACTAATATTTCTCTTTTGCTTCAAAAGTATATTATACTGAAAAAAAACAACTAACAACAGAATCTGATATCTCAGATGTTAAATTGATGCAACAAAGCCTACTGTAGTTTTGTTAAAAATCTGGAGAAAGGGGAAAGAGGGAAGGATATAAAGTTTCAAGCTTGTGTTTCCAAAGGTTCCATTATTTCAGTTTACTCATTCCAAGAATTTTACATTTTAAGCTACTAACAGAACAAGCTGAGAGTAATAAACAATTATGTTTGAGATGTAACAGCCTTTTCAAAGGATGAAGTTTCTAAATATGTCATGATATGAATATTAAAATGATTTGCAGAAATCTTTCAGCAATACACTACTTTTTTTTCCAGTACTGGATATCCCTACACTAAAACAAACAAATAAGCAAACAAAACACAAAACAAAATCATACACACAGTCTATGATGCTAACATGATATTTCAGATACTGTCTTCTTTCAATTCAAGAAGGTAGCAACAGTACACTGTTGATTCTGAAGCTATGTAGACTGTTGCCTGCACAGTGTCTACACAGCTTCACAGAAGAGATCTTCCTAAAAATAATTCTTAGTTTATTTTCTATTTTTATCTCTCTGGCATGGGTATCTCTGCTATGGAATATACAATTTCAGTTAAAAGGCAAATGGTTGTCCTATACATCCAATTCAATTTCAAATTAAGCCGTAAAAGTGTTTCAAATCATTAAGTTTACCATAATTTTTTTCCTTCCAAAATTGAATTTTGGATCTAATGCCAAACAACTATGGGGATGGATGGAAGGGAAAGGAGATTAAAAGTCAATGATAGCTACATGAATTAAGGTTTCTACCTCGATTACATCTATCTGAGCAAGATTTTTGAAGTTACCTAAAGCACTAGGAAATAAAGGAGAAAAAGAACAAAGAAGGAAGACGATGAAGTATCTGATCAAATTCACATTCTTAAGGTGTAGCCTCATCAATTTTTCAAGATTTTGCAACAAAATACACGTGTTTTTAATACCTACTAAGCCCTCAGAGCATCTTAGTGTGACTAGACACTCCAGCTCTTTTGTTAAAGTTCCTAATCAAATACTCTCCCCTTTCAATTTCTTCCATTAAATTTAATTAGTGAAGTTGAGCTGGAATTTTAGAATTCAGAGTGAGATTTATTGATGTCAGAAATTTACCTCTTTTATGATAGCAATTAATTCCCCCAGCAGTCCCAGCATCTGTACATAGGAGGCACAGACATATGAGTATAGAGACCATACGACATATTTAAAATTAAAAAAAAAAATGCTATTCACTTCAAATATAATTCTTAATGTTTTGAACATTTAGAATGACAAACTGAGTCAGATAGATTGCTTGGTAGATGTTACAAAAACTAAAAATTGCTAAATGTTGATTCCAAAGACTAAACAACGATCAAGGATTTTCATTCCATTTTTTCTGAGTGTTTTTTTTTTCCCAGAGTGCAAAGAATTATTCATGCTATAAATAGCATTTCTAAGCATTTCTAACTTATTTTCTGTTACACATTTACTTATTCTGTGATTAAAAGTAAGACATTTTAAAATTAATTTGTTTAGTAAAATAATAAGTATAAAGCCTGAAACCTCTAGTAAACACTATGCAATTCTCTGTACAGTGAGATCTTTCATCTCTGTTTTCATATTCTCTCTTTAGTAAGTGATCTTCCTTTTACCAATGACCATGCTGCTCCAGTTCATACTAAACAGATATTCTCTCTGGTTGTTTTTAATTAAAATATCTCTCATTATTCTAAGGCACAAAGAAAGATAGAACTCTATGTTACTATGTTTGCACAAGTTATGTATTTTTAACACTTTTTCTCCAGATTGTTTCACCAACAAGATTTTCTAACATCAGAGGATGGTGCATGAGACATTGTTTCTTTGTAGTTGTAGTTTGTCCTGGAAATTTTTTAGAAGTTATGGTCATGAGCTTTTGCTTAAAAAAAAAAGTGACTGAAACACTGTTTTTTCCCAATCTCTTTATTTCCTATTGTTTAGGAGTTGGGAGGTGTTATTTTCAAGGCCACTAGCTCCTCTAGAATCTGAAAGGCATTACATTCACAAAAAAAAAAAAAAAAAAAAATTTGTGAAATATCACAGAGAAAGATTGCTTAATCTCTCAAGAAATAGTTGCTTATCTCTCATGGGTAGTTTTGGCAAAACCATCTACTTAGATTAATATCAACTGCTTACTTCCTCCTTTCCTTCCCCCTTCCCCAACTGACTACTTAGTGCAAGGAATAGACGCATAAGAGAGTTCTTATTTTCTTGAGAGCTTCTCTGTTTCTGAAATTATATCTTGCCATTTGAGACCAATAAAACTGTAAAATTTTGTGTAAATTGCTCTTGGATTTGAAAATGACTGATTTTGCAAGGAAAGGATGTGAGTTTATATGGTAAACAAACATCATTCATCCTGGTCTAATCAAAAATATCAAAAAAGCTTCAGAGAAGAAAAACATACACCAAGAAAAGAAAGCCAGGTGTCCAGTAATAGTTAAAGGGGGAAAAAAAAAAAAAGAAACAACAAAAAATCAACTAAATTACATACAATGCAAGTTGGTACCAATTTACCAATTACATTTGCTGAAACCTGAAACCATTGAGGAACCTGTAGGCAGTTGTTTGCTTTCAGAGCCAAAACTATACATATTTACATGACTATTTTTACTTGCTAAAGACAGTCAGTTCATGAGCCCTGAGTATGAAGACAGTGCAGCTCCAGACACCCTTGCAGTCATCTTGGAGCTACCTCCACACCGTGCTGTGACTTCAGGAAATCCCAGACATTAGAAGATTCAATGAAAATGTATCGTTAAACATCGCACTCTGAAATGCATTGTAACGGTATTTCACCTTCCACTGCAGTTTCTGACTTGGTTTCGAGGAAGACTGATGTGTAGTTTGTTCTTCATTAATGCACATTGATACATAGATTCCAGACAAAACATTTGAATTTTCTCTTCAGTTTATTGTGCTGATGATCATTTTATTTAATTATTAATAAAGATTTCTGTGTCATTTTCTTTCACATAACAATCGCTATAGTTTCTACAACTTAGGATGAACTTTATCTTGGGCTATTACTTGTACAAAGGTTGGAGTAATAAAATAAGTCATTCTTTATCTCTCTTAGTGAGAATAAAATTTCTTGACCTCTTTCTGAAGTGTTAATTCTGGAAAATGAAACCGAATCAGCAATGAAAATGTCCTTTCCTTGCCAAAGAAATAAATTTTCATGTAGCAATTAGGGGTTTGTAGTATTTAACTACTATTTAACTACTAAAAGAAATCACATTTGTCAAGCTACCCAAATTCCTTCAGGCTGGTAATTCAATTAGTTAATAAAGACTTTTATTGCTATAAACTTGTAGAGTTTTAGTACATTTATTATCTTGCTTTGAGCAACTCCACTTTAAGGGATATTTGAATTTTCTATTGTAAGACGCTCTGTTTTTTGGCCAATGCAGATACAAATTCCCAGGGATGAGCTAACTGTTGTGAGGAAACAGAAGAGCTTATACCTCCATAGGCATCAGCTGCATTGTCAAATTCGTCACTGGACAAATTAACATCCAAATAGTCCTGCTGAGAGGAATAATCAATTTCCTCCTCAGAAATTCTTTGCTTTACAGTCTCAGCAGCTGCACTGATTTCTGTTTGCCTTCTTAACAGTTGGAACAAAATCCGTTCCTGTCATAGTTTAAGCTTTTTCTCTAGTTTTCACATTACTCTCCTTTTGCTTCTCCGTCTCTGTCCTGTTCCTCCACTTTCATTCACCCATTTGGAGTTAACTAGTCTAAACTCTACTGAGAGGCCAGATTAAAAGGCATCAGCATGCTAACGCACTAGACACCTAAAAAGGTTTGTCATGAGTAAGCTATTGCTACAAAGCAAATAGAGATACTACCAAGGTTATTCACATGAATAACAGATAAGATGGGATCCACCAATAAAGACACAAACAGTAGCTTCATTAGAACCAGAAAAGATCTTAATATTTAATGCAACACAAGGAATTGAAAGATCTTTCTCTTTAGGAACTTGCCATCCGTTTTCCTTAATTCACTGAGATGGTATTTATTTCAGTGAGCACAAGTGATTTCTCACACAGAGGTGGGGAAAGAGAATTCTTCAGCTAGGGAAGAGATGTAAGAAAAAGCCTCAGGGCATATGGCAAACCTGTCAACACATGAAATGAGCAGCAATACAAAATGGACACATGGTCCTAACCCCTCTAGGCACAGATACTGCATTAGCAAGGCAAAGATCGTCTCATCATGCCAGGAAGGTTGTGAAAGCAAATTGGGACTAAACCCTCTGCTAAGAGTACTCACACTTGTTAGATTTCAGTTTTGCACCTGCTCTTTCCAACCTTTGCTCCTAACCTTCTATCAGTACTTTCCTGTGAAAAGGAAAAATTTCAAATCTTTCTCATTGCTGTGCAAGGTCTTTTGTCTTTCATCCATTGTTGCTTTTGTCTTATGGAAAGTCTGTTTTCCTTTTCCTTTCCCCCTACTCAGAGTGCTCTGCCTTGAACTTCCACTTCTTTCACTCATTCCTGACTGTAGGACACATCACCTAACATTTGTTAGTTTCTAACTTGAAGTAAACAGCCTAATTTTTCAACTTTTTTTTTTTCTCTTCCTTACCTTACCTGAATGATTGGGTATAAAATTTACAAACTAAAATTTTAAAGAGTTACTTAAAATAATTACTTTAAGTTGCTAGTCTTGAAGAAATTTGATCTTTCAGAAGTATTGACTCCCCACCTGTGAGTATTTCACACCTCTTTTATTTCCCATAGATGAGGCCTGCTGAAATCTTCAAGCAAAATGAAACAAAAACATAAGAAAACCGAGATGGTTCCTGTAGATTCCAAAAGAAAAGTTGAATGACAATAAGTCTTTTTTAACCCTAATTCTAATACGTTATTTTTCCACAAAATAATGTTTTTGTTTATGTAATTTTACATTTTCTTTCACTGACAACTCTGTGAACTAAGGCCTTTAATTTTGTTGTACACAACAATTTTTCTAAAGAGTCCTCAGTTTTCCTAAGATTTAACAAATTCCCCAAAACATACAGAGAGTCACTAATATACATTAATTATCAAGATGTTAATGGTAAAAGATCAAGAATAATGTAAGTGAACAGTAAGGACTCCAAGAAGTAAAAAGACCAGCACCCACTTCTGTGATTTTAGAGACATGACCACCCTTTGCCATCTCCATGACTTTCAGAAGTGCCTGTGAGCTGAAATGAATCATATCATGTTTTCTTTTGTTGGCTTTGTCAGGAAGAAGATAATCCTGTGATTATAAATTACCAAAGGACACTCCTAGTTCACTTGTCTCAGTTGATCTGGCGAAGTGAACGTTTGGAATAGCAGCCTGTATTCAGATTCCTTTTGAAGGGGAAATAGTAACTGTCACACATAAAAATATTTTAAAAAGCTAATTAGAAAAACTTTAACACCAAAGACAAAGTTGCCATAAAAGTCAGTACAGGAGATGGTAAATCATTGAAATGAACAAATAAAATAAGATTGAAATTTCTGGCTGAGATTCTTACTGCTTAACGGTTTCACCCACTCCTGGTCAAAGGGGCTCCTGACAGTGCATTTTCTGGAATTTTATTCAGGCTATTGAGAAGTGACATAATTGGTAGCAGTTGCATAGAATCACCCAGTGCCCCTGGCAGTAATGTTCACAAGTAATACCCCGTGGGCATCACCGTACTCTGACTTTTCTGCAAACTTGAGCCAGGTCAGTGGCAGCTACCTGCAAGTGACGTATTTCCCC
This sequence comes from Penelope pileata, assembly GCA_013396635.1. NCBI lineage: Eukaryota > Metazoa > Chordata > Aves > Galliformes > Cracidae > Penelope > Penelope pileata. The sequence goes on along the minus strand of WBMW01001463.1, from coordinate 1,716,346 downwards.
TGACCCACAATATGACGACCGCTGGTCTAGCACACCTTATTGCTCAGGACTGCCGGTTAATGTACTTTTTCTATTCAAACACATGCCTGCATACTTTGATAATTTATGACACAGATTGCCAGAGCAATCAGTTCTTAATGTTAGCATCCCACTTTCATTGTTTTACAGCATGCATTTCAGCTCCAGTACAGAGCCGCTATGTGAACCACCAAAAGAGCTTAACCTGAGAATAGCTACTACAACATTTTGCAGTCCACAGATGGAGGAAAATACAGAATGTTTTTCCCTTCTCAAAGAACACATTCTGCCCTCTTCCATGTACATTCTTGTGCCATACAGCAGAAATATCCCCAGGAACATTTTCCATGTTAGACCTTCCCAATCTTGAACAAATTTTATGGATACAGGAGGAGCTTCTGCAAGTGTCTTCTACAAGAATTTTAATTTAAAGTGATGATCTATGAGGTGTCAATGAACTGCCTAACCAACTCACAGCTGTACTTCAGGGTTATAGTAAACTCACATGATCCACACAGAAGGTATACTAAGGAAAAAAAAGACAGTCTTCATAGTACCATCAAAGGTCTGTAACAACAGTTCAAACTGCTCATTAAGATCTAGTTTTCAAATAATGATCCTGTGTCTGCTAAGGCCTGGGGGTTCGGTGTTTAGTTAGTTAGCTTTATGTAAATTTATCATTTTTAAATTCCTAGTACTATATTTTTCCTGACAGACAAATCCGACGACGCAGCTCCCTTCCATACTCAACAACCTTTGAAACTGAAGAATAATGTAAGCTGCTTCACTGTGTTCTTCTGAAAAAAGACCTAACTTTCAAAAACTGTATTAATGATTTTTCTTGTTTGTAGAAAAGTCAGAAGTGAATTAGTGAGATATAGGCTTACAGCAGGTTTCTCTGCTGAGTCCCACTAACATCCATAAGACAAACTGGCCTGTAGCTGCTGGCTAGCTTCTACAAAGCTGTCAGACTCTAGATGTCTTCAGTGCCCTTCATAGCACAAGCTAAAAATCCAGAGGTGCCAAGGGCAGGAAACCCATGCTGTCCTTCTTCTCATGGCTCACCTTCCCCAGCCCTGCTCAGATACAAGCAATGATGAAAGAGGGGAGCCCTCAATGGCTTTGTTGACACACTGGGACCTGGGCCCTTTCTCTCATGTCCCAGGTGAGCCTTTCAGACAGCTGACTACAGATTAAAAATCTCTCTGGTTGCCTAGCAAATCAGCTTTGAAACAAAGAGACACATGCTGGAAGAACTATATCCTGAACAAGAAGGTGCCCCTGAAGAACTTACCTGTACAGATTTCAGTGATTTTTCCCAAAATGTGTGGACAGACGTATGGTTTCTGATTTCTCTCCACCTTTTCCTCCTCCATGAAAAGAAGAGAGCAGAAAGAGGAGCCTGATGCTTCTAGCCATCTAAGTGTATGCTGACTTCAACAGAGAGGAGAAAAAAGCCCAGGGCTTCACTCTAGGCTAGCAGAGGTAGCTGCTGCCTAATCTCCAGAGGACCTCTCCCTCGATGTCTAAATCTCCCATATCATACGGAGACCTCATGCACCTAATTCAGAGCTGAAACGTGAGAGAAGACAGGTTGATGTTTCGGGAGGCCTTGGATATCTGGGCCTCAGTCCAGACATTTCTGAGAACACTTAATCAGTTACACTGGGTTCACTGGGTATAAGATAAAGCTGTTTATAAACTGAAAGAGGAATTTTCATTTTATACTTCTTATCAGTCAAAGTTTGATTGCTTTTCAATACAGATTTAAGATGAGACTTGCTCCTGCTTTATGTCTTTGAAAGAGGGTAAGTCAGAAAATCGCTTATGATACATACTTCTAAAACACTCCTGACAAATCATGAGTGATTTAGTCAAAGACAGGTCATAAATGAGTGCTCAGAAATAAAAGCGCATTTTGAATTGGTCTCCTTCTTGAAACAGATGTGCCATGTGTCTATACATATGCTGAATCTGAGAAGATCTCTTGAACATCTCTGTGGAAGGTACTTATAAGTGCCATATAAGGAATATATTAAGAAAAATAATAGTTTGACATGTAACCTGCAATTAAACTACTTACAGTCACATAAGCCATTTCAAATAAAACGATGCAGGCAATCCATACAATAAACTGCTCAAAGAATCTGATCTGAATCTCTTTGCAGTTGAAATTGAGACTTACAACTGGAATGCTTTAACTCCTTTAACACAGATTGCTAATTGTTGGAATTATTTTAAGAAAGTCTCTTTTTTTTACCCTATGTTTCCACATATTTTTTAGAGCAGAAGAATTTGCATGAGACTCATACCTTCCAGGAGCATTCATTGAGCAGAATCACTGAATGTTATGTGCTTGTTTTATTACTATTGTTGGCATGGGTGTTGATGTGACCCCAGATATATGAGGCTCTTCAGGGACCCCTAGCCACTCCATTGTATTGGCTTTAAACTGCAGAGCAAGTACATTGTAAAATGTAGCCTAAATATTCTTCAAAAATGAAATGGCTTCACAGGCTCCTTCAGTCCCACTGAAACTCTGAGAAAAATACTATTTTTTCTTTTGAGAAGTTATTTGAGATGTTTCATCCATGGGACACACTTATAAAATTCTTTAAACAGGAAGCTAGGCAGGTGATACCAGCTCGACTTTAACTGTCTCACAAGGTCTGGAGTACTGCTGCTTAGCTGCAAATAGTATACAATTCCATTTAAAAAGAAATTTAACCAAACAACTCATAATTCTGGGCAGGGCTTAGCATGTGATCAGCTATTTCACTTGATATTTTGTTAGTTTTGGCAATGGCACACACAGCACCAGGCGGCTGTCAGAATCAGTCAAGATTTTTACTTGATTGAATAGCATTTCTTGATAGTGGGTGCCGCTATGCTGTGGGGCTATGCTGTTCTGGATGCACCCTACATGAGTTAGGTTCATTACCTTCTGCTCTGTCAAATATGGATCCATGTCTGGAGCTGGGGAATTGCTTTAGATTCTTTTTGTCATTTAAATTCTTAAGGAGAAAAGAAAACCAAGAGGTATCCTCAGGCTTGCCTCGACAATGACACGTTTGCAGAGCCTGAGGACGCTGGAGAACAGGGAATGCAAGGACATTCTGTTCTTCCACGTCCCCAGGAATTCATCACAAGTGGTGTCATATATCTTCTTGCTTCAGGGAATGAAGAAACGTCCTTCCCGAAGGACATTATCAACTGTTGTTAATTTAACACATGCTCACCGAAGGACAGTGATGTCCTCATAATACTTGGTGCAGTTTTCCAGACTGTATGTCTACACATGTTTTACATTCTCTGCCTCCTGTTTCATACCCACATGCCTCCAAAACCTGGGAAATTACAAATTCAGCAGTCTTTTTAAAAAAAACAAATAAACATAATATTATTTTATATGATTGAATAAATATTATCTACTTTTTCTGAATAATAGTCTCTGAAATGAGCAGTAAATTACAATATTGTGCTCCTAGCTGCACAAAATGGAATGAGAAATGTTTGCAATTGTCAACTTGGACAGTTTTGGAAAGAGCAGTGTGAACAGTATAAACAACAGCGATGAAAGGGTATTTCTTTCCCTTTGATCATATTTTGTCAAGGGAGAGTAGTACCATCATTCTATGAAGAACTAAGTTTTCTAAGGGAAATACTTGCAACAGTTGTGTTCACAACAGGAACTGATACCAACAAAAATTTAATTTTAAGAATGGTTGCATATGGGAAGTTGGGAAATTTCATCATTCGGGTCTACAGCCACAATTCCTCCTTCCTTCACTGCACTGCACTCACACACACATACTGGAATTTAGCCTATTGCATGGACTTCACCTCTACACTTTACAGAAGAGAGCGCTTTGGCACTCATACATGCATTTATATTGCTTGTATCGTTCACATGTGTAAGGATTGGGGGGGACAAAGCATGGGGGGATCCATTCTGTTTCTCATCAAAAGCACAGCCGCATTAAGTCAACCTCATCTACCCAAGTGACGTAAAAAATCTGCACCAAGAGGTCCCATTGCAGCAAGTTAGGAAGGCTTAAGTGTCCTGTAAGAACACTTACTTCACCTGACTAGACGCAAACTGGTAACATTCAGATAATGATTTAAATCTGGCCAAGAGCTGATTTGCCAAAACTTAAGAAGCCAACTCACCCAATCAAGGAACAGCAGGACTCAGCCTGCCACATTTCCATGCATGACTTACACAACATAGCACTTGAGACCACACATGGTAGCCATGGCCAGACGAGGGTCTTCTCAACTAGAGAAACCAAAGCTCTTCCACAGGAGAGGTCTACAATGCAAACACCCACCATGGTTCACACACCTGAGCTCATTCAGCAACTTTTAAAATGAAGCTTCGACATAGAGAAGTCAGACTCAGTTATCTTTGCAATGTATCACCAAGACTCATGAGTTCAGCCTCTGAAGAACTGACTGTAGTAGTGGAGAAAATGTGGGGGACTGGTGCCACCAGTATCTTCTGTTGATTGTGGTTGGGAGAACTTGGCCATGACGGCCTTTCTTGCTACAGCAAGAACAGAGAAACAGCGAGGTTTCAAAGTGCCTCTGTAAAGAGCCTTTGTGGAACTAAATCTTTATGATATGGGATTTCTAGTTTGTAAATTTCTAAAACTGCTTTTTAATAACTGTGGTACTGCACTGAGCTTGACAGAAGAGGAGAACAAGTTGTCTCCCACATAAACTCCACACAGGAACAAGTCAGCCCTGTAGGAGTGTTGAGCTTGATTTTGAAATGAGGAAAACTTGAGAACATTTCCTGAGTTAAATGTTTGCCATTAAGCTTGTCATCCTATTAACATAACAACGGTTATACATACCAATATTAATATAACATCTGAAGAGAAGAGGCTTTAAGCTTATTTCTCAGATTTGAAGCATGACTGCCATAGTCAGCTAAGGAGTGAACAAAAAAAATCAAAAAAGACTGAACATTCAGAAAAATTTGGACATCATCTTAGATTATGAATCTGTCTATACCTTTATGATATGTCTGGCATTTATAACTCTCTTTTCCGAGTTTTCTCTGCTCCGTAGCTATACATGTAGGCAATTACTTCCTCCCAGACTTCCCATGAAATCAACTATATTGATGTTATAATTGCTTTTGCAACTTCAGTAAGCCTATCCTTCAGCTGACTCCCTGTTTTACCTTTTAAGGATGTCTGTTGCCTGGTTTGCAGACATACAATGTTCCTGACCAGAGACAATCCCTGGGGGCAGACAGAAAGAAGGAGAAAGAGAGGCAAAGATGAGGGGAATGCACAAAGACTGGTACTGTTATCTGTGTAGTAGTGGCAGTATCTCTTATAGGGTATAATATAACACACACTGTAAACACATAAAGCTCTCTTCTACCATATACTGTGGGTGCATTGCACGTGGAATAAACAGCTAACTCAAGCAGCATTTTGCTAAGCTCTGCATGTATATGGGCTGTACTTGGCAATGTCAGGAAGATCTCACCTTTGTGTTCTACATTTGAATAACACACTCAAAGAATCATCTGTGAAAATGAAGAAGAAACAGCAATGCTGATGTTTAGTAAGAGAGGAATCTGTAGCACGGTCATTTGTGAATGATGTGTGTGTACTACCTCTTTGCAGGAAACTGAGAATATAGGTGCTCAAAGGAAGAAGGAACTTCCAGTATAACCAAGGCCATAGGGAGAAGTATGCACTGTGAAACACCTGGCAGCACAGGACTCACTTCAGTATCCTCTGCTTATGTTCAGATAAGGTGCCAGCCGGATTCAGGCAGGTGAAGTTTTCCTCCCCACACAGTGACTTAGGTGGAAAACCTCGTTTGCTCTCACTACGTTAATGAACATTTTCTCATTGGTTTGTTGAAGCTGAAGGAGAGGAGGGAAGATATCTCCAAGACAACACCATCATAACAGAATATTGACAGGAGAGCATGGAGGAGACTGAAGCTCACCAGCAATGCTTGTCTTTCACTAAAAGTGTTTGTGTGCTTCAGCTTGAGCTGAAGGGCTCTGGGGCATCAGACCTTCATCTTTCCTTTAGAAAGAAAGCAAAATCTTTCCCCAGATCAAGTGCTCTGCTGAAAACTCTGTAATGGGGATTTCTCATTTTTCCCTCCCCTGTTGTCTTCTCCCTTGGCCAGCCCCCAGGAAGAAAAACCAAAGACACCCAGAAGGTCTAACTACTTTTAAGCTTTGAATTAAGACCAGCTTAATGAGCTGGAGAGGCCTCACTCTCCATTAAAATTTCTATTTGCTGATGTGAATCTGAATGTTCCTCCTGCCCAGCAGCCAGGTAAAGTCAGAAGCTGCTCTCCTACCTGCCCCACCACAGGCTGAGCAGCTTCTGGCAGCTGCAGCATGGCAGAGTACCACTCCTGCACAGCAGGCACCTGGCCTATGCTGGCCAGAAGCCGTTCTCGCATCCTGTACCACCCGTGCTGCTCCCAAAAACTGACATTCAAAAAGCCAAACACCTGAGAATTGTGAGGGAGGGGGACAGGGAAGGGACATACATGAGGCAGATGTGGAAGCAAGTGAGCGGCACCAGTTCTTCACGAGCAGCACCTGCTGGATGAAGGGCTGCTGATAAATGACAATTGGCTTTTTTTTCTTTTTGTTATTGACGGACATCTTGGTTGCCAGCAATTGAGCTGTAATGTACATTGGCTGCCATCCTAACAAACTGCAGGTGGACCGGGGTTGAGGTGATGCCATTACAGATTATCATCTGCTAGATCAAAGTGCACGGTGAAGAACTGCAGGTGTGCTGTGTTAATACCTACATCTATCTTTCAAGTAATCTAATAATCTAATCTAATGTGGCTTCCATATCGGTATGGTCTCTTGGATCCCAAACACTTTGATGAAGCTTAATGCATCACATATTGGCAGTATTCATATGCTAGATATACAATGCTCATATTTTCTTCCTAATATGTCATCTCTGAGAGGGAAATATATAAGATGATACTGCACGTGCACACAAATGAACAATGTACAGGCTCAGTGATCTTGAGAAAACTGAGGTATTTTTTGTCCTTTTCTTGCCCCAAGAATGCAAATATCTAGTTTAAATGCAGAGGTTTGACTAAACTTACACAATTTTTTAAGTTACCTGGCTTTGACAGCTTATTCTTACAGTTTATAGTCATCTAGGCATTTCCAGACTTCAATGCATTTATCCCCCAAACAATCCGAGTGAAATACAAAACTGTCATTTATCATCCTCATTTTATATGAGGTGGAACAAAGACAAAGACAACCAGTCATATGCCCTGCACCAGGATAGAGTCCACAGCAGTGGAGGAGAAACTAAACCTATCAGCCGCAAACCAGTCTTGTGCTTTCAGACTGTCTCTCTCTCCTTGAGGATGTCATTTCATCAGCTCCAGAACAGCAGGCAAATGGCACTCTGTGTGTTTGTGTGACTGAGGACCCAGCTTCTCAATTAAGTTTCATTCATTTGTAGCTTAGCAAATTACCACAGGTCAAATGAACCCCTGGTGTCTGTGTGCACACTCTTGGCAAACATAAGCAAATGCTTAATCCTTTTTCTTTGAGGGTTACACGATCACACATTGTTTGGATCTGCCATGAGCTGGAAATACGTGCACAGACAGTTGGTGGAACCACTGAAATGCAGTAATTTGTGGAGCTGCCATAACTTGTTTGGGAGTCAGAGCCGAAAGAGAGAGCACAAGCGTTAGACGGACTCTTTTTCAGTGTCATCTGACTACAGCAATGCAATATTTGCTTTCTAGACAATCAGTTCTCTTGTACAGTCCCATAAGCCTTAATATTTGGGGGTGTGTTAGTTTTCTTAACAAGCAACTTAATGTTTACTTTGCAGACAGAAAGGAAAAAAAAAAGTAGAGTAAAGATGGAGTCAGAATAAATATGCAGTGTTTTCAAAGGCAAGAGGGGCCTTTAGGCTCAGAGGCTGTGATGCTTCAGTACCTTAAGCCTCCCTACTGCCAGGCAGTCCCACCAGCCATGGTGGGCACAATGCTGTGATGGTGCAGCATGCATCGGAACTCAGTGGGAAGCTCACCAGGACTGTCCCTGAGCACAGGGGCCAGGAGGCTGGCGCCTATCCCAGGGGCTACACTGCTCCCCAGGTAGCAAGCTGCAGCTTCCCACCACAGAGCGTGTCCAGCAAGCCACTCACGGCTGCACCAGCAGATGTTTCTGCTTTTTGGGAGCCAAAGGAAACTTTATAAGGCTTTTCCTCTCTTTCAGGGAGGGATGCCAAAGCAGTCAAGAAATGGGAAATGTATAACGTTACTCACGTCTCAAAACCAGGAGGGAAATGCTATATTTGGATTGGTTGAAAGCAGTTACGGAGCCAAACTCTGTCACTGATAAAAATGGGAATTGCACCTGTGCGACTCAAGCACCCCTGTCTGCATAAAGAGGAAAAGCTTCTCTGTTTAAAAAGATAACATATAATTATTCAAAAACTTATTCAGACAAGGATATAATAGCAATTAAAAAAAATAATAATTCTGAAATGGAATGAGGAACATTTTCCTGCACACATCTGGCACTTTATCTTATCACAGTGGGATAATAGTGTCTTAGTCGTCTTCAAAACAGATGCAGTCTACGCTTCTTAGTCAGCCAATTCTTTGTTTAAATTAGACTTTAAAATGAACTATTGCAAGCTTGTTATCAGTACAAAATTTCACTTGGTTTTTGAAAATCAAATTATGCTGAAGTAAAAAAATAATTCCCAAGAGAAGAGAAAATATTTTATCTGTTGAACTTGCTGTTTTCAGTTTTAGCTCCTTCAATAACACACAGATATTTCTTTTTTTTTTTTTTGTGCATATTTGTGGAAATAACTACTGTCCTTTAGCAGCTAGAGAAATCACCATGTTTAAATACTGAACTTGTGAAGATTACAAACAGCTAGTACATTTGTGCTTCTGCAAGAACCTTGCCTGTAGACCTCTGCAGGGCTAACTTAGAGACACATTTATCTGAGCAATTAATTATTTCAATGAGCAATGGAACTGCTCAATTTGAGATTAACTACTATAAACATTCAGAGAACAATCCCTGAAGGCAAAAAACTGAACATATCTGTTACACCCTTGGCCTACATTATATTTTTTTTTTGGCTGTACATGGATGTGCCAATAAGAACCTAGATTCATGTTCACAGTAACTTTATATACGAACATGGTGAGATTAAAGTATTTCACTTTACCTTATTGAAGTCACAGAACGAAATACATTTTTTGCTTCATATCTGCTCATTTTTATTCACCTATTTCTTCAAATACCCAGAGCTTTCTTTACCCAGCAAGTACTTGGTACCCACTCGTGTTATCCATTCTCACATCTCTATATCTGTCATTAACATGCTCTGTCAAGACTTTGCTTCCTTAGGAGTTAGCTCCCCAACTCCTTATCCTAGTAAACCTCTTTCTTCCCACTGGATTTCCTTCCTCTTCAGCTTTTATTCTCTCTTATCCCTCTTCATTATCATCATTTATGCTACTCTAATTAATAGCTGTCCCAGGAACAACATCCTGTCAAATAGTTAATGAACACAGGAATGGCTATCCCTGTGAAGAAGGGAAACTTCTGCCCCTTTAGAACACAAGGCAGAAGAGAGACCATCTGTAGCAGAGGTAGCCTTACAGCATCCCGCAAATACGCATGGAAAGGTTTGCTTACTTCAGCAAAGGCAGTTTTACCTCCAGTAACATCAGACTAAGAGCACATGGTACACCGCAGCCATTTAGCTCTGAAGAACAACTCCAGTACTGCAAGACACCATAACATCTTGTAAGATATTAACTACACAGAATTATGCACACGAATTAAACCAAGCCAGTGCACCTGTATGAACAATTATGAACATATTCAATCTGCACTTTTGCTACAGATTCACAGCACATTTCAACCATGAGAACAGTGGTTTCCAGTGAGCATGAACCCTCTCAAACTCCTGGTGCTATAAATCTCTAAGAACATTCACTATTCTGCAAAGCCCTGGTGATGCAAGCCTGGAGTGCTTCACTGCACTCTAGCAGCAGGTGGATATTAGAATAGGTTATTACATACAGAAGTAGTCACAAATTTGTTTAAATTAGATCATGAAGGCAGATAGGCAAAGCTCATTTTGGTAAAAAGAAAACTAAATAAAGACTTACATTACATCCTGGAGTTAAAACTGAGTCAAAAGGAAGCAAATTCCAATCTGCTGTACTTTAGGAACACTTTGGGGACAAATTTCAACGGAATGATCAAGGTGAGCACCAAAAAGTGTATGATAGTACACTGGTATTGTTCATCAACTGAAAAGACTGAAATATGCAATGCATCCTTACAGACTGTTTTGTGTTCACCCTGTACCCTCTGAGATGGGACTTAGACCTCTTCCCTTTATACTCGTCTTAGAAGGAACTCAGAGCGGTACAGTATGCATGCTGATGGCTGAGAGCAACACAGGGCAGGGGTACAGCAGCAAGTGTGGGCTACAAGAGGATGGACGTTCGTGTGAAAAGCAACCAAGCGCAATCTACTTTATCTTGGAAAAAGCAGGGCACCAACAATGCCTCCTGTTTTCAATCCTCATTCTGAGAACAAAACTTAGCCTTTTTCCTCCCATGCGGCCATCTGCAGCACCACCTCAAGCCCATCTCAGTGCAATTATTGTTCTTCTGTACACTTCTCTCTCTGCCTTTTTTATTTCAGTGAGGTGCTGGTAGGTTAAGATACAACTTGGCTGCACTTACACACTGCGGCTTGGCACATTACTCTCAAGAACCTGATACACCTCCAGTTCCAGTATATGCCAAATCCTACTAAAGGAAAAGAAAAAGATTTACAGTCAGCAAACCATTCAAGAAATGTACATTAAGCATGTGCAAGTTTCTCCCCACTGCACATGCTATGTGGGATGAACATCAAACCCAAGAGCCAGGGTACAGTTGTAGTCAGTTATCTATTTCAAGAACCAGCTTTTTTCTAATGTTATTATTAAATAAGTATAATCTCTACAACATCGAGGAAGGTATCAAATCACATCAGTGGAATCAGACAGTATTCTTAGAGAAGCCTAATTATTTTATCAAATGGTCTTTGTACCCTGAGTTAATTCATAATTAGCTTTCTTTCTTTCTTTTTTCTTTTTGTGTCAAGTTTGCTCTTCAAAGCCAAATTGGATTCTCTGGATGCAACCATATTCTGTCTGTTGTTTTTAAATTATTTTTTGCATTCTTAACTTGCTACTTTGAGGGCTTGCCAATTATGAATGAGTCGATCTAAATCCCATGCTTTGTTACTGATCCAAGACTGAATTATTATTTGTTAACAGGAGGGAAGTCAAGGGTTATAAGACACATAGGGAAAGTCTCCTTTCAGAAGTTTCTTTGGTTATACGTATTTGCACAGTTTGTAACATTCACTAATAAGAGCTCTGCCTATCAGCAATAAAAATATTAATGTTGAGAAGTCATGGATCATCCAGCTAATCTGTAGTTTTTATTTGAGTAACCCAAACAACGGATTGTACAAATATTTGCTGAAAAGCCGTGAATATGTACAAAGTTTTGTAAGATTTGCCATTCTGACAACCTGGGAACAGCCCTTAAAAGTCTCAATCAGAGATGCCATCAGTGACTCATAGGGCTTGCTGCTTTGTGGAAGTTCGTTGTTCAGAAACTGTTGCTGAAGCTAGGATTGGAAGTCCATGATGCAAGGAAATTTAGAGCGCAGTTTCAAAAGTGTATATATGTCTGAAAGAGAACAACAAAAGTCTGGGACAATGAAAACTTGTGTATTTCAATGCACAAGAGTAGTCTTTATACTTGTGGCAACAAAAGAGCATTGTTATTAAGGGACCATCCCAGTTTCACCAAAACATCTGGCCGCATTTCTCCATCTGGACTGTTTCTTTTTTTATTTTGCTTTGCTCATCTCGAGACTGGTGAAGGTTAAGCAAGCTACGACAACACAAGTCAGTGGAAAGTGTTTGATGGTCTGGGGCACAGCCAAGAGGACATTGTGCAAGCTGCTCCACACTGACCCCCAAGTGCCTGGAGCCCCCATCAAAAGAGAAGATCCTCCCGTGAGACAAGAAGTAATTCAATCTTTTTCTGGCTGGCTCAAGTCTTCTTACCAAAGGCTACAAGTTCATCTGTAGTGTACACATCATGTCCTTAACTGAATGATCTGACGCTATCTAATTCATAATCCTTGAAACATCATCTGAAGCTTTAGCTCTCACTTGGGAGTTTGCATTACTTTGTCTTTAGATTAGTTTCTAGCAATTGTTTTCAGAGTAGAAGTGATGAACATCATTTCAAAATATTAGGGTTTTCTCTATCAATTTCTCATTTATTTTGACATAATAAATCCAGTTGGTTCTATTCCGTTTAAGACTTTTCATGAGCTTGAAATTTTGCCGAGTGTTTACCTTCAGTCTTATTTTTAATTATTTTAACTTCATCCAGCAACTAAATGGACCTATGTTGCAGATGCTATATGATAGTGGGACTAGTTAATGAAATCTAAGGAAAACTCTCAAACAGTTTTTAATCTAGTGTGAGGGGAAATTGCACCTAAGAAGAGGTGAGGTTTGCTCAACAAACGCAGAGGAGCATGCTACTTCCTAGGCACTTTGCATCTTGAAATGTAACATAAAACACAAAAAGGTCCTCTCATGGGGCAGACCCATCCTTGCATAGAATTTAGGATGCAGATTTGCTAAATCATAGAATTGTCTGAATTAGAAGGGACCTTTAAAGGTAATCTAGTCCAATTCCCCTGCAATGAACAGGATCATATATAGCTAGATGAGATTGCTCAGAGCCTGGTGCACCCTGACCTTAAACGTCTCCAGGGATGGAGCATCCACCACATAATCACAGAATTTTAGGGGCTGGAAAGGACCTCTAGAGATCATCGAGTCCAACCCCCCTGCCAAAGCAAGTTCCCTACAGCAGGCTGCACAGGTAGGCGTCCAGACTGGTCTTGAATATCTCCAGAGGAGGAGACTCCACAACCTCCCTGGGCAGCCTGCTCTCCATCACCCATATCATGAAGAAGTTCTTGTGCATATTTGTGTAAAACTTCCTATGTTCCAGTTTGTGGCCGTTTCCCCTTGTCCTATCACCACATCTCTGGGCAACGTGTATCTTCTATATAATTTTCCTGAAGTGTCTAATCATCCATACTTTCCACTGTGATTTTCCAAGGCAGTAAATAAAAGTAGAGATGGCAATGACTAGTTCACTCCCATTGCCAGGACTGACAGCCTCAGAGCACCTATCACGGTGAGTACAGCACTGGCATTTGAAGGTCCTTGGTTTTCTTTCAGCAATTTTTGAGTAGGGGATGATGTTTTGAAAGATGTTAAGACCTGTGGTTATGGCACCGTAATCATATGAGACTACATTTTCAAAACAAATAACAGCAGATCTGTTAACATTTGCTTAACTTTCTGCAACAACCTCTGTTTAGAAATGGGTCACTATAGACGTACACAACATATTTGAATTACGAGAGTTTTTTCCCCTCTGAGAAGCCTTGTATATAAAATTTCTTCAAAAGATTATCCAAAACAACCCAAAGGGGTCTACAAGGAAGGAAAATAACATGCCATCTGTAGCAGAATTATCATATATAAACTCCTCTAAACCTGTATGTACATCCATATCTCAAAACCAGAAACTTCCACAACACTTATGGCCAGTCAATTCAGTAAAAGCACAATTTTAAGAAACAAACGTTTAATGTTGCCAAAGAACTAGGCAAATCTCACCAACACAACAAATACACATCTCTCAAACTGTAAATAAGCAAGTAAAGCTTTACTAAAAAAGGACATTCTCCAAGATGCTGCAATTTATTCCTTTTGAAGTCATCATTAATAACTTCTCTTGTGCGACTCACCAGTCCTTTAGCAACTCAAGCAATTTATATCATCAATAAAATATATTAGGGAGGCTAATGCGCTTGCAGTCTTTTAGAGCATTTTAACAGATGTCATTGCAGAAGATTGGCAAGATTACCTGATCAGCTAGCTCACTACGTACTGATATTATCCAGAGGGTGAATGTTCCACAGATCTCAGCTTGAAGGCCAGAGTAGTAAAGATCAGGTCTCAGGAGCTGACCAATTCACTACCAATATTGTGTTTTAAAGTTTATGGGTTTTTGGTCTTTCTTAACTGAGTGCAAGCATTCCATTATTGATCTATAATCTAGGCCATTTTTCAGATCCCCATAGACTTGCAGGAAAGATAAGGGTCTCTGACAAGTAGTAATTCTTTTTCCCTTTTATTTTTGAATTTTGTCTCCAGCCATCACCCTTCCAGAGGCACCTGTAATAAAAGCTTCTAGGCAAATGAAACTTAGGTCCACTCCAGCAGTCAGAGCTAATACATCACCATAAAAATACTCTTGAGGATTTACAGTCCAAAGAGAGTACATGTAGATTGCACAGGGAGTATCTTATGGGAATACCTCTGAGACAAAGATGTGGGAAACTTCTTCCTTTTATAGTAATTCTGCATTTTTCTTCACTAAGAGGTTCTTCAGTTCAGAGTTGCTTACATCTAGAGAGGCTTGTTAGAAATTCAACAAAACAGTGACATAATAGAAAACTAAGTTTTTGCTGAATAAAACATCAGAGGCATTCTGTGATACAGAGGAGAGCTAGTAAATGCACAAAACCCTTGGTTTAAGTAATTTGAATTAATGTAGCGCTTCAAAATAGCAAAAGCATTCACAGCACAATCACAGTAAAATGTAGAGGTAGAAAACAGCAAACATTCAAAATGTCTCCATGACAGATTAACATGTGGTGTCCCCAACAACAAAATGAAAACATATGAGGACAACTGTTTTTTGGCAGTTAGAAATCTACAAATCGCCTCTTGGTACTCGGCTACCCCTTATATTTGACTTCTTTCTTGGTGACCAGGCAAGCAGCCATGAGCTAGCTCAAGAGGAAGAAGGCTCTTGCGATGGTCATCATCACAAGATTTAGCAACTTACCTTTCTAAGTTCTGGGGCAAGAAAAAGATTGAGGACAAAGAGTAACTTCCCCTGCCATTCCAGCAGAGCAGAAGTTGCCTTTAGGAATCTGAGTCATGGACTGTCTGAAACGTCTGCTTTGTCAATCTTTAAACTCATAAAGTAGCTTCTCCTGTTGTGTTTCCACACGTGTATTCCATTCAGGGTTTGAAGTGCTTTTGAGAGGATGCAAGAGAGTATTTTCTTGGAGATAAAGAAATAAGGCTACAGACTTGATGTTTTTTAGTTAAACCACTGTTATGCTCAGCAACTTCATTACTTTGGTTAAGGACTTGACTTAGAGAATAATTAACTAAAATATCTTACATACTTCTTCCAATTTCATTATTCCCTCCTATTTTTAGAAATTTGGATTTGTAGTGCTCCCCTACCTGGCCTCTGTTTTTCCCTATTTCCAACTAGGAAGCATGGGTGCAGAGATGTGAAATCCATTCTGCAAAATTGGATGACGATAGAGAAGGATGTGCGCTCTTAATACATAAAGTGATTTACAAATACCTTAGTATTGGTTAAAGAATGAATATGAAGTATGAGAAGACAAATTTCTCCAATGTTCCATCTTTTCTCTGTGCGAACTGCAGTCCTTACCTTATTCATTTCCAAGTCATCTGACATGAGCTTTTGTTCCTGCTATGTTTCATCAGTTTTATTTGTAGTGTTGCAGGTTCTTAGCTTTAAATTACATTGAATGTGTTGATAGTGCCCAATCATTCTACATTAAAGAAAAAACTGTTTAGGGAAGTCTGTGCTGACCCATAACTTCCCCTGCACAAATATTATATTCTGCTGAAAGCAGTACATTTAGCAGGTACGTAGGTTCACCGCTTCTGAATGATGTCCGGCTCTCAATACAATAGGTTATTAGAGGAGGAAGGTTTTGTTTGCCCAAGAGAAATGAAGAGGGTTCATGTGAAATTTACTGCAGAAAATTTGCAGAGGCATCACTGAGGATCCTCATAGTCATCCTTTAACTACATTTAAAAGGATTTACCTAGAAAAATATACTAGTTGCTGTTGGTGACTAGTAGACTTGTAAATGTTCTTATTTGTAAGAATTTAACTAAGGAAGCATTTTCTATTTCCAGACCAAGGCTTCATGTGGAATTTAAAAACAAAATAAAACAAAACAGATTTTTTAGAAGTCACCTGAACACTTCAGATTCACCAGAGAAGTGGAAAATCAAGACCACATTGACAACTTCCGACCACAGGCATCCTTACTAGCAGCTACTTGTATTTATTGTTATTGCTTTGTTCAGAGTCCCAATGGACATACAAGCATGCAAGATAAAGTAAAATACACTTGTTATTAAGCCCTGTTCCAGTCTGTGTCTGTGGGTATCTATTTGGTCCCATCTTGGTGACACCCAGCAACACAAAAATGCAGTGGTGCCAGTCCAGCAGTGCACGAGTTCAGCAGTCTAAATCAGTGCCAACCAAACTGCTGGTAGTCAGGAAGGATAAGAGAGAGGAAAAGGCAACATCAGCTTGAGAGCAAATGGCTGCCAATTGATTGTAAATAAGTTTAACACAGGGACTACAGTCCTATGAAGATTCAAGGAACACAGGAAGCAAGAAACTTAACGGCTTGTAAAAGAAAGCTTGATGCTTTCTCATGAAATATATGAGAGTTAAGTATCTGGATTCAACAGCCCAGGAGATAATTTAAATCCTGATAGAGGAGCCTACCCTCCCACCTGCTCAGGTCTGTAGTTGAAGTCCCAATGTCTTGTTGGTACACCTTATTGTAACTTAGAATATTCAACAGACCCAAAGACACTGTTCAGCTATATATATATATTTAACTTAACTAACAGAAAACTTTAGGCTAATAGTCTTTAAGTTTAGGAGTAGTTTGTTTCTTTTTATCTCAAAACTATTAGTATTTCAATCAGCAGATTAGAAAAAGCAAGCCCATGTTAGAAAGATAAGAAAGCGTTCACATAAAATAAGGAAATTTTTTATACTATTGAGGCAGGGAAGAACAGCAGCTGGTTATAAACAAGCCCTCAATTACTTAAACATCTATGCTAACTAACAGCAAAACCTTCTCTGGGATTCTTTTTGGAGTCTGCAATTGCCAAGAACTGGCACATCCCTGCAGGACACACACTGGTGAAGATCCTGAATGTGGGACACCAGCCTAGGAGGGCGCTGGTTGCATTTACTGGTACATTGTGGCTTCTCTCGCAGCCGAGCTCTTGTAGAGCTGGGTTAAGCAGCCCCTCTCCTTCCAGTCCAAAAGGCAGGGTATTCCAGGGTGTTGCGCCGTCTCGTGGCTTCCTATACATCCATACTACCAATTCATAAACTTCTCTAAAATTCATGCAATAAATCGCTGTAACATGGTGCAAGTCATTCCCTTCTGGATATAAACATATTAACTAAATTGAGACGTATGAAAACCTACACTGATCCACATTCCCAAAATGTTTTTTACTTATTTATCTGCATCCTTTCTCAGCAATTGTATATGTGAGATTTACTAAGGTAGGTTATCAATTGATATCTACCTCAACATCTTTTCTCTATAGTGAAGCAAAATGCTACAGTGATGAGGTTCTGTAAACTCCAAACATGACATATAAACATTCAGTCTTCACTAATGTAGATGCAAATACAGTATATTTTCATAGAACCACAGAATTGTTTGAGTTGGAAGGTACCTTTAAAGTTCATCTGGTCCAACTCTCGTGCAATGAACAGGGACACCTACAGCTAGATCAGGGTGCTCAGAGCTCAGTCCAGCCTGACCTTGAATGTCTCTAGGGACAGGCCTTCCACCACCTTGCTGGGCAACCTGTTCCAGTGCTTCACCACCCTTAATCTAAAAAACATTTTCCTCAAATCCAGTCTAAGTCTCCCCTCTTTTAGTTTGAGACCGTTTCCCCTTGTCCTATCACCACAGACCCTTCTAAAGAATCTGTCCTCTTCTTTCTTATGCCCCCCCTGTAGATATTGAAAGGCCGCTCTCTGGTCTTCCTGGATCCTTCTCTTCTGCGGACTGAACAGCCCCAGCTCTCTCAGCCTGTCCTCATAGGGGAGGTGTTCCATCCCTTGGATCATTTTTGTGGCCCTCCTCTGGACGTGCTCCAGCAGGTCCATGTTCCTCTTGTGCTAGGGACTCCACATCTGGATGCAGTACTCCAGGTGAGGTCTCATCAGCGCAGAGTAGAGAGGCAGGATCACCTCCCTTGACCTGCTGGCCACACTTCTTTGGATGCAGCCCAGGATCCTTTTAAACAAGATATTTCTAGAGTAATATGGGAAAAGCAGATCCGAAATGATGATTCTATACTGATGCAGAACTGGGAGAATTTGTCCAAGTCCTCCTGATTCCAAGAAATAAAATCCATGGTCAAAGCAAGTATCACATCAGCTTCCATATGAATAGCAAATCCAATCTCTAAGACTTTCACCAATTTTCTAGAAATTTAGTTTGCATAGCTTTAGTGCTCCACAAAGAGACAGAAGAACAGAAAAGCAAGGAAGCCAGAAATGAGGCACAATCTTGACCCAAACCCATGTCCTTACATCCAAAGAGGAAAGTAGCTGTTCACAGAAGAAAAGCATGATCTCAAGTACAAAACATTAGGGATTAATTCAGGGAAAATGCTGGCTTTTTAGGGTAAATATTTAATTGTATCTTTAAAGAAGAGGAAATGCTCAGAATATCTTACTTTTAATTATCATTGATAAAACATTGTCAATGCTATGAGAATCATGTGCACTACATTAAGAAGTAAAAATGCATCCAGGAACCTAGATTTTTCTTTGTTTATTTATTTATTGGAAAAACTGACATCTGCTGACAGTGCAGCAATTCCAAGAAATTCCCCCCCTTCCCTAAGGGAAACAGTCTGTACTGTAAAAACTTGCTGGAAAAATTGCTTTCAGGAAGGAAAAGTTGCAGAACTCAATGAGATATCCGAAGCATTCTTGGTAAGAGAGAAAAATTGGTTGGTGTTATTTCAGAAAGGATGTCTCAGAGGCACAATGTAACTCATACCATGAAGCGTGAACAAGTTTGGAACAGATGATACGACACTCTCGCAGAAGGAAGTTGGGTTGCAGAACTGTCAGAAGAATAAACTCATGTTCTGCTGTACAGGAAACAAAGCAAATTGTTTCCCTCTTCAGCGATCTACAATTTGGCTGAAAAGACATAGTTTGTCTCTTATACAAGAAGCAAGACAAAGAATTAAATTCCCATATATGCTCATCAGAAGATTTTCAAAAAAAAAACCCTCTATTACTTTAAGAAGTTTTCTGGGAGCCTTTTATTACTTCATATCACACTTTGGCTTGTAGTGCCTCGGTCACTTTGTAAAAGAAGAAGATGCTAAATCTGCTTTGATTCTGATGAAAATTGACCTATATGAGTCTTGAACAGATGCAGCTGATCTTAGACCTCTACATGCTATGTTATATTGACCCAACACTTATAAGAAAAATGTTAAAATCACTTAGGGGAAAAAAAATAAAAAATAAAAGAAGTTGTTAGCAATAGAGCCAGCTTACGCAGGACAAAACTTTCAGAAAGTCCATAAATGGAGGGAAGCATGATTACGAATCAATAAATGGAACCACTGAAGAATACAAGAAAAAACAGATTAAAAATGGTAATTACAGTTCAAGTAGACACACGTAAGTTTGTAAAACAAAATGAGCCTTCCACTTAGCTTATGTACATGTAAAAACATTATAAGCATCCCAAAATAAGAAATTTTTTTTTTTTTGAAACTTCTCAGACTTGAGAACATGATGTATTTAAAGTGTATCTTTCGTTTCTCCTTCTCCTCATCTTCTCTTGTTTTGGTTTCAGATTTTGTTAAAACAATTTTCCTAGAGCAGGACTTCTTATGATTTAAAATGGCTTACCCAATTTTATCTCAGCAAAAGCTAAAGCTCAAACTGATGTCAGATCTTAAAGGCTGGAAGGCTTCTACAGCCAAGGTTGTGTGGTATAGTTAAACTCATCAAACTTGTAACCTGTGTTAAGTAAAGTGTAAGTAAGGTATTAAGCAAGCAGGAAGGTGTCACTGCTTTTTAAAGCACTGTTCATGTTACTGCATGTGATTTAAAAACCTACAGAGCTGTCCACAGTTTATTAGTGAAAAGCAGCTGGATAGCAGATAATTCCCACACAGCACCTTGTCATATGGAAACAGAAGGCATTGTTTTTTATTAATTGTTAGGCAATTTGTCTGCCCCACCACCAAACAACTTTCCTTCGTGTAGTAACCCACAGCCCTGCCAAGAGAGCCTTGCCAAGCCACCACTCCCTTCACCTGAAAGTCATTTTCTTAGGTTCTTGTTTAAAGCAGAAACCAAATGGTTATGGCATTTTTGTTGAAGTAAGGCAGCTACATTATAACAACCTGTGGCAGATACACAGAACTTGGACAGTCATGCTAACAGATGTTTGAGAACGGAACAACTCTTTGTTTGGTTTGTTTATGTGCCAGCAGACCTTGTGCTGAATCTATATAAAAACCATCTTCCTCCCTCTTGAAAATACATGCTAGAGAAAGGACTACATTAATCCCTAGTGTAAATCCACTGAAGTCAGCAGTGTTACATCAGCAGTGAATTTGACCCTTTGTGGTTAGTTTACATTTATTATTTAAAAGCATGGTCATTAATCCATCTTCTCTCTGTCTGCCTACCTTCCTTAGGAGAGGATGGACTATAGCAGATAATGAAGTGGATTAGTCACGGTGGCTTTCTCAGTACATACTGAACTTCTCCAGTTATTTAAGGATATGGTTTCATATGTTTAACTTTTACATTTGGATAAAGGGATTACACCATGAGTAATGTCTAACAACCACTGCACATGGTTTATTTGCTTTGCAACATCTGCTGAATCTGCTGAAGATCAAATAAAAAAAATTAATAACTCAAGCCTCAACAATGTACGAAATTAGGGAGCCTGCCCTTTCGCTTGAAGACAAATGTTCCCACGTCCATAAGCATCTGTAATGGTCCTGCTCCAAACATATCCACTCATTTTCATCACCAGTGCCAACAGGACAGCACAGTGAAAAGAAAAACAAACAGCAGAACAACAAGGGGTAGAAAAATAAGTACAGGACTGGGTAGAAACAGAATTTCAATAAGGGTGCCAAGTAGTACGGGGAGGGGGTGAGAATGGAAACAGCAGAGGAAAGGTTTTGATGGTGAAGTAATAATACAATAGAATAAATTGAAAAGTGCTGCTGTGCATAGAACTGCTGTCTTGGACCTGCTCTCGGTTTCTTCAAACAAATCTTCTATTTGCAGAGGACTTGGGTGGCCTGGCAGTCTCCTTCTTGATTTTCACTGTGAACACTGACATGTGGAACGTGTCTTTGAGAGTCCGTGAGGAAAGTGACCACATAACAGATGGATTTCCTTATTTATTGGCAGGTACAGGCTAATGACAAACAGCACTGCAGCTATTACCTTTTGCTTAAATTATTTCCTTAATGAAAGGACCAGTTCATTTAATGATTTGAAGGAAACAAAGAGTAAAAGCACATTTCTGACTTGATTTCCCTTAAAGAAAAAGGCATCTACCATCTGGTTTTTTTAGCTCTTTTAATCTTTGCTGCCTTCTATTTTTCTTTCTCTCACTTCTTTTACTGATTTATTTTTAAAGCATTTACTAGTATCCCTAATCCTTAAATCTAAACATCGAAATTCTTGATCATCAAGCATTACTCCTACTGGAGTAATGACTGGAGCACAACTGAAATCTTTGTCAAATCGTTACACTTGATCCTAACACAAAAAGTAGTTTAGCGCCTAGTCTTCTTGAAAAGAAGTCTTTTCATTAGTATAAGCATGTTTGTAATTATCTACCTTTAGTATAAGTAAGAAAACAAGTGGGAAAAAGATATACTGTTGATGCTCAGTGATTGGTGTGGCACTGTCCAAGGCTTACTAGAACATGGATCACAAAGTTGGACACTGACTGAGTGGTCAATTTTGTATCCCAAAGTGAGGATAAAATTAGACGTTAAAATTTGAAGGTTCTGAAACAGCTCAGCAATTTGTTACATGTGGTATTCCACCATTATGTATTGAAGAACTTGCTCAAATAAGCGGGGAAAGAAAAGAGGCTGTTTAATGTCTTTAACTTTCTCACATCATTAAGGGAGAAATCATCTCAGTAATGCTTTCTGTTTTTTCTAGTTCTCTTCTGTTTCCCCCTGTATTAGGACCCTAAACTCATGTAGACTCAAAAACATGTTTGGACCATGAGCGATTCCGGGGTTTGTTATCCAAGCACATCAGTTTTATGTGTCATCATTTTGAAAGTTGTCAACCCTGTCAGCATTTCTCTGAAGTGTGAAATAAGGACCCTACTTTAGTGTTCAACAATACTTATTTATAGCCCCTACATTTCAACTGAACTCGGAAACTGTAGATGAATTTTCACTTGCCTTCATCTTCTAAAACATTGAACACAAAAAAGCAAGAAATTAACTATCTTAATTTTATGGCAAATACCAAGTTAACAGAGACAAATATGGACAGTTTGACAATATTTAGTTGGTGCTATTTACTCTAACAGCCACTGAACAGTTTGTTGTTCCATCCCAGAGCAATCATCAACTCAAGTAAATGAGAGAATCAAGTTATTTAGGGAATGTATACCTCTAATTAGCTGGAATTATTTGCGCATTTAATTCATTTATGGATAGATTTCTCAGCAAGCCCAAGGCTTCCACTGTTTTTGCACAGCCATACCAGGCTTAATTGCCATTCTGTTTCTCTTAAAATCCTTAATGGACAATTGAGCGCTGCAGGGGAATGTAGGTGGTGAGAGTTATGTCTGTAAAGGACAAGCTGTCCTCAAAGCCAGAAAATGCAGGCGGAAAGCCTCCCTTCCTTCTTGTCAGGTAGACTGACAACTCCTACTGCCCTAGCAGTAGTTCTACTTGTTGCTGCAAGTCTTCTCCCAGTTATACAGCAGTCTGGTAATTGCACAAACACCGTGCTAGAGCAGATACTACAGGTTGCTCTTTACCTAGGATCAGTCTTCTACCAAATCCTCTTTGCTTCCTTTAAAGCAACCTGTCTTCCCTTAAAAGCTATAAACTGATGACTGCTATGAAGAGATGGAAAGATGCCTGAGCAGAAATGTCATAAAACCCACCACTGCAAACATCCACAACGCAGATATGTTAGCACAGATAGCCCATGGAACACTTTGGTTTACATGTTAAATTAACGTCAACTGATCACCTCTGGCTTGATAAAGAGCACAGCCATAGCTGATTTCGGGGAAATGCATAGAAGAGAAAAATACATAAATAAATAAATAGAAATAAAGATCATCAAGTGCTGGAGCAGAGGATTGTGTTATCCGACCCTGTGAGGGAAGGGAAGAATCTTGCACACTGATTTATTTTTGCTACAAAGCTTTCACAGAATTTTTTTTCTCTTCTTTTTAGTGACTTACTGCAATTTTGATGCTGAATGAGCATGGATCTGTTTATTTAAACTAACAGCTAGGCAGCTGACCAAGTTGCGTATGACTAGAGCTATCCAAAAATACCTCTGTTGAGGACTATTGTTTCTGACTAATTAGAACATGGGGATCTTTTATCAAACTGGAGCAGTTACTACTTAAAAATAACCAGAATTGTAATAACTGAGCTGAGATGCATTGTCAAGAAGTTTGAGTTATTGTCTTTCAGCAGCTGAAAGAAGCAAAGAAGCTGCTAGAAACACTGAGAAAGGAACTGCTTTTCCTGACAACAGGCAACTTCAGTTGTGTTACATAACTGAACCATTGCTGCACTTCTCCAATGAAAGTACCATTTTTGCCTTTGTATAAACAATAGCTAACACCGTAACACCTCATAGAAGCTTCTGTCTAGTGGCTGAAACTCAAGAACTTCTGAGCGAAGTTGCTCATTCCCCTGAGGTCTGATCTTACAACTGTCACTTCAACAATTTTCCACCCTCTTTTGACTCCCAGCCATGCCTGTTTAGATTGCAAGACACACAAATCAGGGGATGGAAGCTGACTATGGGGTGCACACTGTGGCCCTAGCCTCAGATGAGGTTGCTAAGTGCTGTGGTAACACAAATAAGGATACAGTATTACGCAGCTGCCTGAAACAAATGGACTAGATGGGAACTCTGAGACTCAGCTTCAGTTTCAAGAGCTTTTGTGAAACCTTAGGCCAGTCACTTCCGTATGCTTAGTTTCAGTTTCTTCATCTGCAAAAACTGACATCAAGAGACTGACTGCATTTGAAGGTGTTTGGGAGCCTCCATGGAAGCCAAACACTAACAGCAAAACCATGTCCATTTGTCAGAAGCTATTACCCAATCATTTTAGTAATATTCAATCATCTGAATTATATTTAAAGAAAAAAAGCAGCCAAGTTGTTTAAATATTGAAACTACGCATGCTACTACCTTTGCTGATCATGCAAGTATGCACTATTTATTTGTGAGGGGAGATCATATGTACGATTTGTATTGCTACACAGAAAAGATATAGAATGGCCTGCCATTAATGTTATCAGTGAAAAGATTACTTATGGTCTTGAAATTAAACCTGAGTATTTCTGAAGGAAAGAAGATATGAGCTGTTTGATTGATTTTTAATTAGACATTTTAAGACATATTTACTTCAACTGGCTTCATGGACAAATTGTTATTTATTGCCACATCAGGTTATACTGGAATCTGGAGGCGCAGAATTCATTTACCAAAGTTATCGCAGACAGGAGGAGGGATAGACGAGTCTCAGCCAGCAACCAGGGGAATTTTGGGGAAAACTTCTAATGGCAGAGTGATCCCAAAGAACAAACCCGGAGGAATCACAGTTTCAACTGCAGAAATAATTTAAACAACATGGAGCCCACACGGATGGAAACAGATGACATGGCAGCCTTGGGGAAGCCAGGCACAGAGCTCCCTGCCCACAGCCTCCTGTGCTCCTCTCCCAGCCTCTGCTGCCCAAAATTAGAGGTCCCTGACCTCAGAGGTTCCAGTTCTCTTCAAACCCTGTTATCCCATCCCTCCCAGCCCAATATCTTCAGAAAATCATCATCTCCTTAGGTCTTCCATGGCAGCAGCCCCAGCAATACATATAAAGGGGCAACTATCCAGTGCTCCCACTTCAAATACAGGATTGAACTCTTTTTCTCTCTTCTTGGGAAAAAATCAACTCAGGGATGAGCTGCAAACAGGGAGGCTTTGAACAACTGAGAGGTCCCCTCTGCTCCCAGTACCACGCTGATTTGCTTTGCCCAGAGGAGTGTGGAGCGGAAAGAGAGAACAGAGGACTGCTTCCAGATGGCCATCAGAAAAAAAATTATTGCCTCTGTTTTCTGGCAGACTTTCAAATGTCTGAACACAAGATATGAGGGCTAAAAATCCCTTTGGACAGGACTTTGTGGTCAAAAGGGGCATGTTTGGGAAAATAAACTTTAACTCACCTCCTTCCCTCCACTATTCCCCAGGCATAAAATAGTATTTCTAGGTAAGTATCTCTCCAAGCACTGTCCCTGGTGATTCATCACTGGTTATACCAGAGCCCTCCCTCAGAGCAATAAATCTCAGCTTCAAATGGTGCAGAAGCACCTTGGTGACAAGGGATGCTTTGGCTGCTCATCCTGCCTCCTCCTTTACTTTTTCTGAAAGGAAATTGCTTTGGTGATTTTTGTGGAGGAAAAGCTAAATAGGAAAAGAAGGGGTCTTAGAAAGTTTGTCAGGGACCACAATGAGTAGTTGAAGGAAATCACAGATGGAGAAGTCCAGCCATTCATATTTCCCCCCAGATGGTAGTAGCTGAAGACTGAAGGTGAAAGGCCCTGTAGCACAGAAGAAACTAGCTAATTATCTAATCAAGTCAATACATCCCAGAAGTGGTGAATTTATTCAGCCATTATGTCTGTCATTGTTTACAAGGCACTGAGAAGATGTATATGCAATGAAAGCTGCTTAAGTGTTCTGCACTGATAAGCTATTGGCATGTTTTGTTACCCATGCGCTAACATTTCATTCTTGCCAGAAATTGGAAGGAAAAGGCTGAAACTTATAATTACCATGGGTGTTTCTAAGTAGTATAATCTTTCAGTTGTACAGTTCCCTTCCCTTAAAAAAAAAGCAAGGAAAGTGCTTACTACAGCTAGTCCAGAATTCCCTTTAGCTGAGGAGATGTTCTCATGCCTTCATAAAAAGGCACAGCTGACTTTGGAGGAAGTGAAGAGGTGAAGAATCCACAACATCACATCAAAATAAGGACGATTAGGCAGTCCAGTGTTTACAGAAAAGTGATCAGCAGTCTGACACTTTCCCCTTCACATTACCATGTGCCAAGAATTCAGGCATGAAGGGAATAGGGAAGCTTGCTGAGGATTGCTTTGAGGGCAAATTACTGCATGACTATGCATCTTACTAGTCCAGAGGCGTTCCTCTTCAAGCACTTACCATGGATTGAGAAAAGCAGAAATTCTTATTCCATTGGTCATGGATGAAATACACTGGGCTTGTGTTTTGATTTCATTTCAGATTAACCCAGTGCTTTCTAAGTTATTGCAGAAGAGTGTGTGATAGACATTAAACATAACATTTATATGAACAAACAAATAAGAAACAAGTACTGCAGGTCAGCAAGCCAAAAACTTACCACAGCTACTGCCACCACACTGATTACATTTTTGCCAGCTTTTCCTTTCTCACTGTTTAAAATCACCCATTCACATCACAGTTCTGATGTAAGTCAAGCAGATATTCAGTGTTCAAAAAGTTTTGCCATTAGCATGGCAGTATACAAAAGTTACCACCATCAGCATGTTTAAGAAATAATTGTCAAGGCAGGATGCTAATTTTTTTTTTTTTTTTTAATCTGACCATCTCTGAAATCATCAAGAGCAGCAAAACAAAAAAGAAAGTCAATCTTGAAGTACAGCATTCTTTGCGTTTGTTACATATGTATTTTTAAACTCAAAATCATCCAATTTCCTACTGAGGATCTGACTCTGATCTAAGCTACCTGACATTTTAACAACAAAAACCATTACAGTGTAAGAATCTCCCCACACAACACCAAACAAGTTATGGGTAATGACAAATTTGTTAGAAATAACTCCTGTACATTCCCCTGTATGAATTCACACCATGACTATTTTGGAGTGTTGCCTTTCCAGGCCTTTTAATGTTCCCTCCACCACCTGACCTGCCACTCATGCTAATGTGCCTCTCTTCTGCACTGCAATTATATTTCTCCTGAAAGAATCTGGAAGAAAATATCAGATATTCTTGAAGATGATGGCTCTTTTTCAAGATGTAGGTGGGTCTGTCTTGCTGCTGTTTATGGGCTATGGCTTGCTAGGGCTGGAAGACCTGCAAAATTTCAGCTTCCAACAAACTTCTCTACTAGTCTCCACTTTCATTTCCTGATGCTATATGTGTCTTCTTTCAGGTTTTTGCAAGTTAGTTGTCAGAGGATTTGTCTTATATTAAAGCAAAGGAAATAAGTAAATACTGAAATAATTCACACTATTTCCTTCCAGTCCTGATTTTGCCTTGAAGATTTCTAAAGCTAACACTTTCACCTCTCAAACACAGCAGTAGTTGCAGCCTGGCAAGATCATCATCCAAAGTGATGTAACCTGTGGGACCAAGCTGGAGCAACATTGTTCCTTTTGCAGATGAACATACAATAGTGCATTTCTGGGTCGATCTAATCCTTTTTCTACTTTTTACAGGCCCAAAGTCCTCTGGGGATCATCACAAAAATCACACAGTGTTCCCAAGTGCTGAACTTTGCATTTAGGCATTGGGCTTTACTGACAGATGTGAAAACACCTAGCCAGATATTTTCCAGAAAACGCACAAGGGGATGCTGAGAGCATAAGTAGTCCCAGCTACATTCAAGAATAACATCCATTTAGACTATTTTATTCTAAGCTGACTTTTTTTTTTAATAGATTTATTGTTTACTGATCTGATTAGAATGCAGACTTACTGTTTTATTGCTATAGAAATACATCAGATTAGACAAAATTCAAAATGCAAATGTCCCAGTGCATAAAATATATGCAAAGTTAGAATCAGGAAGCAAGATAACCTGGATTACCTTTTGAGGTCCTAAATATTTTCATTTACGGTCCATTTATGATTGTCTACGAATAGTTTTGCTCTACCCTATGTACTTTTCCTTGCCTCTTCCCAGCATTTAGACGCTGAACCTCACAGCGTTTCCTAGAATTAATCATAATCGTATTCTTTCTAAATCTCATTTATTTCCCACCAGGTATCTTCATTTCCTACAGTCATCCAACTCAGTACTTGATTTTAACATGTTCCTCCAAGTTTGAAGCTTACTGCAAAACGTCAGTGTGCATAAACCATAGTCCAGATCAGTATGACTGTTCCTGAATAATTTATAGAACTAGTCACATACTGCTGGCATTTCTTTACTGTGGTAAAAAGCAGTATAGTATAGCTCAGAAAAGTGTCCACGTTGCACACAGGAAGACCAACACATGCTACACAAACATTTTAAATGTATGTTTCAACAGCACAGACAATAACATCCAGTCGATGGCATTGTTTCTCCTCTAAAATATGCTTGAGTTATGAAAAATAAGTTAGCAAACATCCTAATCATCCCCTGCATTTGAAAGTGCACATCCATAATAAGGTATCAGAACAGCAACATTCTGTTAATCCTTTAAAAAAAATGTTTGGCTCCAGTGTAAAATAGACATTCTGTTTAATAATGAAGAAGTTTTTGGTTAGGTTTCCTTTTCCACCATCAGTTCCCACCAACAATAATACTGAGTTAGTTGAGCCTTCATTTACGTCCCACCTCATTTTCTCAATACTTGTTTTAGCTCTGCATAAACCTTTATCTGATAAGGTTTCATATTTTCACCATTTTACTATCTGTTCTGAGCGAGGGATGCACAATCAAAGATGTGCAGGAGGAAGCTAGAAAAGAGATTCAGAAGCCATTGATGCATTATTTTCTATACTAGGAGAATGTGTTAACAAAAATTCCCTTCTGACTTCAGAGTGACCATTTTTAAAAGCATACTGCAGAGCAGTATGAGGAAGACGATGGGGCATCTCAGGTGTCATGTTGGGTCTTTTTTGTGATTTTTTTTTTCTTTAAATGTTAAGAACTTTGCAGCAGAAAATGTTTATGAATCTTTAGTCTAGCTTCAGGATGTTTTATTTCCTTAGCCTCCTCAGATGGCTTGACAATAAATAACCCAAAGCTCCTTAAAATCTCTTCAGATAGTTTTTCCATTTTGTCAAGTTTCATTCTGATCTTGTTTTATGATGATTTATGTTGTGAGTCCTTGGAAATAACAGGCTGGTGTATGGTTCACTACCTACCTAGCGCTTACCTGTGTTCTCACTTGCTTTAGAGGCTGCACTGAATCAAACCTGGTGATAAAAGATTAATGCTACCTGCTTTGGCCAGCAAGGTATGTCCAGCAGGAGCTGTGGTGCTCGCTAATCATGAGGACTTGCTCAGAGAAGACTGCTCTTCCTTTGGTCACTCCACATCCGATTAGGAGGCAAATGAGCTTCTGCCTTGAGAAACACCGTCTCAGACAACCATGGCCATCCAGCAGCTCTCCAACACCAACCTTCTTGTCACCACTAGAACACCACTACTAATTCAAAATAAGGGCCCAGCCATGATTCCTGCCTCCCAAAAT
The DNA here is from genome assembly GCA_013396635.1 of Penelope pileata. NCBI lineage: Eukaryota > Metazoa > Chordata > Aves > Galliformes > Cracidae > Penelope > Penelope pileata. Next base: position 1,686,560 of record WBMW01001463.1, on the reverse strand, counting down.
ATTCTTTTAACTTCCAGTTACTTGTGGCTTTGACTTTCTGAGCCTGATTTGATAATATTGTATTAATATCAATTATTTCATATGCTTTAACAAATGTTTAGAGTGCACATCTTGAAATATGTACTGTGCCTATGTGAAGATTGGATGTCACAAGCATTACAGCAGAGTTACCGTGAAATTTTCATGATATTCAGAGCTTCCCAGGTGACAACACGAATTAGTATTATGCGGCAAATAAGGTTAGCTGATTTTGAAAGGTGTGCAGCACCTTAACAGTGTTCAGCTCTGATCTTTATGTAAGTTTTCATTCATTTGTTAAATCACATCTATTTAATCTAGAGACCACAAATCAAAGAACAGCATCACTGCTACAGAGGTATTCCATCATTTCTTTACTGACATTTATTGTCTTGTCTGTCCCTACAAGCTTGCAAGCATTCAATTCTTAATTTTTTTAACCTCCCATCAGCCTCTCATTGAAAAATCTGTCAAAAAGAACTATTTCTCATCTGCAGATTCAGCAACAGGGCACAGGTTTATTTGCCTACTCTAGAATAGAAAGACAAAATTCCATTTTTTCTTTTTTCTCCACTATTTGGTGGAGAAAACTTTGGTACATTGGAAAGCTTTGGTACATTTAAGTCTGAAAAAAAACATTTCTACTTGCTGTTGCTTGTTCAATGGATTAAGATGACAAAACTGTCAAAACAAATGCAGATTTCAAGGAACACCGAGCACTTGAAAATATTTCATTTAAAAGCGCTCCTAAAAATCCCTTCTTAGCACATACTGTAGATCTCTTCTATAATGCATAACATGGTATTAGCAATAGAGTCAAGAACTAAGACGACAGACTACATAGTACTGCTTTTGATAAGTCACCGCTCACAGACAGATAGCCTTCTACATAGGAGAACCTCACACTGCTTCGTCAATATGAAACTACTAAAACCATGCAGAACAAATGTGCTGCAAACATAAACGAGTTTCCTACTCATGAGTTCATATTCCCTTTTCCAAATGGAAAGTCCCACTGTCATCAATTGGGCTCAAACAGCATCTTAAAGTCAACATCTACCTATCAATTTTTGATCATAGCACTAGAGAAAAGCATGAGGACAGAAAGAAAATAGCTGCTATTTGAAATAAATCAGAGTAGCACACTTTCATAAATCACACAAGGAGCTAGGTGGATTTGGTCACCCCAAGATACCTTCTTGAGACAGAGTTGGTGAATCAATCATTTCCTGCCCCACTATGCAGCTGCCTCTGGGGAGCTGTATGGAAGCTATTACCAGTGCAAAGAAGAATGGCTAAGGCCAGCGAGGCAGCACCAGACCCTGCTGGAAAGGCAGGGAGAAGGCAGATGCAATTACTGCCCCAACCATTTATGGCTAGTACTAGACCTTGCAGCTTCAGCTTGATGGAAGTGTGAAAGGAAGTTAACACACTATGGGATCATAAGTTACCCCAAAAAGTCAAATCCCTGTTTTACATGCCACCATAGAGCAAAGAACTTCCAGCAGCACAGCACGCTGCAGCACAGTGCTGGCCATCAGTCTGACATATGCCACCACAGTTCAGCTCACCAAGCTCTAGTTCTCAGGCAGAGAAAATTATTTTTGTCTATTAGAATCGTCTTAAAAGTACTACATATTACTACTCAGCAAAGAACATACAATGTCAACAAAGAATGCATTAAAATAAAGTACAGGTTAGGTGTTGAAGGCTTGCAGTTGAAAGTTTTTGCTAAGGATAGTGATGATTCCCATTAATTTCACATGGTTTGTTACTTCAGTGGGACCAGAACAACCTTCTAGCCACGAGGAACCATCACATTTACCTATTTAGTAAATGATACATAAAACAATGAAGAACTGCAAAATACAAAGTACATATAAGGCAAAGTACACATAAATTAATAATTCATTCCTGCCATCTTCTCTCCTTAAACCTAAGTAATTTTACAACCATGACTGCCGTTTTTGTCAGTGACACTCAATGCCACTTACAGGAGAGTTTCAAGCACAGCCTTTAGTTTTACACACATGCCCTGACACATGGCAGGAGTGGCCACAAGGTGTTTTAGAGCTGAGACAATCAGGTAAACTACAGTTTATCTGGGCAATTGCAGGTCCATTACACTGTCCAAGCCAGCGAAACTTGCAGATATTACAAATAAAGTCATTATCCTGTTGGAGATCTAGGGCTCCTTATCAAACTATGGCCTCACATGAAGTTGGGCTTATTGGTGGTTCAGTAATTCAGATAATTCCTTCTCCTCAAGCATTTTACCAAGCAGTACAAGTTTTCTTGTTTTTTGGTTTTTTTTTTCTTTTTTTTTTTGGTTGGTTGGTTGGTTTTTGTTTGTTTCTTTTGCTGGTTTTCTTTTTCTTCTTCTTCTTCTTTTTTTTTTCCCCAGCCACAGTGAATGCTTTGAGGAATCTTCTCTTTTGAGAAGATATCTGTTGAGACTACACAGGATAGAGGACAGAGACAGATATTTTGCTCACCTCATGCTCCACATGATGTTAAGGGAATCGATTATCACCTGCAACACCAGATACATGATAGCCATCTGAAGATAACACAACAAGCAAAGAGAATAATGGTTGTAATATGGTTAAAACCTAGAGTGAAAGTAGTAAATAAAAAGAGGACAGAGTAAAGCTGGAAAATCCTGCGCTGATGATTTATGTGTGCTAAGGAGAGAACCTTGAAACCTGAGAAGTATGGTCAAAAACCAAGAGCACAAAATGAATCAGTATTCAGTGAGAGAAATAAGAAAAAAATGCTGGACAGGCTATCACTGGGAGATGATCCAGGTGGGAGACTGAGAAGGACTATAAATTTCAGTATTTCAGTTCAGAAAATGTTCACAGAAGAAATAAAACCTTTTCCACCTTCTTCTATTCAAACATAAAAAAGTCCTTATACTTCAGAACAATCTCCTTTACAGCTCAAGAATTCAGATACTTATTCTGTTTCAGCTGTAGTTTTATAATAAATTGCATAAGATAATGATGGTGATGAGTGTGGGGAAGTAGATAATGTACCAGAAGATATTTTTCTTTATTTCTTTTTTAAAAATAAATACTTTATTAATTTGATGACAGAGACAATGGGAGGTGATTAAGACAGTGATTCTAGATTTAGGAATTCCTTAAGCAATCAGCATCGTCATTTCAGAATACTTCATCCATTTGGTAATGTCTGTTGTGTATATATGGAACTACAATTTAGAAAAATAAATGAATAAATAAAACAAACTCACAACACACATTCCAGTTTCTGAAATACTGCCGTTTCAAAACATACAATGCAAGCACCATAAAACCGTTCTGTGTGAGGTAACACAGAAGAAGAACCATTTTGACACAAATTATTATCTGTTGGCCCCTTTTTACTTTGTTTTGTCCCTAAGAATATTTTGTTTTTTGAAATGTAAGAAAGCTGGAAGGTGTCTGGATGGAAAGACACTGTAGTAAAATTCAAAGCATACTGAGTTTGTTTTTTCCTCACGAATTCCAGTTTCCTACCTGCTTTTAGTTGTGGTTATCGCTCCATCTCTACAAAGCAACGCAGGCAGAGAGGCTGAAACCCAAATAATCTAGATTACAGGAGCAAATGGTACCCACAGAAGTGGAAACCTCACAAAGATGAGGATTAAAATCCAATTGCAACCTTAGTTATGAGGGACAAAACTCCCACATAGGTTTTGATGTGGGCTTTCTCAGGTCATGATTTTTAACTTGTCTTCCTCATTTAAAAGGAGAGTCAGGCAATTGTCAGAATAAAAGACATTGCATAATGTAGAAGGAACATGGAGAGCTTGCAGCCCAGAAGGCCAACTGCATCCTGGGCTGCATCAAGAGAAGCGTGGCCAGCAGGTCGAGGGAGGTGATTCTGCCCCTCTACTCTGCTCTCGTGAGACCTCACCTGGAGTATTGTGTCCAGTTCTGGGGCCCCCAACACAAGAAGGACGTGGAGCTGTTGGAGCGGGTCCAGAGGAGGGCCACGAGAATGATCAGAAGGCTGGAGCACCTCCCCTACGAGGACAGGCTGAGAGAGTTGGGACTCTTCAGCCTGGAGAAGAGAAGGCTGCGGGGGGACCTGATAGCAACCTTCCAGGACCTGAAGGGGGCCTACAGGAAAGCTGGGGAGGGACTTTTTACAAGGATAGATAACGACAGGACAAGGGGTAATGGTTATAAACTGAAAGAGGGTAGATTTAGACTAGATATAAGGAAGAAATTTTTCCCTGTGAGGGTGGTGAGACACTGGAACAGGTTGCCCAGAGAAGTCGTTGATGCCCCCTCCCTGGAAGTATTCAAAGCCAGGCTGGATGAGGCTTTGAGCAACCTGGTCTAGTGGGAGGTGTCCTTGCCCATGGCAGGGGGGTTGGAACAAGATGATCTCTAATGTCCCTTCCAACCTGAACCATTCTATGATTCTATGAAATATTAGAAAAGTTTCTGAAAGTTTTGTAGCTCACCTCCCTGACAGGTTTGGAGCAAGATATATTATTTTACTGATACCAGCAGTAGCTACTATGATAAAAAGGTAACAGCAAGAAGGAAAATAAGTGTCACTTTTCCACATTAATTTGCAATATCGTTTCACATTCTTTAAATCCCTTCCTGTCCCATGAAATCACCAGTGTATGGGAATGGAGCAATAATGAAATTCTGATCTAGTGAAGAAGGAACAAAGAGGCCTTTCAGTCTGCACAATGCTTTGTGAAAATTGCAATTTATATTAAAGTTGTTCACTGAAAAGTGCTCCTGCTGTAAAAGATCTGCACAGTACCTGTCCAAAGAACTGCAACCACTGCATTTTCAAATAGATTCTCTTGAGAGGGCAATAAGTTCTCCCCAACCAATTCACACCCCTCTGAAAACTATATTTCAGGTTTTTTTCTGTACTCATCAAGATTAGAGATCAATCAGTGCTCACATCCATAGTACAGCAACAATTCATTAATCTTGAATTTATTTATTGTAACAGAACATTAAGTACCTTAAATCATACAAGGCACAGATCCCGTTATAGAGCCAATACAAAGTGAAAATCTGTACAAGGAAGGTACTAGCACAAGACAGATACATACTAAACAAATGTTATTATGGAAAAATGGCAATTAAGATTCTCTTAATTAGCCTGTCATTTTGTATTTATCATCATAATGTTTGTTTTACAATGCTTTATTAAATCTGGCTTTATGACAAACAGTCTGCTGGCAATGCATCCTGCTGTGCAACATATGGTGTTACACCTAATGAATATTAATGCTGTGAAGTACAAATGGTCTTCTGGGACAAGGGCTGATGGCTGGGAAACTCCTGCAGATGGCATCATTATTCAAAAAGGTTAACCTCACGTGTTTCTCATCAGGTCTCTTCCATAGCTACCTAGGATTCTGCCTACAAGCATTTAAGAGAAGATGGTAAAACACTAAAGAAACCTCACAAGCCCATGCCTCCCAGTTGTCCCCAGTTTTTTAGACAGTAAGTTATAGTCAGGCTTTACATTGTAAATTTTTCTTATCTTTGTTAAAAAAAAAATATAGCCACTTGCCCAAGTCAAAGCTAACCTTCATTCTGAGTTTCTTACTGTGGCGAATGGTGTTTTAAATTTTCCTACTCATATTTGTTTTACAATCTCCTTATCAGAGAAATGTAGAGATCTTTCCCCTGAGCACTCAGTGGGACCTTTGGGGCCAGCAGAGTGACAGATCAGAGCTGGAGTCAAAGGAATGACAGTAAGGAGTAGTGAGCGGTTACTGAAGCCTCAGACACCACAGGAAAAACTCCTTTGGGTGCAGCATCTTCTGCGATTCAGTCACTGAGCATTTGCATTCAAACCTGGAGAAGAGGAAGCATCTGCAAGGATACAGTGGGAGAGACGCACAAACCCTTCTACTTCTGTTCTAGCTTACCTCTTTGCTTTTGAGTTTTCTAGAAAGTATTAAGACTCATTTCTTCCTTTTCAGTTTTGAAAGCCTTTCAGTTCCTTTGTGGAGCTTGCAGCAGGAAAGCATCCAGGTACATCCATCAGACAGACCTTAAGCCCCATCAGACTTGCATAGAAAGTGAATCTGGAAGACTCTTGAAGAGGCCACAGAATCAACATTACACCAACTACAGCTCCTGTTGCAGTTTTCATCCTCATTTGGAAAATGTATTGAAATACTTCAAAATAAGCTACTTCCACCAAATACAGGTTCCTAAGGGTCTTGCCTGGCAGCTTTCTTTAAGGAGTAGAGTCCTCTGGAGAGAGCTTGTCCTCCTGTCTTTCACATTTATCCTATACTCCAGCCCTGTATTCTCCAGCGTAATCCACTGTGTAAGCCACTCTGCTGGCAACTCAATGAAAGGAGAGGTGGCTGTAGTACCCTCCAAATCCCAAATCCAGTAGTTTTAAGAGTACACGAGTTGGTATTGCCTTTATTGAACACAGAAGGTCCTTTATACCAACAACAAGGGGTCTGAGTCCCTCCTTACCAGTTCCTCAATGTAGAAAGAGACCTATTAAAATGCTCTCTCCTTTTTCCCTGGCTGGAAAATCATCACACCAAGAGAAGCAGCCGCTTGCAGTTTCTAGAGTGTATTTATTTATGGAACTGTTGCAACTGGAGAGATTCCTACTCTGAACTAGTTTACTGTTCCTTCACAGTTTTGGGAAGCTAACTCAGATCTGGCAGTGGTATGATCCAAGAAGTTACTGATTGGTCTTTTGACCACATTAAATTTTAGGATTTTATTACTGAATATGGCTGATCTTTAAACAAAAGAAAGTTGCTAGTTTTAGAAATCTTCTACCCTCATAAATAAATAAGTAATACACATTCAAAAGCCCTGATTAAGTTTGGCTTGATTGCTTCATTTTACACACACAATTCTGGCAGCAAATTTGTTAGAAATTAATTTTGGCCATTGAAACTATGAGTCTGAGACAAATAGTACTATATCTCAATGAGTAAAGTGATTATGGTTTTCTCCCCACAGAGATAAGTATGTCATGTTTGTTTGAAAAATCTAGATTCTTCTGGAAGCTTCCAAATTAAGAATTTGGAAACAGACCCACAAGATTTCCATAACAGGTTACTCCCAGATTCTCCATCAAATCTGACTATAAAAATGACAGCTGTGCTCACCAGTAGTCATTTTGTTTATGCTAAACCAATTATCCAACATATTCTCCTAAACAGCTGGGCAAAATATGCTTCTTTCACTGCCATAAATGTTCCAGCCATTCACAGAAACACCCCAAAATACACTTTTGGCTTTTGCCTGCTGAGAGAAGAAAAATGTCACAGTTTGAGTCAAAGAAAAGAAAAATAAATACAACAGTAGCTGCCAGAATGCGGAGGATAGGCTGTTGATTCTCCCTAGATTTATTTTGAGAATATTACATTTATTTTAGTCTTTCAAGTGCCTATTGCTGCAACAAATAAAAGATAGTCACAGCTCATTTATTTCCAAGCATTTCTGGGTAAGCACTGCAAAGCCAGCACTGGCTGGAAATGAAGAGGGAAATGAGAAGCTTGTTGTAGGCACTATATACATTTATGGATCTCACAATACTTCCCGTCCACATTTATGGATCTCACAATACTTCCCGTCCAAAAGCTTCAAGAAACTTCACACACACATGGTCTGAGACAACAAGAGCACAACAGCAAGTCAGCCCCACACTACTCCACAGTGAAGTTACTCTTTAGGAAAACATTAACCCACAGTTTAACCCTCACAAGCTCAGGCATTAGCTCCTTGGATGCCATTAAACTAACTTGTTTTTTTTTTACTACTTCAGTTTTGTTCTCCTTCCCAGCACTATGGGAAGGGCAGCAGTCAACTCACTTTTCCCTGTCAAAGGGCCACACACAAATTTGCACACAGCCATTTGTTCAGGGAACTGTTAACGGGAGTCTCCGTTTTCAGTTTAATCATATAAAGTCTTATATCAGATGCCACTGCAAAATCTGAAATTTAGTAAGGCAGGCTTTAGAGTCACCATCATCCTATGTCTCTACCTGAAGGACAGTACCAGGGAGCAAAACATCCTGTTCTCCCTTTCAAGACCTGTGTGCATAGTTTCAATGAATCACAGCATGACTGAAGGTAGAAGAAACCTCTGGATCCATCTGGTCCATCCCCAGCTCAGGCAAGGACACACAGAGCAGGGCGTCCACCACCACACCCAGGCAGCTTTTGGAAATCTTGAAATAGGAGATTCCACAGCTTCTGAGCAATGTGTGCCAGTGCTCAGTCACCTGCACAACACAGAAGTGTTTCCTGGTGTTCAGAAGGAACCTCCTGTGTGCCAGTTTGTGCCCACGTGATTTTATCATGATTTTACTTTGTGTATATAATCAAAGTTACGGAAATATTTTCCAGAATAACAATCACTGTACTCACTGCTCTCAGTACCCAAACAGCTCAGCTGTTTGAAATGAACAAAGTCTCCTACGTACAGCTTACAGTGCTTGATGATACCACGTGGGCAGAGCTCAGAGTTCCTTGCCATCAGGAAGCGTGCCCAACTCCCAGCTCATCTCCTAGCTGCATTCCCCCACTTCTAAACAATGCTCATCTCCAGCAGACACCTGAGAAACTAATTAGACTGACAAATTAGCTCAATATAGTATTGCAGAGTAACCAGTAGAGGCAGTTATGTCCTTTAAAATGCTGAGGATCAGAATGGTATACAACTGAAAATTACTGTGAATGAATAAGAGGAGAGATTTCCCTGTCAGAAGATATAGTTCTGCTTCAGTGCTTGAGAGAAATCACCTGCAAGCTACTGCAAGTCTGGTGTGGTGTAACACTAAGGGGAACAAATGGGAATAGTTTTTAAATACACTGCTATTCCCATCTATCAACAAAAATCGTGAAGTCTTGGCAGTCTTTGGACTCAAGGTTAGAGGCTGTCCTGCCAATGTCCTCCCTTATTCCTCTGTTTTGACACACACCTTCTCTGTTTGGCAGGGACCATTCCCTACCGCATGTTGAGATCAAAGCAGAAGCTAGACTGCTGCCCTCTTACTTGTTTTCCTGTTTGTTAAAGGCACCATCAATAATGTAGACAGATCTCTAGGAATAGGATTTATTATTTACCTTGTAGCATTTTTTGCAACTGAATCCAAAAAAAATCATATACACTTTTGTGCAAGTGAATAAACAGTAGCTACTGCCTTATTGATGTCTTGGCTTAGGAGTGAAGAGGAAATTTTTTCATTTTTCTTATGGGAGGTAGGGAATACATTACCCTGGATTAGACTGAATTTTAAGGTAAGCAGAGATATAACAGGCCAAATGGTTTAGCTTTGATGTAACAAATCAAGCAAACCGAGGTGGAAAAGAATGAGGTGTATTAGAAAAGTACACTGTTACATTGCTCAGCACAACATGTGGAATTGTTAAGGTTGGAAAAGATCTCTAAGACTGCCTAGTCCAACTGCCAACCTGTCACCACCATGTCCACTAAAACATGTCCTTAAGTATAACATCTAGATGTTTCTTGAACATCCTCAGGGATGGTGACACCACCACCTCCTTGGGCAGCCTGTTCCAGTACCTGACCCCTCTTTTAGAGAAGTTTTTCCTAACACCCAACCTGAACCGACCCTGGCACAGCTTGAGGCCATTTCCTTTCATCCGATTGCTAGCTATCCAGGATAAGAGGCCAACCTCCACCTCACTACAATCTTCTTTAAGGTGGTTGTAGAGAGCCATAAGGTCTCCCCTGACCCTCTTCTTCTCCAGATTAAACAATCCCAGTTCCCTCAGCTGCTCCTCATAAGACTTGTGCTCCAAATCCTTCACCAGCTTTGTTGTCCTTCTCTGGACATGCTCCAGCACCTCAATGTCTTACTTGAAGTGAGGGACCCAAAACTGAATGCAGTACTTTAAGTGCAGCCTCACCAGCACCAAGCACAGAGGGATGATCGCTTCCCTAGTCCTGCTGTCTACGCTGTTTCTGATACAAGCCAGGATACTGTTGGCCTTCTTGGCCACCTGGGCACACTGCTGGCCCATGTTCAGCCAGCTGTCAACCAGCATCACCAGATCCTTTTCCACCATGCAGCTTTCCAGCCAATCTGCCCCAAGCCTGTAGCATTGTATAGGGTCGTTGTGACGAGATTTCTGGACCCAGCACTTGGTCTTCTTGAAGCTCAGACAATTGGCCTCATCCCATCAATCCAGTCTGTCTAGATCCCTCTGCGAGGGCTTGCTACCCTCAGGCAGATCAACACTTCCACCCAACTTAGTGTCATCTGCAAACTTACTGAGGGGACACTCTATCCCCTCGTCCAGATCATCAATAAAGATATTGAACAGGGTGGGCCGCAATACCGACTCCTGCAGAACACCAATCATGACAGGCAGCCAGCTGGATTTAACCCATTCATCACCACTCTCTGGGCCCAGCCTTCCAGCCAGTTTTTTACCCAGTAAAGAGTACACACCGAAGTCTCCAGGAGAATGCTGCAGGAAACGATATCAAAGGCTTTACAGAAGTCTAGGTAGACTACATTCACAGCCTTTCCCTCATTCACTAGGCAGCTCAACTGATCATAATAGGAGATCAGGTTGGTCAAGCAGCACCAACCTTTCACAAACTCATGCTGGCTAGGCCTGATCTTATGGCTGTCCCACATGTGCTAGCTGNAGGCCTTACCTTATCGCTGGCCCACAGGTGCTAGCTGATTACACTCAAGATGATCTGCTTCATAACCTTCCCCAATACTGAGTTCAGGCTGACAGGCCTGTGGTTCCCCGGATCCTCCTTCCAACTCTCCTTGTAGATGGACCTCACATCAGCAAGTCTCCAGTCATCTGTGACCTCTCCAGTTGACCAGGACTGCTAATAAGTGATGCNGCAGGAAACGATATCAAAGGCTTTACAGAAGTCTAGGTAGACTACATTCACAGCCTTTCCCTCATTCACTAGGCAGCTCAACTGATCATAATAGGAGATCAGGTTGGTCAAGCAGCACCAACCTTTCACAAACTCATGCTGGCTAGGCCTGATCTTATGGCTGTCCCACATGTGCTAGCTGATTACACTCAAGATGATCTGCTTCATAACCTTCCCCAATACTGAGGTCAGGCTGACAGGCCTGTGGTTCCCCGGATCCTCCTTCCAACTCTCCTTGTAGATGGACCTCACATCAGCAAGTCTCCAGTCATCTGTGACCTCTCCAGTTGACCAGGACTGCTAATAAGTGATGCAAAGTGGCTTGGCAAGCACTTCCACCAGCTCCCTCAGTAAATGACACCAGTTTTCTTAGAAGATACGGTGTGTCGTGTTCTTTTAACTTAAAGGAAAAAGATTTTGAAGACGTGGAATGTGACAGAGAAGTTTTAGCCTCATGAAAATATCTCAATTTGACAGTTTTAAGGAACTGTCTGCCAAAAAGGAGCAGGGATCTCAGGCCATTTGTCACTGAAGGACACGGAAGTTGGTTCTCCATACCCTTCAGCTAACAAAGGAACACTTAGCTGCAGGGCTTTCATGGACCCAGTGTAAAGGGGTTGTAAAAGCCAGCACCACCCTGCAAGTCTCAAAAATGCCTTCGTGGATGACAACTGCTATTTGGTTCTGAAATCAACCTGCACCCTAGAATGTTGCTTTTTTATTATTGTTGTTTGTTTTTACTTCATTATTTCAAACCAGCAAAGAACAGCTGAAGGGCAAATCAGAAAATGAGTTGCAAGAATTTTGTTCTATTTAGTCTGGACCACTGCTTTTGCTAGTGTCTACGAGCTGAGTTTCTAGGTGGAGTCTTCCAAAACATCATGTCATCACTGCTGTACGAGCCCATGCACCAATAACAAGCACCTAGCAATTCAAGTACAACTCAGTTTGGGGCACCTATATTCACTTCCGTGGTGCAACAGGGCTGAACTCCCCAGCATCCTTCAGCATGCACTGCCCGTAATTGGGAAGGTGTGGAGGAAGGCAATGAGGAGAACCATAGCAAAGCTCCTGGCCCTTCTTCCAGCCCTGCTCTCAGGGAGATGACTGCTACCTGCACACCACTTCCAGGCAGGTGCACAGAACAGGGACTGCAGGTCCAGGGTTGGCAAAGTGCCTTGGGTGGTGCAGACCCAAGCTGCTGAGAGAGATGATGCCTGAGAGCACCACTTTTTCACCGCTGAGAACAGAGATACAACTGCTGCTGAAAAGCCCAGAAGGTCTTTCTCTGTCTGGCTTAAGGCTGCAATTTTGTTGCCTGAGGCAACTACCTAATTTTGCCAATACCCAAAGCCCATGCTGTTTACCCAGGAGATGCAATTAACAGTTTCCCCAGTACACAAACTATTTGAATATCAGTTTTTGATTGTTCTTTCCGCTTGGTGGCTTAACATACACTTTATTAACTTTTACTGAGTTCTAAAGCTAGCAGTGGCTGTATTCTGACCAGCACATGCACTGCAATTGTCATGGCAGTTAATGCTCTTTTCAGCAAGATCCAAACTGTTCTGAATAATTCAAATAACTGATCTTGAAAACCTCATCTTAAAGGCTGATAAAGGAGGAACACTATTTCTAATGGGCCTCATTCCTGATAAGGATCCTACAAAGCAAACATAGCCAAAATAAAGGTATGAAAACTTCCCTATTCCTCCTCTGGTTCCAGTCATCTACCTAGCTCAGACAGCATCTGCAGAGGTCAGCCTGATGAGTGCTGTCCCAGTCCCCCTCCGATGGCTGCATACATTTCCAGGAAAGTTAATTAAAAATAAGCAGCAGAAACAGAAGGAAAATGCTACAACTGTTTGCATGGACAAAGCTTGCAGCTGCAAGAAGCACTGTGAGACCTGACTTTCCATGGACTGCTGATAGAGGTACTTTTCTAAGCCGTAACAAAGTTCGTCTTTAAAAGTCCATCTTCAGTCTGAGGCTCACAGACAACTACAGGCTTTAAAATAAGCCCCGCCTCTCACCTTCTGTGTGCCAAAGCTGTTTTTTCTTTTACAGAGCAGAGTATTCAAGGTACAACATCTTGTCTGCTTGGTGCTATGATACCCAGAACTACCCTGTGTTGCACGCACATGGCTAGATGAGTTGAAATAACAGCAACATTGGTGGAAGGTGATTAAGACAAGAAGTTGGCTGCACCAGCAAACCTGAGTTATGCCAGGTCAGTTTAGGGTTTTCCTTATATTTCTGAAGATGGACTATAAAGCAGTAAAATAATTTTCTTCAGAACAAACAGCTAATACCAAATGCCAGCGGCCTCTTTTACTGCGACCTCATTATCATTGGTACCATAGTCTTGTTGCCACGTGGCTGCTTTCTCTAAATGAGTATGAAGACCAGAATGTCTAGGTTGCAACCTGCATCCTAAGCACATGTTTCTCAATGATGATGCCAACAGTCAGGTCATTTTGCTTGGTTGAAATGAGCAGCTTTTTCAGGAAATGCAAGCATCTCATCAGATGTTAAATGTTATATCCTTAAGCAAACCAGCAAAGGTTAAAACAGCATTAACATCGATGACTTGTTTACAAATTGTTTCTCACAGACAGAATGTAAGCAATTCACAATACTGTGCTAATTCAATAACTAGATAAGCTAGAAATCTTGTGCTAGATTGTATTTTTAAATTAATTGGTGTGGCATCAATCTTAAATGTCAAGTACCAAGTTTCTAAGAGCCTTGCACCATCCACAAACAGAACTGTCAGATATAATGCATCATATCTTGCACACTATTAAAAATACCGGCTGCTGTGTTTTATAAGGTCATGGCTTACTGCTGTCTCTCAACAAAAAAACTTAATGCAACACTGCTCTCTGCATGATCTCCATAGTCAAACTTAATGAGGAAGAATCCCAATTAATGGTTTTCTACAAGCCCATGGATCACAAGTGACAGGAGCTTATTCACAATTTATGAAGACCTGATTTTTCTCTTGGCAGGAAGAGGGCAAGAAAATTGGAAAGCGATAATGAAAAATAACTATTACCCTGAATATGGTAATGTAAGTGTATAACCAGAGCCTGCTGACTTGTCCGTTGCAGGGGACTAACAGGCTGCAGGCTCGCAGCTCCAATAGGGATAAAATTTAAGGCACAGACTGCAACCCAATGGAGAAGTACTTGGGGTAGCATTTGAGAGTAAATCACCACTGCATAAAATGACTCCAGAGAGCAAATAGGGACCTTGGGGGCTATCTAGGCATCCATTCACAGAATGGGTTAACCTATAGGCAACATCATTCACAGAGTGATTTTTTCCTCTTGTGTCACCTAGCTCTGCAAGTCCCTGAGACACAGAGCACTGCCACCCGCAATGGGCTGCGCAGCTGCACAAGAGCTGTCACCAGGAGCCCGGGCTGCTCGGTGCCCTGAGCCCTCATCACGTTTGGCTCATTAAGATCACGTGTGCCAGAAAACAAAAGGAATATGAACCCCTTTATCAGCTGTAACTTGAAAAGGGAAGAAAAATAGCAATGGAAAGACACTGCTAAAATAGTAGTAGCAATTAGGACAAGCAGAGGTTCACTGAAATTGAGTAGCTCCATTAGTCGTATCAGCTATCACAGTTAGAGAGAATTAAAACACCTAATTTAGTAATTATGCCTCACATAAAGGCTGTTGTGTGAGTAAACATCAATGCCTACAGGCTCTTCCTCTCATCACTTACAGATGAAACAAACTTGTGATACGAAGGCAACTGAACAGCCACAACCACACACAGCAGCAGCTTGAGTGCCCGCACTGCCATGCCCCGGGGCAGCAAGCTGTGCTGCTGGGTGGTGCTGCAGGAAAGGCGGCTGCACAATGCCACTGAGGGTTTCGACCAAGCTACCCAATAAGGCATGCTATGCTTGCTTACCATTAAAATAAGAACTGGAATGAGTTTGGAAGGGCTTTGCTTGCTAATATAAAAATACTAGTGTCAATGTAAGCATCATTTGTTCAAAGCTTCCACATACCTTCCCCTTTTATCCCTCTCCCCCAAGAAAACGTTTCTAGTACCTGAAGTTAAGCATGTTTTCCATCCTAACATTTAAGTTAAGCTAACCCACTGATTGTTTTACCTGTCGGAGCCAGTTACCAGGGAGATACAAATGAAGGCAGAGTTATGAAACCTGGCATAATAATTCCAGTTATGACATAGATTGCGCACTCTTAGATTAATTATTGAATTGGAGTGATTAGCTACAAAGAGAACTCCTGTTTTCCCTCTCCAGCAATACATGCAAATCAGAGTAGGCAGCTGCTGACATCAAAAGACCTGTCCGGCACATCTGATTTTCTCCTTGCATCTGCATAAGTGCACCAACTTCAGGTTTAGACTGCTGTGGAACAGAGAATAATCAAAGCCAGTGAGCACTATTTGAGTTTGGGTGGAAAATGTCAGCAACCTTAATCTTTATAAGAAATCAATCAAGCAGGGCTTTAATCTAGTCTTGATGTTATACCCAAATCTGCTATTGCATAATGATAAATGCATGGTAGGTAACATGGCTTGAAGGCTGGGAAGAGATAATTGAAATACACGTGTAAGCTATTAGGCGATTACTCCCTGCGGAGTGGGTGGGGGAGCAGAGGCAGAATGGCTTCCAGGTGAAGCTCACAGAGCTGCTGAATTGCAGCAGTCCCCAGAAAAGGCATGTGGCAAGGGAGCAGGAAAGAACAATACTGCTCGTTCATTGACCTAAAACAAATAAAAATACAGATGCACAGAGAAGTGTTACAAACAAGAGTCAAGGTACAGCAGTGGAGCATATCCTGGTTAGGATCCTGGAGCTGACAGCCTGCTTCCCTTTGGATGGGTGGCAGCAAGAAGAGGAGAGGCTGGAAGGAATCAGGGAGGTGTGAAGGTTGGGCAAAGACATCGTCATCATCCACACCCTGCCCAGCTTGCTAGCAACAAAAGTGACTCTAAAATGAATATAGTCCATATAAATCCAGCACCACACTCCTCCACACCTTTGTGGCATGGAGCCCATGAGCTGAGCTGAACGTGCTAGTAATGCTAGCCTGATGGGAATAGCCATTATGGTGCAAATACAAACAAATGAAACAATAAGTAAAACTTAGACAGGGTCTAATGGATTCTCAATTACCATAAGAGCAGAAAAACACCTTAAAAATCCTCATCACATCTTCTACTTTAAAACATCGGAGAATTCAACCCTAATTCTTCATTTTCACCCACACAGTTATTTTAGCTTCTGATACCTGAGAACAGGAACTTCAGAAGTCATTCCATGCAGTGCTCAGGAAGCCACTGGAAAGTAGATCAGTTTTCAGAAACCTGTTTGTCATCATGTCTAGTTACTAGAAGTGACAGAAAATGGGGCTGCACCTTTATGTATAAAGATAAGCATCAGAGCTGTGCGAGGATAATTAGCCCTAGATATAAAGGCAGAACATTCTGCATAATCACTGAAATGTGCAAATGGAGAACCTATTGTAAAACTGTGTGCTTGCTGCAATACCATTGGAACAAACAACACAGGCATAATTAATCTGTTATAAATGCACAGGAATCCCGTGCATTTACCTGCCAGCCACAGCATATGGTCTGCTTGCAGTTGTGATTTCCTCCCCCATGCTCCAGGTCCAAGCAGATTTTCTTCTTCCCCCCAGACAGTTCCCATAAAACGCAGATAGATGCTTGACCTCTCTCAAACAATCATTCCAGCCTGACAGCAAGTTTGTTTCTGCTTTATGCTCTGCATTGGAAATACAGCTGAGTGACACTGTAAGTGATGACATCAGCATTAATATGGACTCAAATTTAGATTAAGTATAGAACATTTCTTCAGCAATTTCCCAAACTAACAGCATGTTTCCTGGCCTCTGATTGCTATGTATTAGCCAAAAAAGATAAGCCTCATGTGATGCACTTTGAGAAAGAGAATTCTGGAGATTTTAGTTCCAATGGATAGCTTGAAGCTTTATACAACATAATCCCTCTACACAAGGAGACTGAAGCACTGTGAGCCAACCTGCCACCTGCTCCTTTCTCCCAGCACAAGATGTTGACATTGATCTCCACAATCCCATTTCCTTCCTGCACCTCCACTTTCTCCCACCCTTCACAGAGTAGCTAAGTTTAAAGCAAGGTAGAGACTCTCCAGTGCTCAAGGGATTTGTGTCCCACCAGTGCCAGCTGCCTCCACAGTGAGCTGAAACTGCCTGGACAGATGCCAGCGGGACAGTGAAGGCAATGGGGGAATCCAGCCCTCAGCCCATTGCATGTCCTTTCAGGGGTCCACTAGCGGGTTTAACCTGAAGATGTTCTATATTTATAGCAAAGTGTTTCTGGCAAGAGTTGGGTTATTTGATGCACACGTGGTTCTCATTAACAAAGAACGGTTTGGGCTCTACGAAAAGATTAACTTTGGTGAACTTGCTCATTGGGTAAAAAACAACTTTCAGATGCAGAACTTCTGTGATCCTTACTTACCCAGGATGATTTTATGATATGAAATAAACCAGTTGCAAAATGGGTCTTGCTTCTCACAAACTCCGGGAGTGAACAACAATAAAGGGCGTATTCATCAAAGGTTAGTGCTCAGAGTGAAGGACTCCATATGGCCTCAGGCTGGAGGCAGAGGGGGGAGAGGCCAAAGGAGGGGGAAAAGGGGAAAATTTCACTGAGGCCAAAAGCCACAAGAGCTGCTGAACATTTGAATGAGAGCATTGCATCAGGAGGCCTGAATGCTATTTCCAGAGATAAGTCCAACAGACAGTGACTTTGTCAAACACTCTGAAGGGAAAGAGGACTCTTAGCACATCTGGTTCTGCATTTACTATGCTCACTGGAGTGTCTAAAGAAGTCAGATGAAAGTGTGAATTGAACTATAAAAAAATCCTGAAAGTCCAAATAGGAAATATTTTATTTCAAAATATTTCAGTCTCATTATATATATATTTCACATAGTTGTTCTTCATGAGCTAAGTATTGTAGCATTGCAAAACAGAACAAAACATTAAGTAAATTTATTCCAAATGAAAAGAGCTTTATTGACCTCAAAAGCTTTTCCAGTTATCCCAAAGTCATGTAGTCTGTATCTTGAACAAGAGTTAAGAGCATCCCCCTGCAGAAAACAACACCTAAAATCCTGGATTATTAAAGCTGCATATTTCAAGTCAACTTGAGCTCACTAAAAATAACTATTTAATTGCATAGAAATGAAATTTTCTCACTAAATGAGAGAAAAAATTGTCTATTCAACTTAAATATGAAAAACAATATCTACAGGAAATATGCAAAAGACCTCCAAAACAATATTTGTTCCTTGTCAGCAATGAAGGATAAGGAAAAAGAGAAGAAAAGTGTGGGAAAAAAAGGACTTTGGCTTTTCTCACTGTGGACTATATCACCTACTTCTGTAGGAACTGTTCAGCACTTGGAGCTAGTATCCCCAAAACTGTGCTTCACGTTGCCTCCAGTTTGCCAGCAGCTTCATACAAACAGTGCTGGCACTGAGCAAGTGAATGGTTCAGTGCCCCAGGCACACAGCCCATGATGTGGTACCACAGTTTAGTTGGCATTCCCACCAGATCTGCTTCTATCCCATAAATCACGAAGATGAAAAAACAGTTTGAAATGTCAGCAAAGATATTTATAAATGGCTAGACTTAAGTTACAGTAGATTGAATACGTCTGCATCTTATCAAAACAGGGCCGAATTATGCCACAGGTCTCAAGTGAAAGGCAGAACACAGGGAGCAGACACACTGTGCATTAGCATCTAGTGCTCCAAGGAGACAGCCAGAAGCAGGAGGTAAGGTGAAGTGTCCTTTTAGCATAGACGTTAAATCCTGATCTTATTGTGTGCCAAGGGAATAAACAAGTGAACAGCCCCATCTGTAATTGTTGGGTAACTCAATTGCCGATCCAGTCAAGATGTGAGGGATAAATTCCGGTATGATGCACAGCTGTAAATGACTTTTTACCACGGTGGATCTGACCACACATCCCTGAGCTTCCCAAAGAGATAAAAGGGAATGCTTTATCTAACTAAAAGCAGTGAGATAGCTGATCACATTTGCTCCATACTGGCACATACTGTACAACCAAGACAGAGTTTAAATTGGCTGAACTGGCATTCGGAAAAGTTTGCAACACACTATCAGACCTCCCGTGGCTTCTTTACATTTTCTTGTGCTGAAGCAGAATGGAAACTATTCCAGAGTCTGAGAAAATGTCAGTTTAAAACATTCCTGTGAGAATTTGGCACCAGTTGTGTTGCTTAGTGTTTTCACTGTAAATTAATTAGCCCTTACACAGGCACATTTTCTATTTTTAACACTTTCCTCTGTGATATTGATGCTGACTTCTTCCTGCCTAAATATGAGATGCCATCTGTGGGGCCCCTGTTGTTTCACCTACAAGTCAAACAAAAAAGCCACAACAGAAAGCACGGCTATCTATGCATCCAGAAACAGCACTGATGCTATATTTTAAGTTCAGCAATATGGAATGGGCAACACATATGCATAGGAAAAGTGTGAAAAATATGAAAGTACGAAATATGAAAATTGGAGCTTCAACTTATTAATAAAATGCAGAATAAATAAAAGTTACGGAAAAGAAAGTGACAGATAGAACACACTTTGAATCTTTACTTCAGACCCAAGAGGTACAGCTGCCATCTCCAAGTAAATTTCTTGTAATCCCCTACAGACAAATGGTATTAAAATTTGCCAAAAAATAATAATAAAAAAGACACTTCAATTTGGAATAAGCAGTTGGTATGTTTCAGCTGGAAATCTGAAACAGCTACACAAGTCTTTTTCCTGTGAGAATCTAATTTAGTTCTATCAATAGAAATCTGTTGAATAAGACTTACATTCTTTCAAAGAGAGGAAAAAAAAAAAGAAAGAAAGAAAAGCGGAAAAAAAAAAGGTACATAGATCATATGGGGATACTGGGGAGGGTGTCAGGAAAAAGAAGGCCAAGAAACCCTTGGAGACAGGAAAGGGTGGTGAGAAAGGGGTGCAATCAGAAATTATAGTCCCCTGATATACCACGCAGGAATATTTCCACATATTTAACATGTGTGAAAGTTTCCCTGTATTACAAGAACTCAGCGTGCAGCAGAACTTCTTGGAGATAATTGGTCTATGATAATGTATGTCTAGTAAATGTTTTTTTATGATGGTTTTCCTAAAGCTTCATACAGCGTCCAAAGGTCTTTTTATTGGGTTCTGCTTATAGCCAAAACTAAAACCTTATGCCAGAATCTCAGTCAAGTAAGCTCAATTTATGAAAATAGATCAATTTTCTCTTTTCATGTTCTTATCACCATTTCCAATTTAGCTGCAGACTGGGGGGGAAGGGGAAAAAAAGCATCTTAAACATCTTTGTCTGCCTTGCAAAAGAACTGACAGACTTTATACTTCTCAGCGGCTTATAATACTAATTGAGTTATAATGAATTTTTTGTCCTGGCTAGCACATAATGAAGATCACTAGCCAGCTAATGGGCATATCCATTCCTTTCCTTATAAAACTGTGAGGTGTTAGCAAACATAGTTGTAGTGCTGAATAATTCTTCAATGTCACTTTCAAAGATTGCATCCACACCAGCTAGAGGCACAAAGCAATCTTCTCTAGCTGCAGCTTTTTCATTTCTTCAATAACATTTTAAATATAGCCTTTATGCAAAAATGAAGCCAATATTTCCTGAAAAAAGCCCACAACCACTTAAAACTACAAAATAACTAATTAAATAATCACTGAGGTTGTAAACAGCCACATTCCAGAGGCATAAAGAACAAGATGCAATTTCTGAAGGGTTTTGAAGCTATAGCGTTCTTTGTGCCTCTAGCATGTATATTCAGTGACTTTCTGTGGATACACAATTCATACTGTGTTAAGTCCATCCAATTCCTACAAGGTCAATATAAAGTGTTTTTGACTACATGCCTTCTAATCTTTACATGTAAAAACTCTAGAAGTAGAAGAAAGTGGAATAAGGTTTCACAATTTGTTTTTCAATAATATTACAGATTATCTCCTCTTATGCCACCTTTTCAGAAGTAAGTAACAGCCTTGTTTTTGTTTGTTTGTTTTTAAGCTTTGTCATACTCTCCCTTTCACTAAGGGAAAAAGAAGGAAAATAGAGAGAATAGACAGACAAAAGCAGCAGCACAAAAGAAGAAAATATGCATGCATACATGAAGAAGCTAAAAAAAGAAAAATAGCAGAAAACAAAAATATTTGATGCAAAAATGTTATGTAATGTATTTCCATAAAAAACTTTCATTTCCACAAATAATAGATGCAGCATGAACCAAGAGAAAATTAAATGCCAAATTCGTATCCAATGACATATAGTAGAATGAAGTTTGTAACACGACGCTCTTAATAAAATGGACATGCTAGACACTTACCGATATTAAGGACTCTTTTTAGGGACAACACTTTCATCATGAGAACAGATGCAGTAATTACATACAGGTCTTTCCTCAGTGATGAAGTACTAGCCTTGCCAAGACTCAGTTTGGTGCAAGTCGAGCACAACATCAAAAAGGACTGGGTACCCATCAGGTCTCCTAAAAGTCCTCGGTTACTAAATTGGGAAAGCACTAAGTACAAATAAGAGGAAAATGATGGATCTAAGGAACTATTCTTTTGACATTTATGTTAAAGGTTCTTCCAGAAACAGTTTACATCCAAGCAACTAGGCTTACCAGTGCCCATAGCTTCCTAATCAAATTAGAAAGATTGAGTCATTAGGGTCAAGTGACCAACTACAAAAAGATTAAAGACAGTAATCAAGAAATCAAAACTAATTAGTACCTAAGCCTATTAAAATGGCTTAGAAATAAATTACTTCTACATGAATTTGTGTCCAAAGGTCCAATTTTGAGAAGTAATAGGAGAAGTCTCAGAAGTCAGTAGGTCATGATATTCCCAAGTTGAATAAAGCACATGGGATTTCACTGGGACACAGCACAACAGGAGTGGGGACAGCGCATGGCCTCAGGTCAGCATTTACAGTTGGATGACCAATTTTTAAAGGATCAAGTGTGACAGGGCTTGAATATTCTTCCACAGGCCTTGTGGTGAACACACACAAAAGCAAGGTATCTTAAAGTACGTCAAGAAATTTTACTTCAAAATATAAAAATAATTGTTTTCAGAAGTTTGAGAGGTTGAGAAAAGAAACCTAGAGAACGAATAAACTCTCTCAACCTGTAGTTATCGGAAAACTTCCAGGTCTGAGATCTTGGTTTATCTGAACACCCAGAAGCTGAGGTACCCTCTTGGGCTTGTTTAGTATGCAGAACTAGATGAGGTTCCGCCAAATTTGTAGTCTTTACTGATGGAAATACTACAAATGCACCCCTTCATCAGGGCATTTCAGCATGTTTCTGTTTATTCTCCATTACAACCAAGAGGATCATGAAAATTAGAAGTTTTGGAGAAGAGAGAAATAGCATCCAACTATTTCATATGTCAAGTTCAATTTTGCAGTCATTTAAGACAATGATTTGGTCTTGCTTTTATTATGAACATGAATCCAAAGATTTTTGAATTCACTAAATATGTTATGCATGTGCACAGATAGTGTTTTTGGAGACAACATTACTAAGAACAGTAAAATTAAGCACATTAGTCTTTCTGAAACTTGAGCCTTTCTTCCTACCCCAGTCTCTGTTGAAAGCTGCCAATATATTTTAGGGAACGTGATTTCTCACATCTTGGAATATCTTACTTTGAAGTATGCTTGCAGATGCTTTTCTAAGGGGAACAAGTAAGAGAGGAAAAACTCACAACATGAGTAACTAGATAATCGAGACTAATAACATAGCAAGTATTTTTAAGTACAAAATCAACAGTTTCACAATTATAGTAAAAAGAAAAAGATTATTTTATCCTCTCCACAGTTAGTCTGCTTCAGCCCTTTTCTTTGTGATCCATTTTTTTTGGCTGCAGCATCATTCTGGTTCGTAGAAAGCTTGCTTTGCATTCCCATAATGCAAACATGCCTACAGGTACCCACTGCCATTTACAAGAAAGCAAGCAGCAACTCCTTTTTTGACAAAGCAAGAGGTTAGCTTACATGATTAATTACATTGTTTTTCTTTCTTCTTACCAAAAACAAAAGTGAAAATAATATTATTCTTGCCAGAAGAATGAGGGAGGTATGGCACTCCAATTCATTGCACAAGCAGTGACTTCTCCCAGTGACATTGTGCCAGGAGCGTTATACTTAATTATGCCAATTTCATTTTATGATCAGGCCACCTTTTCCTCTTAACATCAAGCGTCCAGATTTGTCTACTGAAATCAGTCATAGACAACCATTTTGCAACTCTGTGAACTCACATATAGCTGAGTGTGGATGAGATACTCGAAGCGTGGATCTCTGACAGACAAAATTTCAGCTAAATGAGATTATTGTCAAGAAACAACCTACTTTCCATGGAAAGTTTTGTTTTGTTTTATTTATATGCATACACTTGAAAATTAAGCACTTATACAAGAGGTATTACCTGTAGAGCACTTTTACTTTCATACTTTTCTCCTTTGTCTCCTACTTACGCAAAATTTTCTCATCCTTCTTCCGCTCATTCAACTCTTGCCTAAGCTCATTCATTAGTTCTCTGTGCCTTTATCTATTACTTCCCCCAACAAAATTACAGTAACTGTTTCAGAGCTTTGGCCACAGTATTATCTCACACTTCTCCCTGAAAGCCCCTTTCCAGTCCCCTTTCCCCTTTCTCTGGAGCAAATGATAAGAGTTAATACCAAAAGAATGCCCTAGTGCATGTTAAATCAGCTTTGATACTGAAAACATCTTTTTAACTACATTGAATGCTTCTAATCATAAAAGTGCAAAGGGAAGTGAATACCAATTGCAGATTCTGTTCAAGACCTACAGAAGATCACATTTGCATCACCGACTGAAGCGAGAGTACGGCAAGTTTGGCTTCCTTTGACCTCAGGCAGGGTTGCTACAGGCTGGCAGGAGATTGCAGCTCCAGCTTTGGCTGGGTTAAGGGAAGGAGCACATCTGGACACAGGGGCAGGGAGGTACGGTTGTGCCTGCTGACTCCTGTAGATCAGAGGGCCCAGAGCTCACTTTCATAGGTGCCTATGTGTCCCACTGTGGTTTATGCTCAGGTCAATGGCTTAAACTACCAAGATTACTTAAAACTTACTGCAAGTGGATTTTCGCAAACCCATCATGAACTACAAAGGACAGTATTCAGTTCTGCCTGATTTCTTACATGGAAAGAAGAGTTAATAATAAATATGCATAACACATTTCTCAGTGTTATGCAAGATAAGCGGCATGTCTGGCAGTAGCTCATTTTGAGCTTGTTATATTTCTAAACGTGTGTGTTTCTTGAGGTTTGGATACCAAATATTGTTCTCTAATTATCATAGCTTCCTGGTGTTCTCCAGCCCGTTAGAGATTATTTTGCTGGATGTATAGGGCTCTTTGCAGTAGCAGCAGACGCTGATAGTCACCTGGATGCATTCATCAGGGCAGGGCTTCTTAACACAATTTCAATCATTCATGGTGGAAAATCACTGTTAAGCAAACTCAAATCTCACTAGTTCTTCTTGCTTACATTAAGCCTTCAGTCATTCTGATTTTAAGATATGCACCTCAATTGGCTTTTAGCATAGAAAATTTTAATTTGGCTCCACTGGAAAACAAACCCGTGCCTATCCAAAGAAAAAGTTCCATTAAAGTAGTTACAAGTTTCCCAGATAAAGAAGAAAGTATGGTCCTTCATTTCCAGTTCTATCATTAGTTACACATGTTGAATTTTTCAATATTTTTCCATGATCATGGACTATACGCTCTGGGAAAACAAACATCTGGGGGAGGGAGAGGAATTTGCTGAGGAACATTTCTCTAACAGTAGTTTTTTCATCCATTGATTTACAAGCTACTGATTTACAAGCTGTGAATGAATAGTAGCCTTCAACAACAGGAAGCCTTGCCATTGAGAAACCCTATAGCGTCAGGTGGAGCCCGGAGACAAGCCTGTCTGCTTGCAGGGAAATTCACTCCAGGAGCCCCCTGTAATCAGAGCTGTTAACCAGAAGGAAATGTCTTCAGTACTCTTACATGGCCCTTAATCAGATACTGACAGGGTCCTTTTGATCAATGCATTTTCAAAACGACGGTAACTGCCATTTACAGTATGTCTGCACAGATTTCACAGCCAGCTCCCAGCACGCACAGCCAGAGGAATTGTCTGGACTTCACCCTCTGCTCTCCTTCTCTTTTGCTGGCTCGGAAGACGGAGCCAAAGAGACTTAGAAATTAGCAGCATGGAGCGCCACGGATGCTTAACAGCTTTCTGGTCCCCTGGATGCAGAAGGGAGGCAGCTTTTGCTTGTGTGTCTCATGGCATTTAACAGCCTTGGGGTGGGGCAGCAGGAGGCAGAACTCAGGTCCAGCTGCTCTCGAGGGGTCTTGGCTGATGGGAAGCCACAACTGGAGGTTCTGACTCAAACAGCCTCGTATACATTTAATGTGGCCTAAATAGTGTTAAAAGAGATGGTTTTAGGCCCCATTCCATTAAAAGAATGTGCTGCAAGCATAGAGATCATCAAGCAAAATGAGAACATATTAATCAGGCAGTCATTCCCCATCCTCTTACATCACCTGGTTGTACCTTGGTACAGCAGGGGTCCAAAGCAGTGGGTGATCATACATAGCATATGCAGTGAACTGTGTAGCACATATGGTATATACATTGCAAAAACACAAGATAAAAGCTCACCTGCTGTTCTGTGGCTTTCTTAATAGAGTACCTATGCACCTCCGGGTGAATTAAGAGTAGAGTAGCAGCTTTAACTCCAGATTTCCTCACTTCTGTGTTAGAACACTTTTCTTGTTTAAGTTCTTATTTAAGTCACAGAGGAAATGAAGAATGTGACGTTAAGGCAGAGCGTAATTTAGTGGAGCCCACTCAATTTTATGCTGTCGTATTACATAATAAAGGATACCCCCACACGAAACACGTAGTAGGCCTACGCTATAGCAGATATATTCTGCAACATTAATAATGGTAACAATTGCATCCATGAAAACAATTAGCTCAAGAAGTTGAAGAAACACTATAACTTGTTTACAAAGGCAACAAGGAGACAAGAACAAACTAGCATTCAAACGCCCTGCAAGCCTGCACACCTTCAGCAACGAAGAGACAAAATGATTAAAACATCTGAAAAGAATGCAGTTTCATTTTCACTTTGATATTGCACCTGTATGCAACATACATGTTTCATTATTCCTATCATTCACTCAAGTAACAGCAGCGTCCAGAAAAGTTGTGGCATTTTGTGACTGAGATCCCACGTTGGGCACACTCCTTCCTCCATTGTTATAGAAGGATGCAGATGAACCATTTTGCAAACTCCAGCCTGAAAAATTAGGTGGGAAGAATCTGTTGTAAAAGCGTTTTTATTAAAAAACAAAAAAAACCTCTACATCCTGACCTGGACCTAATGTGAAACTGAGGATTTTGTCGGCTCTCATTTTTGGTACCTCCTCGAAAGAAAATTTTTTCCTTGGGACTGCTATCACAGAATCACAGAATTGCAGGGGTTGGAAGGGACCTCGAGAGATCATCGAGTCCAACCCCCCTGCCAGAGCAGGTTCCCTACAGCAGGTTGCACAGGTAGGCGTCCAGGCAGGTCTTGAATATCTCCAGGGAAGGAGACTCCACAACCTCCCTGGGTAGCCTGTGCCAGTGCTCCGTCACCCGCACTGTGAAGAAGTTCTTCCGCATGTTGGTGCGGAACTTCCTGTGCTCCAGCTTAAGGCCATTGCCCCTTGTCCTGTCCCCACTGACCACCGAAAAGAGGTTCCCCACCTCCATTTGCCTCCCGCAGCTAAGATACGTATAAACATGGATCAGGATCCCTCTCAGCCTTCTTTTCTCCAGGTTGAACAGACCCAGATTACTGAGCCTCTCCTCATAAGGGAGATGCTCCAGGCCCTTGATCATCTTTGTGGCCCTCCGCTGGACTCTTTCCAGGAGGTCCCTGTCTTTCTTATACAGGGGAGCCCAGAACTGGATACAGTACTCCAGCTGAGGCCTGTCCATGCCCATCACCATACAAGGCACATAATACAAACTAATTTTAAGAAATATATTTTATATTTTCCTTCATACATAGCTGACTTACCACTAATTCACATGATGTTTGTTGCTTGTAGTGAGAATGACCTGCTGAGTAACTGTTTCTCTCTTTAAGGCTAATTTTGCCATTAATCTTTTGTGACTTTAACACAAAAAAAATCTGAAAACGTTTCCATGGTTTCATGAATTATTCCATGATAGTTGAAGAAAACCAAATGTCTGTGAGAACAGTTGTCCAGTAATGTTTTCTATGACTTTGCAAAGAATTTTTATCCTGATTGTCAAGCATCATAGCCAAAAAATAGTTTTATGAGCTACTGTAAGACACAAAATAATCCTGTACTTAAATCTGTATGTATTATATATGTTTTCATTCATCCCTATATTCCCTCTACTTATGAAATAAGAACAAAGAAATGATAGAAGGGAATAAAGAGATTAAACACATGCTTAAGACAGCTGCTTTACTGATAAGAGACCAAACAAGTCCATAACACACCATCAGGAAGTCCTGTCCTACATCTCTGCACAGATTCATAGCTCCTATCCCTTGAGGTTTAAAAGAGACCAGAAGTGAAACTTCTGTTTCCTCAAGTTCCAACCCTCATCTCTCTGTTGAATCCCAAAGCACTGCAGGGCTGCAGCACCCACCTTGGTACAAGCTTCACCACCAGCAGCATAGCAAAGCCAGCACCAAGTCCAATGCTGGTCTGCTGTGAGCAGACTTGGAGGACTGAGCAGTGCTCAGCAGAATGAAGATATTAATTGCTGATGGCAGAAGCAATAAACATCCAGGGCTTCCACCCATTGTGGGATCTTCTTGCATCAGTGTTCTTACTCCTGATCTTATGGTTAGCACTTTGATAAAATGAAAATAAAGTTTTTCCTTCTCTCCCCCAAGATATCTGGCTATCTATTTCAGTGAAGGATGCCTCTTGGTCTTATCATGATGCCCTTTGTCTTCCTTTCTTCAGAATGGGCAGGAATGCCAAGGATGCATGAGCATTTGAAGGAGAAGCAAGACTGATGCATGACATAACCTGAACCATTCTATGATTCTATGATTCATAAGAAAACGTCCTCCCCCTGCCTATTATATAATTTTCATTTCTTGAAGCATAACTTTTTTGCAGCACAGAGGAAACCAAGAAGTTGGAGAGGGAAGCTTTTATTTATGTGTTTTAGAAGTTGGACTCCCTCTTGTTAGGCAAGCACAATTGATGCAAACTGAAGCAAAGAGAATGACATTAATGAGCCCCAACATGGCTTCAGGAAGTTTGGCTAAGGCTGGAGCTTTGTGCCTGTCCTGACAGGCCTC
Organism: Penelope pileata; assembly: GCA_013396635.1. NCBI lineage: Eukaryota > Metazoa > Chordata > Aves > Galliformes > Cracidae > Penelope > Penelope pileata. The sequence goes on along the minus strand of WBMW01001463.1, from coordinate 1,658,139 downwards.
AGGTATCCTGAGGAGACAAAGCATAGCAGTGGATATCCTTCCTGGCTGTTACCTGATGGATGTCAGATGTTAAGACGCTGTTGTCCTTGTGGATGTTTATACATATACATTTTTCAAGCAAAACATAAACAAGTGAAACCACGGTGTAAGCTCAAATACAAGAGCAACCTTGTGTTCTAGTCCAGAGATTGAAAGCAGATGTAGGACTTTATAATTAGGCCTGATTCAAGCTGCCTGAAGTGCATAAAAGCAGTTGTTTTGGAAATGAAGGGAGGGACCAGAGTAACATAAACACAATTTGTCTTTTTGCTGCACATGGCAAGAGATTAAAGCAATGCAAACAAATTAATCATGGAGCAAAAAGAAAAAAATCTTCAGGGAGGGCACTTATATACTGTCATCCTTCAAAAATGAAGTGTTTAAATGTTACTGTTTCAGAGTGAGTACTCTAATTATTCAGATCTGCAACCTGATCAAAAAGTTGAACTATTTGAGTAAGTTCTATATTTGTTGAACATATGCTTCTAAAAAGTATAATCTAAGTGACTGAATTCACCAGGAAGAAGTTACTGATAGTTTTTTGACCTGGTCAGCGGGATATCTGCTTTGAAGGATTTGGATCAAGACCTTGTGCTTGGGAAAGATTGAATGCTAGAAGAAGCTTTTCCGGGTGAATGGCACCAATACAAAACGATGCTTTGCAGGAAACACTAAATGTATAATTTCAGAAGTCTGATGGTTTTCTTTACAGACAATTGAAACACTTCCCACTCTTTACCCAAAAAGAAGTTCAACTGCAGTACACAGAATTCATAGGTTTCTCTGATATCATTTCAAGGTCAATTGGACCCTCTGGTGTTGGATGATGTAGTTATTGAGATTCCTCTAACACCCCTGCCTGAATATGAAATTCCCTTTTTTTTTTTGTAATCTCACTGCAGCCCACTAGATGTTGTCAATCACACACAGCACCATATTTTACAACCATATTTTATTAAACTTAATGAAAATGTTACATTAAACACTGAAGTCATGTAGAATAACAATCCATTATTTACAGCATTATCACAAATGAGAAATCCAGTTTTTGAGAAATAAGGCCTGACATTTCTTAACCACCCATAGCTACATGAGGACATCAGTATTGTAAATGTTCATTGTTCTTATCTTTGTTTACCATTTTCACTGCATAACTCAGTGTTGCCATTACACAGAAGCAGAACCTAGCGGCATCTCAAGAAATGCCCACACTTCTCTAACATTAAACATATGCATTCCCACCATACCTGCTTTCATAGCAGCGCTATTATGCCTTGGCCTCAAGTTACACTTAGTATAAGAAAAAATATCAGGCTAGAATAATGCAAGTTTATTGTTCGGTACAAGTTGAGAAGAGTGTCTCATCATGCATCCATTAGATATAGAAGTACAATATTCCACGTTTCAACACCAAAGGGCAGTTAAGAAGCAGAAGGGTCTTCAAGCCCCCGCAGTGCGGCAGCGTTGTGCCACCACAGCTCAGCTTCACAGGTTGCCAGTGTTTTTTGTGTAACCCCAAGCAAGTCAGAGGTACATTCATTTTAAGGCAATCTCCCTAATAGGCCTTGCAAGAAGTTTAAACACCAGCTTTTCATTTTTTGAGTAGTTGAAAGTACATAATAGTAAAATTTACATTCCTTGCCCCTGTGCTCAGAATACACAGAAAATCCAGCCACAAATGCTCCATCTTTCTCTCCATCCCAAATTTCATGACTTCTGTCTAGAATTTAGTTACTTCAGAGCACAAACCACATGTTCTTATCTACATGCACAGTGGTTTTTCTGGAAGAAGCTCCTTGATCCCGAAGTCTCCAAGAATGAGAAATACAAGCAATCCCGGTTTGTGCCACACAAGCTGCTCTCAGAACCCTGCACCATGAAACCACACAGGGATTCTTGCTGTGGCCACAAATTCCAAGAATTTGGATGGAATAGAGAAAGGATGAAGAACCACGTAACTAAAGCTAGCTTTCCTGTAATGTCACTTCATTATTTTTTTTACTGATGTCATTGGGTGTTTTGTTTTTAAGTTTTTTTGGCTGAATATTGAGGGTTTTATACAGTATCAGACTGAAAGCAAGTTCATAAAAGCACTTGCATCACTGCAGAACAGTCATATTAACATCAGATTGCTGCCCTGCAAAGAGAGATGTGATGTTACATTTTTAACATTTTTGAAATTTACACATTCCATATTAACAAAAATATATCACAACAGCTTCAGTGCAATTCCATTAGAATTTTAAAACAGGATAATAAGCTAAATATCTCTTGCATTTCAGATAATTAGAGGGTTTTGTACGCTTTAAAATGAGTGATTGCTGTAGCTTTAGCCTGAATATTGCAGTAAAGCCTATGTGAGTAAAAAGGAACCTTGCAAAAGGAAGAAGTGCTCAGGGGATGGCTGTTGCAGTGGCAGGAGCAAGCAGCACACAGCTGCTTGGCTGCATGGGCTCCCTCCATAGCCACCTCCAACCCTGGACTAACATCAGTTTGTTAACTGTTCAGACATCAATTTGAAGAATCTTTGAGGATTGCTCTGAAAACAATGCCTCCTATTTTTTTCTGTCAGCCCACAACATCCGCCTCGGATGTTGGTGGTGTGGCAGTAGAGGTTGAACCTTCCCAACAATATTCTGTTCCATGTTGTTGCTGTGTGACAGATGGCAGCAGAGGGGCACTCTGACACAATGGTGTCTGACATGGGAGTGTGGATGGAGCAAAGGAGTGGAATTGAATTCCTCCATGTGGAAAAAATGGCACTCACTGACATTCACTAACACTTGCTGAACGTTGATGGAGACCAAACAAGCTGTGAGCACCGTGAGGCAGTGGTTGGTGTATTTCAGCAGTGGCAACAGCAGATCATGTCCACTGGAGCAGATTTATATGAGCGTAGCATAATCTCGTTCATTGCTGGCAGAAATACATAGCTAACGGTGGTGATTAAGTTGAGAAATTGTGTTTTGTAGCTGAGAATATGCTCTATCAAATAGTGTTATTGTGCTTTTTGTATCTGTTGTAGTTTCCACGGAAATAAATAGGAATAGAATACTATAGGAATTGATACGATTGAATCAACCTATGTATATAAAGCAGAGTTATTTTTTTCTTCTGCCTTCCCCCCCACCCAACAAGTAAAAAGCAGCCCAGGTAGTAAGGAGGGGAACTCTCTCCCATTCCAGTATTAAGATCTTCATGCTCCCTCCCCACAACAAATGAGATTACTTCAGCCACAGAAGCAATGAAGCTCAAAGTACAGCAGTTCAAGCTGATACAAAAGCCATACAGAACATCAAACTTGGAGGCTAAAAATCTGAAAATGGACAGTTGTTTGCTTTTTATGCAGTGACATTAAATTCCAATTCAAAGGCAATTCAAGAACCAGTGCCATCATTTCCAATTAGTCAGCCTAAAGGTTTAGGAAAACAAGCAGCTCCAACCCAAAGCAGGGATCATTTCTGTTCCACCCCCACTTTAGTCCACGCAGCCCTGCAATGACATTTTAGGGGAAATTCAGTGCCCTTCATTACCTCTGAGAGAGTTTGCTCTCACATTGGGGGAAACACCTATGATGAGAAGATACTTTCCCTGGCAAAGAGGGCCCAAGCAGCAGGAAAATTTCTCCAGGATTTCATAGCAATACCCTCACGTCCTCCTGCGAGGATGGAAGGAAACGGCAGCGCTCAGCACACTTACTCAAAACGACAGTATTGGGGGGTAAGGCAAATTTCCTTCTTCTCAGAGGAGAAAGGGAAGAAAGGAAAATAAGATTCAGTGTCCCAAATTATGTTTTACTAATTTTTTATTTCACTGATATTTCACTTTCTCCAAATAAGCAGCATTTGATTAAAGCTTATTTTTAAAATTTTACAGTAAGTATTTTTTAATTTATAAGAATATGGCTAAGATTGTGCTGAGCTGTATTGAGATCTCTCCCTTTCAGTATTCAAATACAAATGAGTATTTTACCAATTCACATTTTCTCCTCCTGTCTAAATGAACGACTCCAAGCTCAGGAGACAGCACCATCTCGGAGCTGCATTACTCCAGAAGATGTCAGTATTCTGCAGAAATCTTCCTATCAGCACCTCAACAGTTTGTGAACAGATATTAGTGCAGTTCAGATGAATCAAATGATTTGCAAAGTCTCTGGTAAATTCAGCCACTGTTTCCTCTGTGAATACACTCAGCCATCCAGGTAGGCATTGTCTTTCATCATAATTAATGTCAATATAGCGAATTTTAGTCTCTGACCATTTCCTGAAGTGCACAGAAAGTTACCTTTAAACTCCTGTTTTTCCTCTCAAGGTGCACGCTTTTCTCCTAATATTCCATTATAAACAACAACAACAACAAATGTGGAGAAAAGAGGGTCTGGGGCAAGAGGAGGAGAGCAGTTCCAGACAAGGCAGTTATCTTCTCTGCTTTTTCAGCTATGGTTTACAACTATAAAATATTTCCTTTTTAAACCCATTCAACTGCTAACATAGTGAACTCCTTCATGGGTTGCAACGCAGCATATTAAAACAGTCTGTACCACAAGATTTTGGAGTTCAAACCCAAATCGATACATTCTCAACTGCTTTGGCTCACATAAAAGAACCCTTCTTAGTCTCACAGCAAACAGAGAACTCTATAAATATATATATATTTATTCTACTAGTTTAATGTAGCAAATCCTTTATTGTACTTTCCAAACTGAAAATATTTGTTTTCTGAAATTTACCACCACTACCTCAGAACTTTTTATGGATGGAAAAGACTTGATGTAAGGTAGAAAAAAACAACAGGCATTGTAAAATCTACATTAGTCCAGTTTAATTTAACAGGTACATTTCCTGGTCAAAATAGCCAAGCACACAGATTTGTCATTGACTAAGGAAGTGATCTACCNCATGAATCATAGAACGGCCTGGGTTGGAAGGGACCCCAAGGATCATCAAGTTCCAACCCCCCTGCCACAGACAGGGCCGCCAGCCTCCAGATCTGGTACTAGATCAGGTTGCCCAGGGCCCCATCCAACCTGGTCTTGAACACTTCCAGGGATGGGGCAGCCACAGCCTCTCTGGACACATGAAAAACACTTCCAGCCCAACACATCCAGACCAGGTGACACACACTGATGCTTTCTCCATAGGCTGAGAAATCCCATCTGCAGGGTTTGACATCAGGGGTGGGAAAAGCTGCCTCACGTTAAATAATGCCCTGTTCAGCAGCATCTTCACTGCTGGTCTGGTGTTCACTGGTTTTTAGTCATAAATCATGTTTACCCACTCTCTGAATCCTAAGAAGACGGAATGGTGAGGACATGCCCATGACATCTTCACAGACCAATGTCTCCATGAAGTTTTGCTCTGTGGCTGATGAGGCCCTTCCCAATGAATGACCAAACTCCTAGAGAAAACCCAGTTAAGGCTCCTACACAGTCACTATTCACTACTAACCAGGCTGTGGGGCAGCATTATATCTGCTCTTGGGAAAGAATTGGCATCATCAGTCAGTGGGAGCTGTGATAGTCTAAAAATATGTGGATATATAGAAAAAGGTAATTCAATTGGATTACCATCCCTACGCTCCATCTCAAAAATGGAGGCCAAGGTTTTAGGTAGACAAACACATATCCTTAGACTCCATCAGCTACGTGTGTGCTGTTACTATATAGGATGAAGTGAGATTTACTATCTAACATGAGAAGAAAAGCTAGCACCAGCTTCCTAAAGGATTCCCTTTACCAAAGGGCTTCTGTACTGAGGCTCCCTGCACGCCATTTTGTTGATTTGGTTAATCAAAGGTATCACCACATTTAAAGAGGCAGAGATAAAGGAATAAAAGTGGTTTCATGATAATACAAGTACTTGTACTATGGACACTCAAGACCTCTTCTATCACCATGTTCTCCTCGGCGACGAGTTTCTCAGGCACTCAAACCACTGCTATTGCTTCACTTCCACTCCAAAGAATGAAGTAACCAAACCAAACAACAGAAACAAACCAGAAACAACACACTCCCAAAACCTAACATACTAAAGCATTCCCTCTTGCTGGGAACTATTCAAAGGCACAGAGTAAAGATGGTTTTCTATTCCTCCTTCATCCAGAGTGAATAAAAAGATGAGTAGCCATGGATGAAAATGTGTTACTGAAACGCGCAGTAAAAGGTTTTAAAATTGAAACTGCTGGCCTTTAAGTGGCTGTAGATGATAGCTGAGCTGCAGCCATGCTGCTTTTAATCTAACAGCACTGAGTGACAAATGATAGCATGAAGATGAGAAGTATGCCCTCCCCCTGCAGCGTCTTGCTCTTCAGTGATTTCTTAGCATGCTTACTAATCAAATATGAAAATAAGCATGCCATCAACAGAGCCTTTTAGTTTATGAAGGGACTTGCAATAAGAATCTCACATACATCCTCACAAATCTGATACAGTCAAGTTAGAAATTAATGGAAGGTTTTCCATCTGGAAATTATCATTTGCTGTAAACTTCTTTTTCTCCTCCCTTTTTATCAGAACACCAAAGATCAATCTGTAAACAACGGATTTGTGAAGTCTTTAACAAGCAATAGCACAGGAAAAGTCAGAAATATTACGTAAACTTTGGGTGTAAAGAAGTTCCTTATCTCTATCAAGGTGGTCCCCTCTGACCCCATCACTTTTGGCAACATTTGATTTCAGTGCTTCTCTTAGTCCCTCTGAGCCCCCATGGGATTTGTCGTCAGCCTTCTCTTCTCCTTCTGCCATTCTGACTTGATCTTATCAAATCCCATGGTTTCAACCATTTTGCCTTTCTGACCCAGATGCAAACTTATGCTCGTCTGGTTTCTCAGCCTCTACATCATGCCACCTAATTTTTAACCATTTGGCTCACGCTTTCTTGTAGCTTAATATTGCACAAGTAGTATCTGCCAACCACAACTACAAAACTGTGTTAAATAAAGTTCATGCAACCAAGCAAAGCAAGATTTACAAGGAACAGTAATATTTTAAGGCACCTGATACAGCTGGAAAAACTAGGTTATGTACCAAAAACCTAGTCTATGTGGACATATCAGCCTGGGTCTCTCAAGAGCCTTAGGAAAGCCTTGGAGAGGCACAAATTGCCTCATTCCTCACAGTAAGAGGCTTATCGAGATATGAAAAGATAACTTAAATGAGCATTGAACCTTGAGTATAGCAGACCTTGGGAACATACCTCAAAATTACGCGTCTATATTAGATCATGCCAATGTAATCTACACGTAGTTTCATCAACGGATCAACTGATTCAAAGCCACTCCAGCAAAGAAGCCAGTGGTGCGCCTTCACTCCTGCATGGGAAAGCTTGGCTTCCTGATTTAGCGAAAGGAGACAGCGTAGAAGCCATGCCAGAAGAAATATGCAGGTCCCAGGTACAGCAAAGCTTTCTTAGGCACTGCCGGGGCAGAGAGCTGGGGCAGGACAAAGCACCTCCAGCTTACGGAGGTACCATGGCTGACCAGTGACACCCAGGAGGAGGATGACAACACAGGCCAATTCCCAGTACACAGCTGCTGCAGTAGGACAGACAAAGCATTCATCACTCTGCTCCAGTAAGCACTGCTTCTTACCACACGCAAGATCCTATACATATGATAAATGGCACTGTCTCAGAGGAAGACATGCAGCTCTTTGTCTGCAGGTACCGATTCCAAGCATTTCATGTGTTTTTTCTGCTACAGAAAGGATACGTCAAAGCTCTTATTTATATGAGGCTACAGCCACTGCTTTGCTCAGTGAGGGGGGTTTCAGTGTGTACTTTAGACTTTCTGCACACAGGACAAGCCCAAAGGTGGTGACATTGAGAGGAGCACAAAGGACTCACAGTCAGCTGCCATTCACTGGCAGCAGAGCTTAGACACTATTTCTGCACAATTTCACCTACGTAGCTGCAGCTTAAAAAACAGGTAGTCTGTTTGGAATTCTGTGAACCTGGTTGAAATCCATAACTATCCGAGAAAAGCAAGAGACACTGATACTTATTTACTCTGCTGTTTTCTACTTTGATTTATTCTGACAAAAAAAGTTTACAGTTTTAAACACTTAGACTTGCACAATTCACATGAAAGGAAAACTCAGCTCTGCAGTGGCAAATGAGCAGACGGGTTTGACAGAAGTCATGGGTGCAGAGGTGACACGGACATAGACCAGCCCTGGCACTGCCCAAGACACATCTCTGGCAATATTTTAATCACTGGAGCCAAGACTCACCCTATCTAGGCTACTGAACAATTTCATCAGAAGTCAAGTTTTACATCCTCAAAAAAAAAAAATGGCCCCGATGATCTCCACCTTTAAGTAGTCAGCAGATAGTCCTAAGGGGCTTAGTTTCCAGAACCTAGTTTCCTAGCCCCCACTAACATTCCAGTAATGGAAACTTGACGTGCAGGAACTGAGCTATCAAAGCCACCAGTCTTCTTAATTAAATGCCTCCTGCCTTCAGACTTCTTCCAAGCCTCAGTTTTTCCTTTAGCCGCTCCAGACCTCCCTTGTGGTACCATTTCAGTCACTTCAACTTAAGCTCTGCAGCACCTTTAGGAGAATGTCTATATGGCAAGATTGAAAAAGAAAGCCTATATCTTTCACTAAAGCTCACAAGGTTCAATTAGATGAGAAACAGTCAAGACTGATCAGTAGCGCTTAATTAGTATAGATGTGGCCCTCTATCTCTTCCTGACATAATCAGCAGTAAAATGTGCTAAAACAAGAGGAAGAAAGGATGATCTAGGGACAGAGGTGATCATCTTGAACAACTGCCTAATGATTCATAACCTCGATTCACAGATACAGTAAATATATCCTCTTCCTTCTCATCAGCATGTGTTGACACCTACAGTAATTACTCCCAGAAAGTTAACTCTCTGAAGCAATATTTCTTTCCTGCTTAATTACACGAGTACCAACTTACACTATCAGCACTGATGAGCTGTGACATCCTCCTGTCAGCCAAGTAATTTGTTGGCAGAAAATGTCACAGACACTTTATTCTCTATCTTTCAAAACCTTTCATGCAAACGAGACAGAGTAATTAGCACTGACCTTTGCCTAATACTGGTTGCCAACCAGTGGCGTTTCCCTACTCATCTGCAGGGATTCTATATTTCATTGAACAACTAGGAGTACAAAACACGCATGCGGCACTCGCAGCCGGCAGCACTTACAGCACGGTTACCATCAAGACACAAGGTGCTTCCGTACTGCTCCTAGGGACTGGCATCGCCCGTGCCCAAGGGAACAAAGTTTCACAATGCTCTACAATTCGTAGTATTAAAGGCAAGTTCTAGATTGAAAAGAAAACAACAAAACGGAAACAAAACAAACAGCCCTTACCAACCTGGCAATTTTCATCCAGAAATCTCTCTANAAAAAAAAAAAAAAATGCAGGCAACTTGAGAGTTGAAAAAAACATGGGCAAACTCAAACTCAAGTATTGCCGCCTGGTCTGGCCAGACCTGCTGCTCTGAGACAACACTATCAGCTTTATGGAAAAGATTATTTGAAGCTTCAGAACACTAAGGTTCAATGATTAGAACTGACCATGAAATGCTCTGTTACTGTTTTCAGAAGTGACTTTCCCAGGGCACTCCCATGAAGGAGTCTGTTTGTGCACCCACTCCTCTAGCGGGAACTTACTCATAGCTCGCCTGCTCCAAGCAAATTGGTTACAGTCACATTCACTGTCAAGTGAATCCAACCAAAGATAAATCACCCTGTGTTAATCTTTTACAGTCCACACACAAGGCAGAGGAGCAGTAACTTGATGCTTGACTCACAGCACCATTACAAGCCCCTGCACCTCACCAGCCTGCCTGTGCCTCCTGCACTCCAGCCCATCGCCACCATGCGCCCTGCGGCTGTCACCAGGTGACAAATGCCACCTCTGGAAACGCTGTCTCTGTCTGTTTGCAAGTATAAAGATTAATATAGAAATCAATAGAAGTTGCTGGGGCCTACCAGGATGACAGAGGAGGCAAACAGCCATGGAGCTCAGACATCTGAAGCTGGAACATGAGCATCCCGTCACAGTGGGTTTCAGCTTGCACAGAAGGTTGAAAAGCACTGGGATGGGGACAAGCACAAGCGGACTGGGGAGCAAAAGGCTCTGTCCTCCAAACACTTCAAATACATACCCCATAGGTTGCATTTCTAGTTCTGACAAAGCTCACTCTGACTCAAAATTAAGTTTGACTTCAGGAGGCCATCCATCAACCAGATGCCTCTCTTCATCCCATATCCATGGAGTTAAGCAAACAAATTTGTTCTGATGTTGTCAGCAACTCCAATTAGCCAAGTACAGTAAAAACATTTGCCAAATAACACACCCTATCTTTCATGGGTGAAGAGAGAAATGGTTACTTAAGAAATCTATAACTAATGAACTAAGCCAGAAGAAAAATATGTACATAATTCATCCATCAATGGTCTACGTTTAAGAACGAGGCTACCTTTACTCCACTACAGCAGCTATGCATTTTGGAACCTAGGTGAACCAAGCTGGAACATATTTCTGGTAAGTTTTAGTTGGGGAGGGCGAGTGGAAAAGGAAGATTGATGTTATCCTTATTTTACTATTTAATTGCAATCAAGGTCACATTCCTACAGAAGAAGAGTCCTGCTCAAAGCATTTCCATTAGCCAGCAAGGCAGGCAATGTCTACAAGTAAAACTCATGTNTTTTTTTTTTTTTAAATCATGCACACTTTTCTTCATATGTTACTCCATGGAAAAGCCTGTTCTATTTGGATTAAATATTCTTGGACAACTTTTCTACAGGAGATCTTGAGCCAACAGCTTCTTCTGAAGCCAAGAGAAACCATGATTTCTCAACACCTTGAACTACCAGGCAGACTCATAGATATACACGTGTGGATCATATATACATAACACACACAGAGCTGCAGGAAGATATTTGAAACAAAGTACCCTTTCTTATTTACTTTACAATCACCATGGGACACAACAAATTAACTGAACTAATCAGCTAATAGAGAGCATTAACTCCCAAAAATCTAGATGTTGCGGTTCCTGTATTTGGGAATTGATACCAGACAGTCTTTAGTCGCTGACTGTGTTACTGATTATGTCCAATTATGGACAAGAAAAGGAGTCTGAAATGTTTGAGCTGGAGCAGAGAGAGGCATAATTCGTGCCTTATGTTAGGCAGATACTCTCATATAGCATTATTCAATTATTCACAATCTATTTACGGTCAAGGAGACAATATGGCCACGTGCTCTGCAATATTTACCATTTTGCCAAGCTGTCTGATGCTAACACATTCTGTTAATAGGGTACCAAAGGGTGATGCTAAGTGAAACTGCACTGGAGTGGCTATAATCATGTTCAGCTAGCAGACAATTTGTCAAGGTGGGAGGTTGAGTTTCAAGCCTGGGATGTAATTCAATTTGGTGACCCGACAAGAGGCAGCGTCGGTGCTTTCTGCTCACAGGGTAAGCAATACCCCAAAGCGTGCACCAGGCCAGTGATGCGGTTATCCCACAAATTCTCAATACAGAACACCTTCTGTGCCTTGGCACCATGAAACTGCTCTTTCATTTTGCTAAAATAATTAACTGAGAGATGTTTTTACTTCTGGCTGTGTCTGGCATCCATACCTCTGTCACATACAGCATCAGCATAGAACACTCCCTGCTTACAGGAGGAATTTGGACAAAGTGTTGCTTTAGAGGAATGTGAGTCAGTGCATTTCCACTATAGTCATCTTCCCACTGCCCGAAGATAAACATCCCTCCCCATCCCACAAAACACAGCCCCTAACAGCTCAAAAAAAGACAACTTCTAATTCAACAAAAATTTCCAACCACTAGGCAGCTGCAAAACAGGCTGAGACCATCACTCTCCATGCTGAGGATAGTATCTCAGTGACCCTAGTCCCCCACCCACCCCTAAGAGTAAGCCTCCCCACACCCCTGGATACACCACTGATTTAGGAAACATCTCTGTAGCATGTTAGCTCAGTCCAGGAAAGGGTGGAAAGAGGCAGCTTGCAGGGGAACAAGGGAAGGCAGTTGGATCTCCACAAGGCAAGTGATATACATCTTGGGGGATTTTATCACAGTTTTAAAGAGACTCTCATTATAAAATTACACAGCCATCATACCTGTAAGCCGTATGGATTAAAAGATATTTCATTAAAGTAGAAACCATCAGGTCTAGCTAACATGAGTGAGGACCAAGCATCCAGCCCTAGGCATCTTATTCAGGGCCCACAGAGGCACGACAAGTCTGATGCAAGAAAATTTAAGTCCCCCCAACACTTCAGGGAGAGAAATTTTACAAGGACTGAGCAAGAAAGAGTATGAGACCAAGGAGGGAAAAGAGAGAGTCAGGTTAAGCTGTGGTTTCTTGGCTGCCTTCCGGAAGCTGCTGGGACAGCAAGTGGGTCCCCAGCTCAGCATCCCCCTGCCCACATCAGCTCTGAGCAGAGCAGGGACCCTAAAGCAGCTGGGGACAGAGGAATAATAAGGGCAGAGGGGACTCACATTCAGCAAAAGGAGGAAGGGAAAAGAAAAGAGAGGCTGGTCCCTGCCCTGCATCATTTAAATCCAACATGGAGCCGCCACCACAAATCCAGAACATGATGCTATCAGCACTCCTATAGCACAGTGCAAGGCTTATATCAGGAGCACAAGAGGCCTTCGAGTGCCTTGAACAGAGCCTAGGCAAGACAACATGAGGAAAATCTTCAGTATTTTTCGGTCCATCCGTTGAAGCCCCAGTTCCTAGCAGCCATAGCACTTACTGTGCATTAGACCACGTGTGGAGGCTTGGTCACCTCTCATTTTAAAAAGCATCTGCTCAAACTTTTCCTTCAAACAAACACACCAAACACAGCAACAAGCCTTTCGTTCTCCAACAGCAGATACTACTAAAACATAAGCTACAACGTATACAGATTGAGTTTGCGTACATGCAGCAAGCGGAGAGCAGGGTAAACCAGAGCCATGGGGATCCATCAATAAGCCTGCTACCTATCTTGACAGGAGACCTGCGAGGGCTGCCACAACTCCTGGTTTGAATACTGCATCTTCCAGGTTCTTCTCCACCAGCACCACCTCAAGACACCAGTGGATGCACTCAGCTCCTAGCCCCAGCCTTACTGGGCCAGACACCCACATCCAGGGTCTCCCCCCAGCTCATCCACAGCACAGCAGCCACAACAGGTAACCCCTTTCTCAGGGACCACATCACAGACCTTCTAACCAGTTATCTAATACGCAACAGCTCACACACCAATCCACACCTTCTGCCACCAGGCAGAGGGGCAAACCACAGCTAAAAGCACCAACTAGGAAAGTATTGAGAATTATCTTACCTTTTACTGGTCAGCACAAAGCAGCCATCAGGAAGTCCCAGGGCCCTTGGCTCTCTGTGACAACTAGGCAAGCTTGCTACCACATTGCTTTAAGTATGCGCAGCTGTGACCAGGAAACCTCTACCTAACAACCTTGCAAAGAAGCTGCCTTCAGATTATGTAGTATTTTAAACAGGTGCTGAGCAGTATGCATGGTAAAAGGTTGTAAGAAATGGGCCCGTTAACACCAGGTGTTCTTTTTTCTTTTTTTTAAAAAACTGCTTATAATTAGTTCTGCAGGACAGAAAGCCAGAGCAACCTATTAATCCCAGTATAAGTTTTTCCCTGAGTGGAAGTTTGGACTGGATTTACTTTTATCCACATCTGTCCCCTGTGTAATACTGTGGAAGACAATCGAGTTACAGCATGGGAAAATGTATGCTTTTATATCTAAGTGAAAGCTCTCTTCATTATTCACTGCAGATGGATGCAGGTGTAGGTAGTGGCTACTGATATCATTTAAAAGACCAGCTACACAGCTTTCCCTACAGATAGGCAGATGTTAAAAGGAAAAGGTTGAAGCTGTACAGGTCAAATGTTAAGCTCGTATGTCACGACAACAGAAACAGAGGTTCTTGTGAAAGCAGGGCAAATTTCTGGTTACTTGGGTCTCTAGAGTTGCTCTCTTATGACCACGCAGTCCATGACAAGTGACTCCCGAGTGGTTTGTCCACTGGGGAACATCCATCTAGATGTATGGGAGAGGGGTTTGGGTCCCCTGGGCATATGATGTATTTCCGTCTCACGTGTCAGTACATGAAACCACCCTTTCTCTATCAGGTGATCATTTCCTAAGCACTTTCTGAAAGGAGATAAGTCCCTTAACCACCTTGGAATAAATCTGCAAGGCATCAGGCATCTCAAGGGGACATGGGGCTCCAGCTGTGCCAGGTTAGAAGGCAGCGCTCCTTCCAGGCTTGGATAAGCAAGAAAATGGACAGATATTCTTTTACTTAAGCCTGAAAAAGCAAGACATGAACACAATGCAGTTTGATCAACTTTCATTTTTGCTTTTGCTTGGCTGCAGCCCAGCTAGTTTTTGTTTGATATGATTCAAGTGTTTTTTCTTTCCAGTCTCATTAGTTAACAGGAATTTAACCAAAAAGAAGCTCCCCTGTGTTTGATCAACCCACCCACACGGTTTTGTAAACAGCCATTGAATCTACATGTGGTATCACTCAGTTAATAAATAGAAGCTCATGCTTTCACCATCCCTGTCACTATGCAGCATCCTGAAAGGCAGTATAGTGCACCAACTCTGAAAGGGAAAGACACAGGATACCATCTTTTGCTGAGAAACTCCGACTAATATAGAATTAGAGATCAAGAGAGCAGAGGTTGGAAATAACAATTCCACAACATCTTCGGAGACACCTCTGCAAATATGTGTTCACTTAGGTTGATGCAGCAGTTTCTCTGATGTGCCTCCACCTCTGTTTCAGATGCCACTTTCCATCCCAGAGTCAACACACCACAAAGGAGTCACGTCCCCCCTGTTTGCAAAAACCTGAAGAACAAAGGGGCTTAAGGCTATATGGGAACACTTCTGCCTCTGGTTAGGTCTTACACTGCTTGCAGCTCACGAAATTTCTTTGTACTTTCTCCCTATGATACCTAACTGAAAATACTGGCTGTTTTTCTATGTTTGTTAACTGAAATGTTAACGGCCTCTTTAAAAATGTCCCTCTCCTGGCTGTACCTGCACTTCTCAATGAGTCAGGACCCATGAGCAAAGAACAAAATGGTGGAACTCACTGACTTGCTAGCACAGATCCACTCGTTTTCTTCATGTTCCCCGCTACCACAGTACAGAGTATAGATGTTCACGTGGGTACAGATGAAGACTAAACACAGCATATTGCACTGGATCGATCTCAAATAACTCTGTATTTTCCTGTCCCACCACCTTGCAGGCACACAGTTTTCAGCAGTATTGCTTGCAATGCTCTTGATAAAACACTTTCTCATTAGAAAATGCTGATTTGCAGAAATTCAAATATTCAATATAAGCCATTAAAGTGTTTCTCCCCAAAGTAATCTGATAAGCAGCTAATAACTTCACAGATGTTCCCACCTCAGAGTTCCTATGCTATGAGAACTGCCCCAGAGCCAGGGAATTGAAGGAGCACGGGAAGTCATATAAACGCCAGCCATGCAGATGGCTTGAGCCTGGGCTCCTGGAATTTGCCTGTTTTCTGGCAGATGGGCATGGATACCTGTGCTCTCCTCCTCTGGTTGATCTAGGGGTCCTGCATGGCAGGAGTCATTCCTGAAAGACTTTTCAAGTCCTCAGCAGGGTTGAAAATCCCGGCTTTCTGGCCTCCTCTGGGTTTTCTGCCCATGGATCAGAAATTCCCTGAGGCCTTGAGAATCAATATTACCCAAAAAGCCACCCAGAGCTCATCTGGAAAATGCTATGGAATCCACAGCCAGATGTGCTCTTTTGTTCTAAAAAGAAGAAAGTGAGGGAAAGAAATGGATTTAAAAACCTCACACAAACTAAACAGAGAATAAACATTTTAGTTTCTGATAATTGACTGTGCTTAACATCACCCTGCTGAAGGAAGTAGACACTGATTCATATTTATTTTCTGATCCGGAGTACAAGGTTCTTCCAGGGATCAGTTTATTTGGACTCTCTGGGCTCTGAGCTCTGTCCAAGCTGGAAGAGATGTCACCCACAACACCTGTCCTTCTTCTATCATGCCCAAAGAGATGGACCCGAGTGGTCAGCACACGAAGGGCTGCTGATTTGAGCACAAAGCTTCTCTGTGATGAACCCTAAACATCACCTCCTGCCAGCCATAAGCATGCACTCCAGCTTTCTCATTACCATTCCTTCACAACTCATCCACTCCCACTGAGGACAGAGGTTTGCAACAAACCTACCAGTCTGCTAGCAGAGCTGTTACATTATGACGGTGGCACCTGCAGACCCCTGACTTCTGGGCATGGGATAGTCAGGCCCCCAGCTGGGCTTTTCCCTCCTTCAAGGCTCATGCCGAGCCCTTCAGCTCTGGCAGCACTCTTGGAAGTGATGAGCCCTCAGCTGTGCATTGCACAGTGCCCTGGGCACTTCCAGGCTCTGCACTGCCCTAAAGGACGACAGCTGCTTTCCAATCATGAATGCAAAACACATTGCCCCCTCCCAATGAAACAACCACTTATGTTTCTAGATGGCAACTTCAGGATTTGGAGATGCTGTCAGCAGGGATTTTTTCACTTTTGAACTGTTGCTTTAACATGAGCTGTCTAAAATGGTGGTAACTAAATGGTGGGGTCTAAATGGTGGTAATGAGGTGTCTAAAATGGTGGTAATATGTAACCATTACATATTAAGAATATTAATATGTATCTGAGTTGTGAGTGATGCATATTGATAGCATCCAATGCATCAGATTTTTTGCACTGATAATTGCCAGGCAGGGTATTATACTCTTTGTAAGGCTGTATCCATTATAGAGGTCCTGGTTCTAAATGTGAGAAAGAAATAAAACAAACATAGTATTGTGAACTTCCTGGTTTGCCATTATGATATATAAATCATCATTAAAATTTACTCTCAAGTAAACAGATGTGTCAGAGCCTGCGTTTCACCTACTGAGAGATCTAAGATTTAGATAATATTGGTAGCACAGAACCTGCCCCTGCTCCCCCCTCCCTTTTTTTCCCCCCAAAACATCATCTCTTTTCCTAGCACCACTTGAATCTTATAATAAAAATAAGATAATAAGTACACGGTCAGACTGATCTGAAGCTCTAACTCCTATCCTTTAGTTCATTCAAGAAAAAGAAAGGTTATGTGGAATGGAGAGGCAAAAGGTCTTTTTCTTGGAGGATAACTCCTGGTCATCATTGATACATGCTGTAATGGCAGGTCCTCATGAGGCTACATTAAATAGTCTTTAACAGGATATACCTCAAACGTAAAGACAGGAAAAAACAAAGCACTCAGCAAACAGTATAAAAATACAGTGTTTTGCCAGCACCTGAAGAAACGTGTGTGAAATTTTTAGTGCTGCAAACACATTAATTTCCACTTACAGAGCAAAAACTTGCCAACAAAATCAAGTTGGTTGATTGATTTTAGTTTGTATTAAGTCATCCAGGCCCGCTACAGCAATAGTCTCCACTTAAAAATCTATTGCAATTTAATTTATTAAACATTTAAAAAAATCATACAAGCAGATGCCACACTCCTAAATTTCTTGAAGCTACAATTGACTCGTAATAAAATTCCCCTGTGCGTTACAAAACAGGGCTGTCAAGTCGTAACAGCTCTATTATAGCTTCTGCTTCAGTCTCTGCTAGTCTTTGTACAGACTGCCAAAATTTTCACCTACCCAAGGGAAGTTATATTCAACAACAGAGAAGAGGAAATTGAGCTCAAATGAGTTGTTCTCTCTGAACAGATTGCACAGGTTGTTCTCTCGTTACCAAAATTGTGAGGATGGAGGGCTGAGAGGAAAGCTATGGATTGATGAGCAGCAGGAGAGCAACGTGTAATTTTGGTTTTTACCCGCTTTGCAACTCTAATACTTTGACGGTATTTTGTAATAATAACCCTGCAAAGCAGAACAGCCCAGAGGCAGAGGGACCATATGGGTGGGAAGCAGCCACGGTTCAGGCATCGACGTTAACGACCACCTGAGACACTTTCAGTGGGTCTTAGTGTCTGTCTGTGCCCAGCATACAAAGAAAATGGGAAAGGCGATGTTTATCTTTTATTCTTAGGACTTTTCAATAGTTTTGGTGGGAAGTGCAGTATTAGTGTGGGTGAATCAGGCAGTCTGGAGCTCAGGGGACCCAGAGAAGCTTTCTACAGCTCAACTACAGCAGAAAGTTTCTGTGAGATCCCATTCTATCACTTCCTTGAAAGACTTCAATGACAGAGGTTTCATAACTGCTTTTGCTGCTGATTTGATAGAACAGTTAGTGTCCAAGTGAAAAATCCATGAATTATTCAACAGCCATACTCACCACCGTATTTGTCTTCCTGTTTGCTGTGATTTAATGGAAACAATCACACCTTCCCTACAAGGCTGACCTAAGCCTTGTTAAGAAGTTTGAACAGAAGGAAAACAATATCCACTTAAATTAAAAAGTAAATAGGTGCAGTATGTTCAAAATGCCATGAATAAACAATGAGAACCAAAGCTGTTGAGGAGTTTAACGAAGACTGTGCTACTACCTTGGTTCTCCTCTGGTGCCAAAGCACAATAACCAGTGCACAAGAAGAATGAAGTCTCACAGGTTTAAATTATGAGCATTTTCATTAATAGAACATTCTACTACTGCTCACTACTTCACTTTGCCAAAACTGACAGTGCCCCAGTGAGGACTGGAGATTTGTTGGGCCAGGTGCCGTTAACCCACAGGAAATCCTGACACCGGGCTTCCGATTGTACAGCTTGAATGTAATTCCTTCCCTCACCACCACCCCCACACAGCTGCTGCTTTGGGCCCTCAGTCCCTCCCCTCTCCTCCCCATGGTGAAGCAAAGCCTTCCTGCTGCTGTGAAATCCCAGTCCCAGCAGCAAAACCAAGGCCTGTCTCTGGACTGACCCTCAAGGCCACAGCACTGCGGTGTGTAATGCCATGAGATGTGGTGGCTGAGACTCACCACCAGCTAGCGGGAGCCTTCACCTTCAGCTGAGTCAAACTGATGGCACGAGGTGGTGTATGGGATCCAGGAAGATCAAAACAAAAGAAAAAACACCACAAAATTAAATGTGTACTTTTTTCTTTTTCCCTCTCTCTCTGAGGGTTGGATAAAGTGTGCATGGTCTAAAAAGAAAAATATGTGCACATTACTCTAAGCTTATAATGGTAGCAATAAGTCTCACGGGTGCTTCTCCGAGTCATAGTTGGACTTTTACAATATACAGAACCCACTTTTAAGACATTTCATTCTACTTTCTCACAAATGCAAAGTGCTAGGCAATTATTGCAAAGTTGGAAATGCCACAACCCCTAAATGACACAAGTCAACATATTTTTCTTCCAAGAATTGTACACTTATGCTCTGCAAAGAGATTTATAATGCACCGTTCCCATTGCACATGCAAGACCCCGCAGAACATCTCTGGAGAGAGCGGTAACTTTAGCCCCGTGTCCACACTCCACTAAGGCTAAATGAAGGAAACAGGAATGCTTCCCTTGAGCCCTCTACTTCTGCCTCTGATTTTACTGAGCTTGGTATTTCAGGNCCCCCCCCCCCCCCCTTGCTCTCCCATTGGAAAATTAATCAGTTCTTCACAAACTGCAGGTGAAATTTCTGACAACTCTCCAGAGCTCTGCTGGATTTTTCTGCTCTGGAAGATATAATTTTTCTCTCTATAGCAGCAGCAATCTCTCCCTCAAGAAAAAGTGTTAACATTCAGCCTAAAAGAGTAGGTGTATTTCATATATCTGTTCATCCAAGCCCATGCCATTTTTATTCGGTAAACATTTTTAAGAAGTATAGTCCCAGTAACATGGGCTACTTAAACCTGTACATCCCTATCATAGCAAACTTGGAATGTTTTACAACATGACAAGAACAGTTACTTGGAAAAAAGTCAAATTAGTTGATAAAGTGACAGAAGACAAGCAATCAGTTTTGGAAGTTTCCTTTTGGGCAAGCTTCTGAGACATCTTTGATCATCGATTCGTTTGGATCTGTACACTGAGGAACTAGAACACCAAGAACATAGACTAAGAAAGTACCTGATCTGGATCTCAGATTGCTTCTACAAGTTCAGGAAGAAAGTTTTCAAGATGCTTTTTATCCACTGGTTTCTCACAAGATGGAAAATGTCACTCTGTTATGGTTTGAACATCTTTTCCTGCGGAACAGTATCTGCTGTGACCCATACGATTTTGCTTTTGAGGGGGTAAAGTATTTCAACTGTAATTTTGCCACTCCCCTTGCAGGCACTTAGCAACAGATGAATATAGCCAAACTCATTACATGATCTCATTAGGAGTCCATATAACAGATAGTGATCGCCTATACTAACCGTGAAGATCTCATCCAAGGAAGGAGTGCTCAAAGAGAAGTTTCTGTGAAAAAGCATCCAACAGATGCTAGCAAAAACTGTCACATCACTGAAGCAGGTAGACTGAGGGAAGATTCTTTTAGTATTGCACTTACCACAGTTAAGAACAAATGAAATACATGCAATCACCATCAGACCTCTTTTTTTTTTTCCCCCGAGCTTTGTTCAAAAAGCACTTCAGCCTCAGAGTGCTTAGAAAACAAGCAGCACAAGGCATCATGGCACGCAGAGAAACTAAGCAAAAGAGCCTCATAAATATGTAACTTTCATATTCCTTATTCCTAAAAATCACAGCTGATTTAACAGAGCTCAGGCTATTTATCATAGACGTAGGTCATCTCTCAGTGCTAGCAGCTTTATCTCATTAAGCACTAATAGCAAGGAGGGCATGGTTAGCACATGGGTGCCACAAAAAAAAAAAAAAAACAAACAACCAAGCAAACCCCTTTTTTAACCAACAGTTGTGTGGCAGAGAACATAAGAAACTACATGAGAAGGGTGAAAATAAGCTGTAGTTTTGCATGTGAAGGCCAATAAAGGTCTGTGATTTCTTCAGGCCCATGCTTCAGGATGTCTTCCTTCTGCCTGGGGAAGGGACCACCTCCCTAGCCCTCCATAAGCACTGGGAAGGTTATAAAACCATGTTACAGGCAATACTGGTTGGTTGGCAGCCAGGACTGAGGTTTACTTTGATTTGGCCTCTCTTTTATTTTACATTATGTATTTTACATTCTTTGTCTGAAGTAA
The DNA here is from genome assembly GCA_013396635.1 of Penelope pileata. Classification (NCBI taxonomy): domain Eukaryota; kingdom Metazoa; phylum Chordata; class Aves; order Galliformes; family Cracidae; genus Penelope; species Penelope pileata. Next base: position 1,636,923 of record WBMW01001463.1, on the reverse strand, counting down.
TCTAATTACTTCTTTAGTCCTCCAGAGGACTTTGCTATGGTCCTCTATATAATCCATGGTGAGGAGGTGTTCACGTGCGCATTTTTGGTCCCTTTGTTATATTTGCTTTTACAGCAAAACATGGAACCTACATGAAGGCGATAGCTTATAGATGGGGAAGAGGCAAAAAGGAGCAGAGAAATAATTCCTCCATGGGCCAACTCCCTCTCTCCCCCCAAAACCGCATGCAAAATGACAGAATGGGAGGTGGGAACAAAGAAAAATGAAACAAGCAATGACAGAAGGGGAAAAAAGCAACCAAGGAAACACCTATATCTAAACCTCAGAAAGAGAATTTATTTGTTAGTATTGTTTCCTATTTCCATTTGGCTTCCCTGGCAGGTAGCCCAGTTCTCCATCAGTTAGAGGAAAGGAAGTTACAGTATCACATTGTTGTAGGGATTGAATTTTATTGCTTTGCTATTACAATTAGGCAAGTATTAACTCAGTTAATGAGGCATAATTTTTTTTAAAAAGTATATACAATTGGGGATTGTGGATTAGCCCTCTACTAAAGCCCCAAACAAAAACTTTATGAGAGCAAAGGAAAGAGATTAAAAATAGTAAAATTATAAAAGGTGATGCAACTTTAGAGGGGAATACTAAAAGCAGGGAATCATTAGTGCTAATTAGCTGACAACCAGCCTGAGGGGAGGCTGCGTGCTTTCTCAGTGACCAAACCTGCTAGCAAATATCCAGCTAGCCATGCAGAAAGCAACCTAGTGATGAAACAACTGATAGGGGAACAACGAGGAGCCCTGTTTTACTTGCCTGCGTGCAGGAGATGCCTATTCAATGTTCAAATTTTGAGATTGAGAGGCACTATCTCTCCCAGTAACCTGGATTTTTGGTGATTTTTCTTTCTTTTATACTCTTTTCTGGTTTTTTGTCTAAGCATCATCTGTTCCTACTAAAATGATACCATCCTCTAGCTCAAATTATTATTCTACCACTCCAAATCCTAAGTGTGAAGAATGTGATTTATGAGGAAAACATTACAGGCACATGTAAACGTCTGGTGGGAATCCACATAGCCGAACTTGCATGGCAAGAGATCAAGAATGGAAAGCACAGCAAGGCAGGCAGCCATCAGGGCAAATTTTGAAGTATTACTTTGGTCATCCCCAAGCCAGATTTCTGAGTTTTCTGGCTGTTTGGGCTGTAAGCCATGGTGGGTGTAAGCCATCCACCCACAGGGTTGGGACATGTTTGGTGGGGATGTGGGGAGATGGGGGCACCAAGAGAAGTCCCTGGGAGAAAGGGATGCTTTGACATGGAAGATGTTTGTGGATTGAGTCTATGTTTGGGGCTTGTTGAACTGCATGGGGGAAGATGGGAGATCTGAGAGTAATGAAAGGAGTATGTGAAGGGAGCGAGCCACCCTGTGAAACCACTTCAAGCTGTAAACTACACCCAAGGATTTGCTCCTGCTGTGAAGGGGGAGGCAGGAAAATTGGCCTCGGAGCTGTCTATTTGAATACCTGGCCAGAGTACAGCACAAAGGTACCAGACTCCCATTTTTATTTTTTATTTTTTTTTTCAATTCAAACTAATTATTTTTAACATATATATGTTTTTCCTGGCTTCACTTCAGCTCAGGGCCTTAAAATTAAATGTTATGCTCCAAGCTCACGTGAATGCAGTGAGACTAAATGCTTGCTTTTCATCCTGGCGGCCTTTGTGCCAAAAGGAGAAATTCAGCCTCGTGGGGTGAGCTGGCCTAGGGCTGGTGCAGTGTTGAGGTGAAGACCATGGCCCTGCCAAGATGGATGCTGGACTGCTGGACTGCTGGAGATGCAGTGCCTTCACCTCAGACAAGGCTGCTCAGTGGGTCAGAGGTATGTGCACCTTGACAGCTGAGGGGCAGTCTCAACGTACATCTACAGCACAGTTTCTTCTGGGAATGACATGCAGTATTTATTAGAGCAGCAGCCTACAGGCACTTTACATGCATAGGATGATGACACTTATGGGTGTCTGAGATCTCATGTCTGGAGCTTTACACCAACACCTATTTTACCACTGCTGAAACAGTAATTTCAGTTATGCTTCACGGCTTAGTGATGAATCAGCCCACATGCAAGCTCAAAATTTGCTTCCTTAACTCTGCAAATAACAGCATGATTCACACAGCTCTCATTATTTCACACTGTCTTGCACACGCACACTTTTGAAAGGATATTAATTACAAACCCATGGTGGGTAAACTCAAGTGGGTCACTTTACTAAAGAGATTTAGAAATGAAGTTTTCTAATAATATTAGGACAAACAGGATGAAAGAGGAGTGGAGATAAAGGATATTTGCCCCCTTATGTTGGTAGTAGCAGAGTGAATTAACAGATTTCTAATGATCCCAGACAGTGGATTGCAACTACCTTCATAGGATGATTGACTTTATCAATCATCTAGCCTCAAAGTAGTGATGAACCTCACCGGTTCAGACTAATGAAAAACAAATTAAGAAATTTGCTCATCAACCAGATGTTACTGTTTCTTTAATAGTGACTTTAGGTTGCTCCTTGCTTGTAAAAGTTCAAGACATAAGTTGAAATCCTAGGCATGCTGTAAGAGCATTTGCCCATATGTATTTTACTTTTATTTTAGAATTAGGAATCCTCAGAGCCCAAATGAGTGATGGATGCTTTCAGGTTTTCAGAATCTGTGTGATTTACTATAGCGAACTTGAAGAACTAGTCCAAGGGTAGCCACTGGCTGTTCTCTTGGAGAAGTCGTGGAGTTCAGCTGCCTGGTGAGGAGCAAAGATCACAGTGACCTTTAAAAAGGGAAGAGAAGCAGAGCCAAGCAATTACAGGCTAGGTATGCTAACCTCAATATCCAGAAAGATATAAATATCACACGATACATTCCTATGCAGCTGGAGGATTACAAGGTCTTAAGAAACCAACTAAGATTTGTCAAGAATAAACAAATCATGTCAGAGCAGCCTAATTTATTTCTGTGACAGGATAATCTAAAAACTAGTAGATGTGATTTATCTTGTCTTTAGTAAGACTTCTGGTGCTGTCCCACATGATATTCTTACGAGCTAACTGGGGAAATATGGGCTATTATGAAATCACTGCAATGTGAATGCACAGCGAGCTGAAAAATCTTACTTACTGAGTATTTATCATTTATCAGAGGTTCTCTGGCCATCTGAAAAGCATAAAAATGTAGCCAAGAGAAGGCTGTTCTTCGTGTTTCATGCTGTTCACAGTTTGCATTAGTAACCAGCTTGATGAGCATGCGGATGGTTATACAATATGTGAACGAAACAAGGCTGAGACAATTAATTCTAAGAGAAATATTTTTAAATTATGAGATTAAAATTCATTTAGAATTACACAAAGAATTGGACTGAAGAGTGAAAAAGATCTGAGACCACACGTACAAATGGGGAATTGCTGATCAGGCAGTGGTGGCTTGGAAAGGATCTGAGGAATTACAGTGGCTCAGAAAATGAAGGGAAGCGTGGATATTTGTATTAACAGGAGCAGCGTATGTAAAACAGCAGAAGTACTTGTCTGATTTCGCTTGGCACTGCTTAGGTTTTTACTGGTTTACATAGCAATGTCTGGACATCATCCTTAAGAAGGAATGCTAAGTGGAAAAAAGTCACTTAGACATTCTAAAAAAGGGTGTATCTACATTTATGGAACTGATTATCACATCCAGATTTGAGCTGTGACATGGTGGTGGACTGGAAGACATTTCCTTGCTCTGCTGCTGTTCATTTAAACGTATCCTACTGTCATTTCAGAATTGGCTGCAAACACAAATACCATTTTACAATAAATGCAACCTTCATGTAAGCATTAATATCCACTGGGCCCTTTGGGATATAATGCAAACACAATACACCAGGCCAGGCTAAAGGGATAGACACAAGTCAACCTAACACAACTCCCGAAGCGAAACCCATTTGCAATGCAAACAGTTTGCACGTAGCATAGATGAGACAAACAGAATTGCGTCCCTGTCCTTCAAGTCTATCTATTATTGAAATTCCCTCCTTTGAATTCAAAAAGACGACTTAGGTACCCACTGCAGCATGGCATGAGACACACTGATGTTAAGGAGAAATGCTGGGTTGTCTAAAGTTAAACCAAATTTTTGTCTATATATTTTGGGTAGCTTTTGGTGATTCCCCCTTCTGCTAAAGAGAACAAGATGAAATGCCCTCAAAAAGCATGTTTCGTCCATGTCCATAAAGTTTATCAACTTACACACTCCAGGACAGGTAATGAATTCATTGTTTTGCACTGGCAAGCATAGTAATGTACAAAAGCATGTAAAATCATTTACGGGACAGAAAGATCCTGTAATTTTACTCCTCAAGTAATTTTACTTGGTTCTGGTGAACATTCAGACCACTCATATTCCTCTGGGAAGATAATTCCTGAAATGTAAAGCTGAGTTGTATGTTGGCATTTTTAAAGACATTCTACTTCAGTGAATCATACAGAAACAACTTGGTAGGGACGCAATAAGACAGGAGCAAAATATTATCTAACACATATACTCAGAGTCAAGAAATGATCAGGGGGTTAAACTACTTAAGTGGTGGGCTTTTTTTATTTTGTTGAAAAGTACATCTTTTACTGGATTCAACATAGTTATAAGATGAAAGGAGGTCCACTGGTAAGGGAAGAAAAAATGCATAACTTTGGAAATAGTTGACACAACTAAAATAAAAGACATCTTTTTCAGTATCCCATAGGCAGGCTGCAGTAGACGATGTTTTCCTGTATCCATGGAGAAAGCAAAGTCTTTGACTGATGTAAGTCAGTTTAGCACAAACGCTGGCCTGTTTATTTAGAACCCGCACTACTTGTTTCTTTTAACAGATAATATAGGCAATATCTAGCTTTCACTCTGAATCCATGCTTTAACACTCAGAATTTATCCATATTTAATTACAATTTTATCACACTCATCTAATCAAATAAATTTACTTTGTCTTCCAAGCAATCACCTCAGTATTCCAGTATGTAAAAAATACTTTCATTATGTTTATTATAAAAATATAAATGTTTCCACTACAAATCATTTTACATTAGTAAGAGGCCATCTACAATTGCACAATATATAAACTAAATGAGTAAGTAATGCTTTGAAATACAAGTTAAAGTAAATACATATTGCCAATCAAATCACATCTATACATTGCTTATTGAATGCTAAGTAACAGCACAAAACTAGATATGTTAACAGAAATAAATAAAATGGAAACTATATTTAAAGATACAAACCCAATAATATGGTATGACATTTTAAGAGCTGTTGCATTTTGCTTGATGTCAATAACCAATGCAAGTCCTGTACAGGAAGATGGCCACACAAATTCTAGTATCTCTACTCCACAATGAAGAATTGTACACTGCTATGTATACATATGTACATGGGGAAAAGGAGTATAGGATGCTTGCAACAGAGGCCACTTACAGTACAAATCAACTTTTGACAGGGAGAAAAAAACTAAATGTGTTTTAAAACACTCTACTCCTAATAGCAAATAAAAGCAAAATTGAGTTTCTTTTTTCCCAAGCATCAGTGAGATTTAATTTCTTATGCTGAGCATGCTGAAACAGTGGGCAAGGAATATGACATGGTACTATGAGAAGATTGAGAGTGGTTGGTGCAAATTTCTCATTTGTAGATTAAAACTCTAAGAACTGATTCTGTGTTTTAGGAGCATTTCCCAGATCTCTTCCCCCCACCCCAGCCCACTCTCCCCTACTCTCCAGAATGAAGCTGAAGAGAAACGTCACGAGGAATATGTTGTAAAACACAGTCCCCACACATATTGTCTGCAAATGGATTTTAGTGAACTTGCAAATTCACCAACAATGCCTGACAGAGCAATCTCAAACTGAGCAAAAGAAAGATTCTGAATGAACTAAGAAAACTGAAAATACACCTTTTGTATTTAGCATGCCATATTTCAAAATAGATTGTAGTAGAGAAGAAGTGTTCTTTACATCCTAAGTGCTTCCTTATTATTTTTTTCAAACTTTTAATTTTTTATTTCAACTTACTTTAAAACCCATTCATTTTTCTTTCAGAAAACACTAAATATTATCCCGTGAGTGCATTTTAAATGCAATCCTGTACAGCATGTTCACTGCTCCTAATTCTGCTTCTGTTTAGTAACGTGAGATAAACATTCTCCCTCTACGTTTAATAAGTCTTGGACCCATTAAAAACGATTTCAAAGCTGATTCAGTCACACAAATCCTAGAAACTGATTTCTCCCTTAGTTACGTGCCCTGTGCCACCAGGAGCTTCAAAAACCAGACCAACACTACAAAGAAAGCACGAGCAGTTAACTGCACAGCGGAAGGCGGCATGCCACACACCCATCTGCCTCGCCTACAGTCTTGGACTGCCAGGGACTCACTGTTACTCATCGGAATCAGGTTTAAATTTAAGCATGGCAAACTGGAAATCCAGGGTGGTTTACATTAACGGTCAAAGCTTGACTTCTCCGTGCCTGGCACCACGTCTGGAACATTAACAAACTGGCCTGTATGAAGCACTAGAAGTGCCTCCAACTGCAACTTAAAACAATCACTGTCAGAGGAAAGAACTGTGTCTGCTCAGAGCCAGGACCAGCATACTCAGGAGCTTAAGAGCTCACTACTGGGAAGATGCTGAAGATGGAGGAGGACTCAAATTTCCTCCTTCAGGTTCCTTTTTTAACCAGGAAATGTGAATGCTCTCCTCAAGATAGGCTCCCTTCTGCTTTCTTTCAAGGAACCAAGCACAACTTATTATCTTTTCAAACACCACTGCTGGCCTTACTCTGACTCAACTTGCAGAAGGAAGCACCATCCCTAAGTACCTCCTGGGTGGAGCCTGGTGGTTTTGGTTACACTGGGACACCTACCAGAGCACACCCTTACAAGAGCTGTGGTTTGTGGACTCTCAAATTGCCACAAGACAGGTGGACAGCTTTTTAGCCCTGTCAAGGCTAAGGAGGCTCCAGCCATGTGGAGGGGCAAACACAGGTGCTCAAGGAACCTGAGCCAAAAAGCAAGACCCCTGCAGGATTACAGCAGCTGTTCAGAGGTCTTCTGGATCAGACTTAGGCAAAATTACAAACCCAAGTCCTGTTGCATAAGCTTAAATCATCCTCTTCAGCTATCCAACTATCCTTGGCTGCCTATGTGGTAATACAACTCCCAGTTACCAGCACTAGGAGCAGAGCCTATGAGATGGAAGACAGAAACGCATCACTCCTCAGCAAGCTCAAAAAGCACCCTCAGATCATGCAGGATGCACTCCTGACTCTTACATTTGCTAGGCAAATCTCCCATCTGAACAGCATCTGAGGACAGTGGTCCTTGCTGTGCCTGGAATGAAATCTAGCCTTTGCAGAGTAAAGGGATGTGGTTGACTGGGCCAGATATTGATCCAGGGATCAACAGGCACACAATGCTGCCAGAATTCAAGCCCAGGTTAAAATATCACTCACTGCAAAAGGAAGAAATCTCAGCAAGTCCAGATGCTTTGCCTAGTGTCAGAGCTAAGAAGAAAACCATCTTTCTTTCCTTTTGTACTTCTTACATGATGTTGGAGTGTAAAATAAACTAGCAAATAACTCTCGCGTAATTTCTCAGGTTAAACCAATGAAGTTTTGATAACATTTGGCACTTGGCAATAATACAGCCAGGTTAAGGTATTTAAGCATAAATATAAACAATAATGAAAAAAAAAACAAAGGAAATAAATAAGTCTTTTAAAAATTAAGACTTTTTTTTCTATTTAAATGAACACAATTAGGGAAGCTAACATAATGGTGATAATCTTTTGTCAACTAACTCAACGTCACTACAAACTTTATTTCTGTAATTCTTTCTGAAGTTGAAATAGCATGTTACAATGACATTATAGTAAATATGGCCAGACAGGTTGTGAGGTATCGTCCTCTATTTTCCTTGCTTTTAAAGAAATAAAATACCTGTTACAGATCTCTTCTGTATAAAAATACTGCAAGTCTTTCTTCTTGTTTGCTGTATAGATCAAATACACAGCTTTTATGTCCTTGGGTTTTTCATGTTATTCAGTCACTTAATATTCAAATGGCTCTAGGTTTTAGTATCATTGTTTTTTACTTGGAAGAATTTTTTTACATATTTTTTTCCTTTTGAAATTTACCATCTGCATTAACAGTCAGTTAAGAGCACCCACCCTTTAGGATTAACAGATAGAAAACAAGTTCACTCCTCTTTTTAAGGCATTTATACTCAACATTTGAGTGTCTCAGTGGGTTTGAAATTTCAACCATTATATTTCCAAAGCTGTTGCAAAGAATTCCTTTAAACCTTGCTGTTTATCAGCCATCACTTTTGACCTTTGATGCAACTCTTCTTTTTTCTGTCCTCAGCAACATCGTTTTGGTACCTTACACAGGAACAGGGTTGTTCTTCGTATGAGTTTCTAGAGTTTTGATACTGCTAACGATCTTCTTTTGAGGCCCAACAACCGTAACACCAATTTTCTTCATGTCGCTGGAAAAAAGAGAACATGCACTAGGTGAGTGAGCATCCTGGCTCTGTGCTTCCCACAGCTGATGTGAGCAGAGAGCAATCAACTCACTCATCTTATGCTGCTACACTGGATGAGCCTCCAGGTACAGCAATACTACTGAAATACAAGCCCTAGTATGAAGAATACTGAGAGCTATTGTATGAGGACAGCAGGAGGTTGCAAAAAAAGTAAAAACTCATTTAACCCTGTTGTGTTTGCTTACCTGCAAGAAAGGACAATGAAGCAGTGTTTGCCAGTGGCAATGTTTGCACAAGGACCTACTTCTGGGCCAGCTGCAATCTTGAGCCCCTCCACCAACCCCTCTATCAATCTTCCAGACTAGTGAACATTTCGACATTATGTGCTGAGCCCTCTAAACAGTTGTCTCAACCTCAGCATCAGCACCATGGCTATGTTTCCTACATCTACTGCCATTTTCACTCCTGGTTTCTTCAGGCAGCCCATTCTCTTTGTTCGTTGTGCAATACAGAAGCGGTTTAACACTTGCCAAGGGCTCATTAAACAGTGGCTCACAGGAAATTGGGCATTCCTGGAGGATTTCTTCACTGTCCCCAAAGGGTAATTGTCATAAAAACCCATTATCAGCCTTTTTATAGTTGCAATAATACACTAATTAACAGCATTGATGTGTTTAATTATCAGCCTGCAGCTGTTGGCTACTTCTTCATAACTGGTCTTATACCCAGTGAGCTCAATGGGGAGTTGAGATTTCCTTGTACAGTAAGATCATAATGGTACTTGATACCTTTTCAGGTGCAGAGAGAACATCACCACACTCTTTCTTGTCACATTGCATTTGAATGTAATGAATTTTCAGACTTTAAATGTTCAAGCTTAGCATGATTAAATGTCAAAATGGGAGGCAGGAGGGAGTTTGGCCACTAAATAATTATTAGCATGTGGGACGAAAGCAGTTACACAGTGCTTGCTCTGTGGCATGTAGGTTGATGGAATATGGGATGGGCAATAAAGGAAGAGATTGGCATACATAACAGCAGCGAGAAAACCACAGGTACAGGCAGATTATAAACAACCACAAAGCAGCTACTAAACTGTGAGTGAAGGCAAGAAATACTCGTGTACCAGACTATGCACAGCGCTGCCATATCTAAAGAATTTGGAATTTCCTCAGCATTAGTGAGAAAAAGCTATGGGACAGTGACCTTTACATAATCAACACAGAATCTAGGTTTCCTTCTTGGGTATTACAACTACTACAGTATTCTACATTTGTGCTATTTAACATAATATTATTTTAGCTAAAAAAAAAAAGGAAGCTGAGTATTAAAATGCCACTCTAATGCTTAAGTTTAAATGCGTACCTCCAGCCCTGAACGATGATGAAGGGCTGTGGTTATTTCAAACTTACTCTGTGGAAATCTTGGCTATTGTATCACAGGAGCTGTACTCCACACCCGTGAAAATGCCTTTGCACTGTCCTGTCCGAAAACCATTGAGCCAATCACCTGTCGTGCGGAAGGCTGAAATGTCAATATTACTTTGGTCCAGGAGAAGATTTGATGGCCTGAAATGAAGAAGAATATAGTGAAAGTTACGGATCAGGCATGAATATAGATTTTTTTTTTTTAATCTAAACTTATCATTTACATCAGTAGGAGCTTCCAGGCTCCTACTTCCATGCAGTTTTTTGCTCATTTGTAGAATTTATCTGTCACCGAGACCACATGTACTCACACTGGCAGCTTTGACAAACACTGTGCAATCAACTTGCTTAAGAGCTCCAGCTTCTCAAAGCCAGGTTTTAAATCACTAAAGCACCACAAATTCACAAAGTACATAATTACATTACAATTTAACATGTTTAAGCATTAGTAAAGACAAGCCTAAGTTAGATTGTGTATATGTAATTCACCTAGTCCCAAACAACATACTGGTCACTACAACGACGAACACTCTAAACTCCAAGTTGAGTGTGCTGGCAGAAGTTCCACATTTCAAATGTTTGCTGTATTGCAGCCCACTGAAAAATCCTAGGTGGTGCTATTAAGGTAGAAGCACATAAAATAAGACACTAGTGGCATAAAAATTGTATCAAGTCTAAAAATCAGAGGGTAAGTGAACTGTGAGATGAATGTAACCACATGAGACTTGTACTCTGCAGCTTGCAGAGGCAGAAATGAGGTAATTTGTTATTAAAAACACTTAGTCAAATCTAAACGTAATTGCCTTGTCCTGTTTAAAGATGGTGCTTGTCCTAAGGCTGAAACTTCCATAAGGGTATCATATAAATAATCCAGAAGTGTGAACTGAATCACCTCCTGCCTTTGAAATGAGCTTGGTGCTCATGAAGGATGCTGAACTGACCTGATTTGCTTCCAAGATTTCTACTTAGAAAAAATCAAAAAATGAGTAAGAAACAAACAAAATCAAATCAAGGAATCAAACAAAACTTATCTCCATGCTTCTTTGCCCATTTAAACCTTTTTTCGTAAGTATAGTTCTACCTAGAAGCTATTGAGAAGAAAACATCCTTCTGAAAATAAAATCAAATATTAAATATGTAATTTTTTCAACAAGGAGGAATTATTGTATCTGACCCTGCACTTTGAATATTGCATACGGTAGCAAGGGCTGCTCCTAAATTGATCCCAGAAATTAATTTCTGTCTGGTAAATGAACTCCTGTTTTTGTAGTTCTGAGAGCACAGGGTGACAACTTCTTTGGTGGCATCGAAGTTTGAAATAAATACCAGCCCAGCAGCTATGCCCAGCTAGCTTTCTGAGCCATTTGTTGTAGTTCATGGAGAGATGTTGGACTAGACGATTTTATTGGTCTACGTTAATGATTCTATGATGTATGCATTTCTAGGCAGGGGATTTGTCCACTCTGAAATAGGCCTTCCAGGCAAGTAGCTTAAATGAGACACCCAGCTGTCATCCTCAGCAGTCAATTCTCACTGACCTGCTCTCCTTCCTGGTGGTTCTGGAAGCTCCTGAATAGCAATTGCTACAAGACACCTTATAAATTCCAATTACCTTTCTCTCTCAGTGCTAATTAGGACAAAAATGACTTTCTCAACTAGTCAAATGTTATTAATCAACTCTATTTCTACAATTTTTCCTCCACTGACAAATACATGCCCATACCAAGCATCTCTTTAGCTCCCATTCAGAAACACGTGTGCTCCATTTTAAGAGAAGTACCTTATGAGTGTCTGTCCCAGGCTTAAACCTAAGCATGTACCTGGCTGTGACTTCAAGATGGTGCTACCCACAGGCATAGGAGGCTTACCTAGAGATCATCTAAAGCTGTTCTATTTGCAACTTTACAGCTTATTTGCTCTCCTCATTATTTTTTTTTCTACTGCGTCACTGTGAATATCATCTGAAAAATAATTTGACTACTACAGCTAAATCCATCTGAAATTATTTCTATCATTGGAAAAACATGAAAATGAGTGGTGGTTGGACTAACACGATCATCTGAAGTCTGTGAAGCTACAGAGTAATAGGTAGGCTACTGTTACCGGTACTAGAGAACAGATCTGGACTTCAGAAGAACTTCTTCACCCACAACCCAAACCACCTCAGCACTGAAAGAAAAGGCAAAGGGGGATTTTGTAAAGGCCCCAAAGAGAACCAAATGTTTAAATACCAGCAAATTTAAACTCCCTTATGATGCCTAGAAAATCCAGACAGAACTTTTCAGTCCTAATCCAAGTCCTTACTAAGTTCCATCAAGATCAGTAGCTCTGGAATAGCATACTCCAGCAGTTAGTCTGACTCATGCTTGGATCAAGAAAAACCACATCAGTGACACCAAGACTTTTACCTTGGACGAAAAGAACAGTGCAGCTTTGCAATACAGCAGCTATTGGAATTGGCTATATATTAAACAGCACCTTTACTCTTGATGTTTTGCCAGTCCCTATCAATCAGCTGATTTCTTTCAGCCCAGAAAATGATTTTATAACACCTTCTTCCCTTCCGGGATGACAGAACACATCTGAAGAGTTCATCAGGTGCTTGAAACTTGTAAACTTGAAAGTGCAAATCACAAACAGACACATGCTGCTGCAGATTGAGCACCAGTCTTCAGCATGTCTCAGGGCAGGAATGCAGCTGCCTGAGCACCTTTCCCCACTTACTCCCTTCTGTCCAGAGCCCAGCCAGGACAGATGCTGCTGCCTCTACAAGGGACTCTGGAGGTGCCACTGACTCCAACTGCAGACCACATGTCCTGGGAGTAGCCTTGGATGGAAAGGAGAGTGACAAGATACCAGAAGCCTGCTCTGCCCCCCCAAACCCTAAAGCAGGGAAAGCGTGGCAAGCAACACAGAAACAAAGGCTGAGCTGAGGACAGACAATGCAGTAGGCTTCACGTTACTGTTCTCATGCTAAAGCCAGGTAGGCACCTACACGCTATACAGCTGTAAGCACCCTCCAGTTTAAGGCTCAGGTTGGACAATCAAACCCAAGATATTTTTATCCAGTAGCTGTACAGCTTGCATCTCCTCAACTACTGTTTGTCCCATGAAGAGCCAATACTTTTTATTTATAGTTTTCTGTGTATACTGTCTGGAATCCCAAGACATTTATTAAGAGTATTTATGAAGTGTTCTTAATGATAAAGCACGGAGATTTTTTTTCCAGCCTAGTATGTCTTTTTAACTTAAATCTATTAAAACAAAGACTGACTCAAGTATCACTAATGAAAAAAAAAGAGTATAAACAAGCTGAGATAGAACAGTTCTCTAGGATTAGGAGTTAGAGTGGTCTGAAAGAGCTTTTATGTTTATTACTTGGATCAAAGTATCATCGGGACAAAAAATATGACCTAATTTTAATGTAAGTGACCTCAGAATAACCAGCACTGTGAAGTATCATTTTTCTCCTTGTAGGATTCCAAACAAAAATTAGTTACTTTCCTCCTCAGAGAGGACATCTGGACAGTTTATCAATGAGCAAGAATTTGTCTTACAGCAAAGAGCCTGTGATGTCTCCTCGCATGCACGAAGGGAAAGCCGGGCTTTCAGAGCATCTGCACATATTGGCGTTTTCTTCCCCCCTGACCCAGCCCCTAGACAGAAGGTCTGAACATGAAATTTATGGGCTGGGTGATGTGCGCCATGAGCTCACGCTTTACCAGACAAATTAGATGGGTTGCAATCCGTGCAGCTGTAAACGACGTCCTGCAGGGTTCCACCTGATCTTTTACAGCTTTTCATAAATCAGTACCTACTAGCTTCAGAAGAGAGTCATTAAAAAGAAATCATGGAAATTACATGTTTGCTCAGGGGAAGTGAAATAGAACATTTCCCTCCGTCTTGCTTTTTTTTTTTTTCCTCCCTATTTTTTATTTTTATTTTTTAAAATCTCTACTTCGTTGTGTTGACCAACTATAATGTACCTCATTGTGTTATCTTTCAACAGCACAGGATGGGAAGAACTTCTATCCTGTCCATCCTGACTGCGTGCCTATATCTATGGAGTTGTATTTACTGACACGTGGTGCCCTGACAAAAATCAGCCAGACGTGGGTTAGAGAGACAAATTTAACAGTGAGATGCCAGTTACAAAATGCCCTGCTGCTGAAAGCATTCTCTGGATGTGACCATTATGTAAACAGTTGGAATTAACCTTTGAGTCATCTGCAGTAGTAAGGAGCTACAGTTTGTTATCATTAGCACAGCTTTTTGTCACAACATGGGGAAATGTTTGTTGCATCATATAGCAGTGACAAAGACAGCAGAAAACGTCATTAGAAGCCCTCTTGATACAGCATGATAGCCTCGTCTCTGGTTGGCTGCTGTCTGGCGAGAAAAGGATACTTGAAAAACACAGAAATCAAGTTAAATAAAAACAAAATGTCCCATAACTTCTTCGGCATGAAGGGTGGTATTCTGCAAATGCATAGAGGAGATCTGCACACGGATCTTAGACTTGCACTGCAGTAGCCTCTCTCTTTCCATTCCTTCCTCCGAACAACAGATCTAACCTATAGTTTCTAAACCTAGACTTCTTCCACAGTCAGATTCATTTAAAGAGGAAAGCCTCTAGAAAACAAAGTAATTTCCTGTGGCAAACTTACTTAATAATAAGCTGATTTTGAAAAGTGAAATTGCTCCCTGGGAGGGAACCAGGCCTGGTTTGAACACAAGTGCTATGTTCTTCATGATTACGGAAATCTGAAATGCAGAGCTCTGGTCTAACAATAACGATATCTCCTATTTCAATAATAACAAAAGTAACCCACAAAAATGAACAGCTAGCACATGAAGCAGATTGTAATTCTAATGGCTACAGCAAACAGAATCGTAAGTATATCAGTGTGACAACAGGACACTAGTAAATAAATGACATACTGAGGAGAAGTAGAGACCTTGTATTTACTCGGTTGTCCCTCGACCTTAAAGATAAGAATCTTTAGAGTCCCACCTCTTCATGCCCATTTTTTGAAGTACTCTTAGCAAAACTGCAAGTCAGTCCCTAAAGTACGTCTTAGGGAGGCACGTTTGCTTTTCCCAGGGGGCTCCATATCATGTTTGCACAGTCTGACGGTAAGCAGGTTGTGACTCCCCTTTGAAGTCAAAGGAGAGTTGAGGGAATAAAGAGCGGTAATACAATCATCAGGTGAAAAGAATGCAGGTCAGCCTGCTGGCTTGCAGCAAAATGACACATCTAACCTCACACCGGAGTTATTTTCCAGCTCTGTGTTGTCCACTGGCAAAAAATCCTGCTATGGCTTTCTCTGGGATGGGAAGGAAATAAAATTTCAGCTGCTCAAATGTCAGCCCTCCAATCTCTCATGCTCCTCTGGCTGCCCCTCAGAAAAGGGTTTTCAAGGTGCGTCTATCTTTTCAGCATCCTGGTAGGGTAATAAATCTGAAGCGTGGGTGTATCAATGCTCCCCTATTCACTTTTTCCTCACCAAAATCAGTGAAGACAGCAAAGGCAAAAAAGCACCAGCTTACTGCTGAAATGGTTTTTTCTTTCTCATAGTACAGCCTAAGCTGTGCTTTTAAGCAGCAGAAGTAATATCCCACGGCCATTTCCTGGGATTCATACCTGGCCCTGAGATGGACCCTTGACAACAGCCAGTCATTACTGTTCAGTCTATAGGCTCTTTAAAAGAGGGAGAGAAAAATGCCTTAGAGAGCTTTTAAAACGCTTTTCTGGCTCTTTTTATCTACCATTTGCTTTATACAGCTTGCCCTTATATCTCCCACTTGGCTGCACTGTGAATTTCGACAGATATCCTCTACAGCACTCGCTGGATCAAGCCACGGCTTCATGCAGTTCCATTCTCCAGCGCCTCTAGCGCAGCATTGCCGTTAACACAAACGGGAGCTTCACACTCTTGAGCTACAAACAGCCGAGCAAAATCCCTCAGAAGCACAATCAACAGCAAATGCTCAAAATAAGGTCCCATGCTGATCCATCCACATCTAAATTCCAACTACGTAACTCTGTTTGCTGCGAACTTGTGTCTGAGTTTCAACAGCATTGTCAAGTTAGAAGTGTGAAAGTGCAAATAGGTGTTTTACTGTATATGTTAACAGTAAGCCCTCACGATTTTTAATTTTCCCTATACAATGGCTCATTCATCTCATTCATGTCTACCTCAGGCAGAATATTAATGACTACTGGAAAAAAAGTCAGGTGAAAATAGAGTTCCTCTGTCTCTTGCATGCTAATTCACTGAAGTTCCTAAAAATGTCTTCACTTTAATGCCCGAATTCCACACGCAACCTAAATTATGATTAATCATCAGCAAGTACTGTTTACTACAATCTGCTATTTTTCTGTGTGATTCGTAAAGTTTTCCCCCATCCATAAATTCGGGGTTTGTTGTTTAACAGCCATTTGAAAGAGAGCTAGCGCACGGGGGTTACAGCGCTTGGATTCTTCTAGAGCAGGCAGCCCCTTTTAGGTCACAGGCTATGTTGCTGCTGGTTTTGAGTGTAGTTAAAAGTTCACATGTGGGCTGAACGCTGTTACGCAGCATTCGGCCAGACCCTGTTGTTAACACCTGGACAAGCACAGAGCCTAAGCCCTCTCTGAAATGCTCAAAGTAAAATAAAACCAACAGCTCCTTCCTTCAGTCTGAACATTCCTAACGGGAAGGAGCAAGCAACCAATAGTACAGCAGGTCAGCAGCATATTTCAAACATCTGCAACCATCTGACCTAAATGGCAAAAAAGGGAACTTTTCAACAAAATGTTCAGCCAACACAAATAGACTGAATTTTTGTTTTGACCTGTTTGTTGCTCCAACTGAGTTTAATTTTCAAAAATATCCTATCAAGATAGCATAGTAGAGACTTTCCACAGAATCATCAGATTTTAAGCGGAACCAAACTCTTTGAGAAGCAGACTTCAAATTTTTAGCTGCAAATGAAATGATGGCTCTGGATGTTTGAGAGCAAACATCATGCTTCGCATCAGTGAGAACGCCATAATGAGGGCCAACAAAGCCAATTTTCAGCAGCGAACACTTGCAATCAGCTAGTCAGAAATAGTAAGTAGGCCAAAGATTGCTCAAGGAAATTACTCCAGTGAGTAATTCAAGTAAGACTTCAAGCTCAAGAAAATCAGGACAGGGCCGTAAACAACTTGTTAACACATGAAAGTATATATGAGGAATTATTCGTAAACATTTTCCAACACTTTTAGATTTTCATTAGGAAGACAAGCTGACCCTGACCCCTTAAATTTCCTGGACTATACTAAAAGAATTTCAACTATGCTTTTTCTGAAAATAACAGACTTTTTTTTTTTTTTTTAGCCTGTGACATAACAATGCTAGCAGAACTCATATTTTAAACTGAGAACTCCTAACATGTACCGTGCATGAAACTAAATCTACCTCCTAGGCTGAAATGCAATCAGAAATAGTGCATTTATTGTTGTTTTTTTTTTTCCAATACAGTTACAGACCATTATGGATTATTGAAAAATACGTATATTGAGGATTAAAAATCTATCAGACTTTGTCTATAGATGAAATCTTCCCCATCACAGAACTGAAACCTGGAAATTAATGTAGGATGTGAAGTTTGTATAATAGTACATGATACACAGTCTTACGCTTCTGTATCACTGAGCAACATTAAGTTTCTCCCTGTTTTTAGTCAGGGCAGTGCAGTTACAGGGAGCCAGCTACACATTTTATAAACATTCCAGAGCCTCCAATTAAATTTTAAAAGGTTTTATGCACGTATCATAATTGTTGCTCATAAACACAAAGAATAACTTCTCGTTGCATATTATTATTTTAAAGCAAGAATAACTTGACCAAACTTTATGAAGTACCTCTGGGTTGAGATCTATATTGAGGAAATTTTGTTTAAGTTCTACCCATGAAAAAGTTGCACAGTAACATGGATAAAGGTCTTCATTTTTAAATTAGAAAAAACATAATTTTAATTATCTTTTATTTTGATGGTGATGTTATTCCTTTGAAAGTCTGCTTTCTTTTCCATACTTTAGACTCAGCTTTCCATGTTATATGTCTATTTAGAAATCCTTTACTATGTTGCAAATAAAAGGCAGACATTTGCACATATTGTAATCTGTAACATTTAACATGGTATTCAGAGCACACCAGTGAATTAAAGTCGTTGTAGTTACAAAATAAAGCTTTGCTTCAGAAGTTTCTATGTGCAAGAACAAAGATTCAGATTTTTAATCCTTTGAAAGCCTCTTAAACCCAAAGACTGGCTGGAAGTTAGTGAGGTTGGCTGATGCCACAAGCAGTGCTTGGGTGCAGAGAGGGGAGACTGCAAAGTGCATGACAGCCCGCTTTGCATCCTGTCTCTGCTGATGAAATCAAATGGCTTTACTGAAGCTTGATTGCTTTGCTGAACAAGCTCTGTCTTTTTCATTTAAGTAACACCTTTGTCTTCAAAGATTTGGGGCAAATTTGTTGATTAATCCTCTGGCAAAGAAAGTACTTTAGATTTTCTAGTAGACAGGAATAGAACAGGTGATTTTGAAATAGATGATGTTTTGACATTTTTTGAATAAAGTGAAGG
Source organism: Penelope pileata (assembly GCA_013396635.1). NCBI lineage: Eukaryota > Metazoa > Chordata > Aves > Galliformes > Cracidae > Penelope > Penelope pileata. The sequence continues at coordinate 1,618,333 of WBMW01001463.1, read as the reverse complement.
CCAACTGTTTTTGCAAACCATTTGATAGCTGCATTTCCAAATTGAAAACCTGTTTCACAAAATGTAGTTCAAACTATATCACTGGCATTTCATTGGACAAAATTCACCAGGTAATTTTGCAAAACCACCTGTAAGCAGTAAGAAGTAATTATTTTTCACGTTACATGTTTGAGCTAGATATGAACTGAGACTACAAATACTAAAAAGATGAATGTTTAATCACAATCTTCTTCCTCTTAGATCATCCTTTCAATTTACAAAGCACAATAAGTAGCATGTTTCAGTGAAGATCTAAAGAAACCAAAAAAATTGTCAGCTGTTAACTCTGAGCATCTCACAAAATAAGTACATTTTTCAGAAGATTATCAAATCTTTATTTGCTGCAGTTGATATGAGACAAACTCTTACCCTTAAATGTAGCTATTAACAAAGCTAAAAATACATACACAAAAACAGTCAATAGACCACTTAATAAATATCCCGAATTCTCGGGGATTTTTCTCCTCTTGCTTGCAAAATAATTTCTTTTTTCCTGTCCTAAATATACACTTTCAATATAAGGAAACAGCAGCAGCAATACTTGACACTGATTTTCACTTTATCAAAATCTTGTGGAAAAAAAAAGTAAAAATGCAGAAGCAGATTAATTATTTTTTTGTGTGGATTCCTTCCCAATTTTGAAATCAATCACAGACCTGATAGAAATTTAGAATTTCTGAAAATCATGTGTTGGAGTTATAACATTTTTCAATTTTTTTTTTTTCAAAAGCTTTCTTGGCAGGGCCATGGACTAACTTGGTTATTCCTGTTTTAACAGGCTTGTGAGGACTAAGTGACTTTAGTTGCACCTGTATCACAGATGCGAAGGTACAGAGTGCCAAGTTCACTGCTACAGCTAGAGGAAGGCTGCCATTATACTTGGGCTGCCCTAATCCTGTATCAGAACCTTTACACCTAAATGTCACGCTATCTTCCAACAACATAATTTACTTTGGGGCACAGAAATACTTTAAATATATTTCTAATTATACACCACGTTTTAAATATTTTTTTTCAAATGGCTGAGTAAGCTTCACATACAGTTACATTGAAACTTTTCAGCCACCTTATATACATATATGTATATAGATATATACATATATGTATATATGAGAAATGTTTTTTTCAGAAACAAATCAGATACGATAAGTGAAAAAAGTTGAAACAGATAAAGACATTGAAAATTAGTATATACAAAATATTTTCAGTTGTTTGATTCTTGGGTTACATTTTCTCGATACAAATACAAAAACTAGTAATCCCTCGTAGATCACAGCTCACCAACTGGTTAGCAGGTGGGTGAAGTGACTCTGTCTTTTCTATTCAAGTTAGAAAACTTTCCATCTGCTTTGTATCTGCACAAAATGTTCACAAATGTGAAGCAATACACAGCGGACTGAAAAATAATAAGCTCAAGAAGAAAAATAATGAAACTGATCAAAACTGGAGGAACTATGAACTCACTTCCACCCTAAAGATATCCAAACAACCTAAAGACTGTTATAAAAATGAACATAATGCTTAGAAAACAAGAAAGAACAGCACGACATAAATCAAATAAAAATATCATGCGGTTATGCCTTAGAAAACTGCGTAACTTGTACAAGTCAATGTGTATAACATTCTGCTTCTACGGCCCTTTACAGAGCTGGATAATTCAAGGCAGCCTGGGGGACACAAAACACCTAAGTGTCCAGTGCAGGTCTTGTTTAAAAGAGCTCAAGGTGGCCACCTAATTAAAAAGTGAATTTTGACAGACAAGAAAGCAATCAGCTACATTCTGTATTTTGCAAGGAATAGGAAAGGGATTTTCAAGTGAATTAGAGATGAAGCACAACATGAGGAAAGGTATCATGAAACATTTGCTATGCTGAGATTACAAAAAGCTTTTGTTGAAGCAAGGTTCACAAGCACGTAGCAAGGCCTGCAAAGAGACAATCAATAAGGATAAAAGCTTCCCCCCAGGTACCAAGAAATTATTAGATGCCATGGAGTGGCCAGAAGGGATAGAAAACTAAAAATGAAATACAGAAGTGAAGGCTTTGACTCCTCTCTTGTATTCCTATGAGATATTAGTATAAAATGTGCTGGGGCTACGGCCTTGGCATCAGACATAGCTGAGCACATCCTTCAGTTGCAGTCAGTTAAAAGCAGCATACCAGAGGGCAGGGATATCCTGAACACCTCCAGAAATGTGCTTTCAAATAGGGTACAACATCACTGTGGCTATTTTGAACACTGACTTCAAAATCTATAAGAAGAGACCAACTTTGCATCTGCAACAGACATCATCAGGTTAAACATTTTTCCTGATCAAATACATTTTGAACACCTAAGAACATATGTTGGGCATAAAGCTCTTCCGCTCTTCCAGTAGCAGCACAGACACGGGCAGAAGGGAACTGGGACCTCAATAATTTAGATTAATTGTTTACTGCAGGTATGGGGAGAGGTGCAGTGGGAGTAGTACAGCCTCAAGTAACAACAGAGAGCAGCAGCTTGCAGTGATATAATCCCCCGAGCCCGAGGGCCTAGCTGCACCCTGCAGGTCCCCTGCATCCAGGCCTGTCCCAGGTCCCAGCCCCCAGGTCCAGTCACACTCTGCATGTCCCCTGCTGCCAGGTCTGTCTCTGCCTGGCTGCTGGCAGTGACCTGAGATCAGCACGTCTCTGAGGCTGCAGGTACCAACAGAGAGAGATGAAGAGATTGTGGATCACAGATTCCCCAAACAGCCACAAGTGGCTTCCCAGAGGGGAAGGGCTTGGGCTGACCCAGGCCCTGCAGGAGGGTCCCACCACAGTGTCTGTCACCGGGGAGCAAGGTGCTGCAGAGGAAGAGAGGGGCTCAGCTGCTTGAGAAAGCAGTGCTACGGTGCTCCTGTGCAATACTCAGAGTGAACGTGGGCCTCACTAGAGGACATCAGCTTTTCCTTGCTCTGAACTGGTAGCTGGAAGTGACAGTTAATGCTGCTTTCCACTCTGCTGTGGTTCATCTGCCTCACTGGGAGGACAATAAACAGGGAACATTTTGCATATGTTCGAAATGCAAAATAGGCAGGCACTAGTTTCTAAAATCAAAACCCCAAAATCCAAACCACTACAAATGACAGACTTGACTCCCTGCTCCCTTAACCCAGAAGATAACTTTAGTACATTTAGTACAAAATAATTATTTGCATCAATCATTTGTCAAATGGGGGTGTAGGATGCTTAGAAGAAATCTGCTACACTGAGAAGATAATGTTTTAAAAAGCTTGATTTTTTCTAAACAGTCACCAAGCAGGTAACAGAAATAACCACCCTGGTAAGCATGTTGGTTTAACATGTGTTAAATGCTCACCAATTAAATTATTAAATATAATTACTGTGCAAGAAGTCTTCTCTCGTATATTTCCAATAGCAAAGCCCATTAGCATGAATGCCTTCCTCTTCCCATCTCTGCTTTCTTTCTGATGCCTCAGGAGTGGCAGCAGGAGGTGACCAGGACAGTCAGCCTCTAGCTCAGGATGCAGCACAACACCAGATACAGGACAAAGAAGGCAAGGTCCACACAGCCAGCCCACTGGTCCACAGCATCATGCAGCCCTCCAAGCTGCACTGCCTTATCTCCATTTCCCTCTGTGCTTTCCTGTTAGACTGTGGTACCAAGAAGTGGGCTACGCCAGAAGCAAAGATCTGGGAGGAGGGTTTTGCTTTGTCTTCATTTGCAAAGCTTGCCTCATGCAGACTCCGTCCTGCCCACTGAAACAGCCCTAGAAGACCTGGGTCTGAAGCAGCAGAGAATCAGCATTATTTTCCCCCTCACTCTGTCTGGTTTGTGGATGGAGGTTTTTTCGTAAGCATTTGTGCTAAAAATAATTTTACATCTCTTCAGATCACTGAAGTGGAAGTATGACATTTTGTGCATTATATAAACCAATTCACTTAAACTCTATTAAACCAAAGATCCTTCACCACATCTACCTTAGGTGTCAAGACACTCTTCACTTTCTCTCAATAATTCTTACCTCATCATAGAGATGTTTCAGAGCATGTTGAATAACCAGGATTATAAATGAATGTTTTTAATGCAATTAGCAGTACTGCATGTGTTGGAAATGAATTCCTAGCTAAGGCATTTATCAAACGGGGAACGTAAGTGCATCTCTAAGTTTGTGAGTCTACTGAAAACAAAAAGATTATTGATATGATTAAAGTAACTGGTCAGAGCAGGGAGTAAGAGTGTATGATATGTGTTTGGATCCAGTTCAGAAAGATACTTAGGAACATGACTAGCTGTGACCTAGGAAACACTAATCATTTAAAGCACCACACAAGGTTAGAAGAGAAAAAGGAAGATTACACAATAACCAAATCTTTTGTCTGTGTCTCTCTCATAAACCTCTGCTCAATCCTACAATGGCTGTCATAACCCTAACATGCTAGCTTTGCAAAATTTGAATAATAGTACATCATTAATAAAAATAACTGCAATAATAAAAATAATAACATTAAATAATTCTCCCAAATGGACAGTCAGAAAACTCTTTGTACTCTTCAAGCTTTCAGATATCTGTGGTTAGAAGATGAAGATGTGGATAAAGACATTAAACAAATTCTATTTATGGAAGAAAAGAAATCAAAGACATTTAGTCATGTGCAATGTAGGATCTAATATGTCACCTTGCTGCTGCATTGGTGATTATTTTCAGACTGCTGGGATTACGGATCAGCTTATCCAGGATGCTGACAATCTGTTCAAACTTGGGTCTGTTGTTTCTGTCTTTCTGCCAGCAGTCCAGCATCAGCTGATACAAGGCAGCTGGGCAGTCCATAGGAGGTGGCAAGCGATACCCTTCATCAACAGCCTTAATTACCTGCACAAGGATAAAAGTTTTTGAGAACTTGAAGACACTTGCATTAACTTGTTTTTATCAGTTCTGTGAACCGCATTAACATGGACATACTATGTTTAAACAAATGTGTTTATTCACTAATTGTCTTGCAGTACGATGTTCTTGGTTTATCTCCAAAGTAAACCAGGCAGTAAATTAGGCATACAGAAAAGGCTGTGGGAGAGTTAAGATACAGTATATGACTTTGAGAAAGGTGAGAGTCTAAAGATCTCCAAAACTCACATTTGATTGAACCAAATCCATAAATAAAAGCTATAGTTAGTAAGCTGTCTGCTTAACTATGCCAACATTCAAAAGGTCTTGAATGTCACTTGTCTGATCATCCTTACAAACAGGTGTGTCCCATATTCGCCAGTGGATGCTGCATACAGCAGAAGACCGACCAGCCTTCTCATGGGACACCCTGCACTGAAAGGCAGAAGGTCATGTAGGGAAGTGAGTCTGCAATTGATCTCATAGTATGAGAAAATATTTTAAAACCTTACCATGAGGTAACTGTACACTTCCTACTAGGCAGTGTATCCACAATTCTTTTGTCATTTTTCTAGATACGAGGTCAATGAAATCAAAAACACCATATGACAAAACAAAATGTAACCCAGTATTTACACTTATGAAGCTTTTTAATACAAGCTTTTCAAAATGTATAACGTCATTTGATCAATCCTCTGTATCTCAAGTAAAAAAAAAATATTACATATTTAATATTACATATTTACATATTACATATTTAATACTACATATTCTAAGTAGAAAGCAATAAAGGAATATTTTGTTATCCTTTGTGTTTTTTTTTTTCTGGATCAGTTAATAAAAAACAAGAAAAATTATTCTGAGTCAGAACAGGGGTAATAAAAAAGTCTATAGCTAAAGCAGCCACGAAGTCAAAGCACAGAAATGGGCTAACATTTCTATTTCTGATTTTAATGTGAACAGCTATTATAAAAAGGCATTCCACTAGTATATCAGCCTATGTAACACAATTCATTAACCTCCACCAACAACTGAAAAGCTTTCATGACTAATTAAAAGTTATACATGGCTTGCTGCAGACTTGCATTCCAGAGATACTAATCTGGAAGGAAGTTTTCTTCTCTTTTTTCTTGTTTAGAATAAAGAAGCATAAACAATGTACGACTTCAGCTATGTTCCTGACTTTCTTGAACCTAGCACAAGCAAAACATGGTATACCAATCCTCTGGAAAATCTGCGTGTGTTAGTGACTGTACTTCAGAAAACTTGCTTCATAACTTCTATGAAATAAAACCAGGATTCCTAAGGCAACAACAAGAAAGAAATTACCAAAAATAGAGTTAACAAAAATCTTGCTTGGGGAAATGTTATTTCTTACAGAAATACTGGGAGAGATACATTAATCATTTGGATTACAGACTTGGATAGTTTACTAATGTTGCAAAGAAGCCCACATTGGAAGTCTTCTAATCAAATCACACTAGTGCTCTATTTTATCCTTTGATTACTTCCAGAAGTATTTTGGCTTCATTAAACTTTCAGTAGAAATGCTGTGCTTCTGTTTTTCACAAGCTCCAAGAGCGATTTATTCTATGTATTTGACATTTATGAAAAGCTTCTATGCAATATTATAAAAGTGGAACCAAAGAGGATCTACAGAAATTTAGGAGGGTTTTATAACAATAAGATAAGGATTGTGAAAGGCCATGACATAATTGCAGTGGAACTATTTGAATTATCCTACAAAAAATCAACAGAGTGATAAAATACTCTAGTATGCTCCTTCAGAGGTTCAAAACACCCTGTTAAAAATATGTAAGCTTTTTGTTAAGTTCATTAGAACTTTTACCTGACCTGGGAGATATTGAAATTTTCATTTCTACATCTTCTTCAATGTCAATGTCAAAAATGCAGAGCCACCTGGTTTTGTTATGCCTCACTTACTTTCACAGTCTCCACATCCTCTATTTGAGAATATAACTCAGATAACAGCATACTCACATCCTGGTTGGACATCTCCCAGTATGGCCTCTCTCCATAAGACATCACCTCCCAGAGAACAATCCCATAGCTCCACGCATCACTGGCTGATGTGAACTTCCGGTATGCAATGGCTTCTGGTGATGTCCATCGGATAGGAATCTTGCCCCCCTAGAAGCAAAATAAACAAAATAAAAAAATTGACTGCAATATAATGAATAGAATTTTGTTTGATTGATTACTATAAATGAATCTCTGACATTACCATTATATAAGTTTAAAATGATCTGGATTTGACTTCCAATATGTCATGTCAGGTGAACTCCCTGTTAGTGTGAAACCTGCAGAAAGGACCCCAAGTTTTCTATGATAGTTAAGAAAAACGAGGGGCGTCAAAGTTGCTGTGTTTCATTAACACCAAGCCTCCAACTGCGGAAGGCACTATACACAAATTGCCCTATCCAGACAAAGCCAGCAGAGACAGTCACAGGAAAGCGTATTTGGATGGGGTCATTTGTGCAGGGAGGAGATTGCAAAAATTTCATCTGAGGAAGTGGTTTTAAACATTCTTTTACAGTCACAAGAGAAGCAAGCCATCTTTAAATGATTTAAACTTGAAAAGAATTAAAGCTACTGTTACAATTAATTTTGTAGTTTGGGGAGCTTCTCTCTCTGATTATGGTCACCATTTGGTGCCATAGGTCAAATTAGTAAAATGCACACACAAAGCCTTGGGCTGAGTTTCTGCAATATGAGAATTAGAGAGAAGAGTCAGTTTCTAATGGTGCCAGATTTGACAGAGGGCTTTCAGATTCTGATTTGTAGACCACATGCGAGAAAAGAAAGTCATATAGGACAGCAGTGTAAAACTCCCTGGTTAAGGTGAATCTGGAGCGAATATATTTCAATACAGAAAACTGCGAGAGTTTAAAGTTGTTTCCAGTTCCAGGGATGTACAACATATACAGGGATATTTTCTGAAGATTTCACTTTAGACTGTAGCTATTTGAGGTACCTCTGCAGCCCCCATTGTACTACACTCTGCTCATAGACCAAGCTTCACAATAACCTGAGTGGGAAGGAGTGCTATTCTTCCCACTGAATAACCAGCAAGAAAAAAAGCATAAACATATTCAGCCTTTGCCTACACTTCATAATGCTTACCTGCACTGAAGGCAGGCATACACCCATCAGCTTTAGTTTAACCAGCTTGGTTAACAGCAGAAAGGTGGACATTAAGTGTTCATTAGAAACCTAAATACAGCTCTCACCAGAGCCTAAGTGTCTGCAATTTCATGGTTAATACTGCACAAATTAGCTTAAATATAGGCAACACAGTTGTGCTTTATTCAGTCTGCAATTCAAAACTCCAAAATGTCACCAGATATGTCTTAGAAGCTTGACAAAAGTCAGAGAGGGGATCTAACCTGGTATACAGCTTTTTATGGATCCTATCCTAGTTAGCAGACTCCTTACCTAAACCAAAAAGCAATCTTCATTTCATACACAACCCTTACAATTAGGTAAAGACTGAATTTTCACATTTCTTGTGGACCAACAAATAGGACATAGTAATTACACAGGGGTATTTCAAAACACTGTTTCATTACAGAAGCCAGGTTGGAGAGCCTGATGTCTCTCTGCTTCAGACTTGGAAATCTGTAATAAAATGTACTTTAGTCATGAAAAGTACATCCTATTTTCTATTCATTATATGGTATTCATAATTCCCAGAGCTGCTGTATAACAGTGCTGAGAACATAAAAACGATTTTTTTTCTCATATTCTATTGAGAAACAATGCTATGTGCATTTTACAGAGGTCCAGGATGCCTTTGTGAGTCCAAGGCACAGCTAAGAAATGAGTAAAGTTCTCCCATGTCCTAGTGCTTTAACAAAAAATCCATATGCCCTTTAAGATGTGAGAATGATAAAGAAATCTGTCCCACTTTTTTCAGTCTTTTTTCTATGCGTACTAGTAGACTGAACTTTGTTTTCCTGTCCTCCCACAGGTCACGCAATAAGGAATGTGAATACTGGGGGGAAAGCCAACCTATCTAGTGGGTGGCAACCCCGCCCATGACAGGGGGATTAGAACTAGATCGTTGTTAAGGTCCCTTCCAACCCAATCCATTCTACAATTCTGTCATTCTAAACTTACAGGAACAAAACCTCACCACCACAAACAGAAGGAGCTTCCAAGGCAAACACCTCCCACTCATCCCACATGCTCAGAAATCATCTGCAAATCTGAGTAGACTCAGAGCACAGCAGAAAGGCTGCACAGGCTGCAAGTCATACAGGAGGACATCAACACCGACGTTTGGTTGGAGAGGAACAGTGATGATCTTTTTCTTACGCTGGCATAACAGCTGGTTGTGCAAAACACAGAAGTATCACTTTGGAGTACTCAGAATCCTACTCTCTCAAAGTTTTAATTTTTGTGGGTCGTTTCAGACTCCCTTTTTCAATTTTGTGTTAAGATGAAAAAACGGAACCCTCCTTGCTGAACGGCACAGAAATAATTGTCAGACGTCACATGGAAAAATGTGTTTGTGGCTAGAACATGAGGATTTTGTGCAACATCAGGAAATATCATATTTAGGAGAACGTTTTTGCCTTTATAATCTTGAAGGAAAAGTTACTTATACAATTGGAAAAAAACACTAATGCAAAATGATCCAAGCATTTTATAGAATCGTTTTATTGCAGAGTAAGGAAATTATAAGCTCAATGAAATGAAGTTCTTCTGGCTTTGTTGGTTTTAGTGAAAAATGAAAGTACATCAACCCTAGATTTCATTACAAGGAAATACATTTTCTTTTACTGCAACTCCATACAAGTCCACAGATACATGTAGCATTACCACAAAGATGAGTAAAATAAAGAGAGTATTAAAATGTAGCTAGAAAGAAATCAGCTGTCACTGAACATACTATAATTTTGCTACCCTGCCTCACAGTTTACCACAAAAATGTCAGTCTTCTCTTCGTATTTAAAAGGGGACTTTGTTGACTAATTTCTTGTATAATTTAAGAGCAAGAACAGAAAACAACAAGTTCTGGCAAATACTTTTTATATACATAAGCACTTTAACATAAAAACTATTCTTCTCAAAGGACTATGCAAAATGCACATTTTAGCAGATGTTCAAATATAAATATATGCAGAAAATGTGAAGAGTCATATCAACCTAAATGCATGGTTTTCTGTCACAATTACCTTTGAAAATGTTAAGGCTTACTGTGATTTAATAAGGCTATTTTGCAATTTCAAAAACGTGATCATTCAGCATCAGAAAATCCCTTCTCAACTTCTCATCATTAAAGAAATACACATCTCTTTTAAACATATAGCACCTCCTCAGTTTTCTGCTTTGTCAGGATCATAGCTGTCTTACATGAATTACCTTTGCACAAATTAAACTGAACGCTTTCTCTTAGATGACAGAGTTGGAACTAGGAAAACTAAGCTCCTCTACCTCTTTCATTACCTGTCTCTTGTTTGGTACATCCTTCCCCAGTCTCTCTATATTTAAAATGAATACAATGATTCTTACCCTTCAAACTGCTGTGATGAAAGTGATGAGAAATCCTACTTATGCTTTTTTGTTATGTATTGTATGTCCAATAGGCTTTCATACAATTTATTCTTTATCTGATATGGCTTAATGGTTTCAATAAGAGCAAACCATACCTGACAATGGGGTTACAGTGTTGGTGGATAAAGGAAGAGAAATTGATGTCATTTACCTGAACTTTTGCAAAGCATTTGATACTATACCGCATGACATCCTTGTCTCTAAAATGAAGACATGGATTTGTTGGATGGACCAGTTGGTAAATAAGGAACTGGTTGTATTGTTGCACTCAAAGAGTGACACACAATGGCTCACTGTCCATATGGAGACCAGTGACAAGTTGTGTCTCTCAACAGTCTGTATCGGGACCAGTATTTAAAATCTTTGTCAGTGACATGGACAGTGGGATTGAGTGCACCCTCAGCAAGTTATTGTACAACACCAAGCTGTGTGGTGTGGTTGACATGCTGGAAGGAAGGGATGCCATCCAGAGGGACTCTGACAAGCCTGAGAGGAGGGCCTGTGCAAACCTCATGCAAGGCCAAGTGCAAGGTCCTGAACCTGGGCCAGGGCAATCCCAAATATGAATACAGACTTGGTGATGAGTGGATAGAGAGTAGCCCTGGGGAGAAGGACTTGGGGTACTCGTAGACAAAAAGCTCAATATGAGCCAGCNGGGGTACTCGTAGACAAAAAGCTCAATATAAGCCAGCAATGTGTGCTTGCAGCCCAGAAAGCTGACTGAATCCTGCGCTGCATCAAAAATGTATGTGGCAAGTCAAAGGACGTGATTCCTCCTCTCTACTCCTCTCCTGTGAGACCTCACCTGCAGTACTGTGTCCAGCCCTCATGTCTCCAACACAGGAAAGACACAGACCTGTTGAAAAAGGTCCAGAGGAGGTCCAGGGAGATGACCAGAAGGCTGGAGCACCTCTCCTATGAAGAAAGGCTGAGAAAATTGGCCTAGAGAAGAGAAGGCTCTGGGTCGGCCTGATAGTAGCCTTCTAAAACTTAAAGACTACAGGAAAGATGGGAAGAGACTTTTTATCAGGGACTGTAGTGATAGGACAAGGGCATATTTAGATTAGATATTATGAAGAAATTCTTTACTCCGAGGGTCGTGAGGCACTGCAACAGGTTGCCTAGAGAAGCTGTGGATGCCTCTTTCCTAGAAATGCTTTGGGAGAGGCTTTGGTCAACCTGGTAACAGCATAAGGTGTCCCTGCCCATTGCAGGAGAGTTGGAACTAGGTGGTTTCTAAGGTTCTTTCCTAAGCAAACAATTCCAGAATTCCATGATATCTCTGTTGCTTATCCTCAAGTGCAAAATCTGAAGCTCTGATATTATTAATCCTACTCTTATCCTACCCTTAAAAATTAGGACTGTTCAGGAACATACAAGATGTAAGATAAACTTGCTAAACCAAAAACAAAGAAACAAACAACAACAACAAAATAAAAACAAAGAACACCAAACAATTATAGAAATGCCTAGGAAAAAGGTTTATCCAAATTTGTTTGATACAGGCTTATAAAAAGAAATCTACATGTGCATGCATCATTAGCTAGTGTTAATGTATTTACAGATTGTTTTCTGAAGATAAATAGAAAATTCTTATATTTTTGTCATTGTCTGTCTTTAAGGACATGCTTAGTATGAGGTCAGATAAGACGCATGAATTTGAGCAGAAAGAAAGCCTTAGTATTAAACACACTCAGACTTTGTTATTGCAACTCCAAACCCCAGGCAGCCCAGGTCAGAGTGACAATCTTGGGTTTTGAAATTAGTAAACCGGTAGCAACTGAAGGTTTTATCTGCTCTAGAAGGAGCTGTGATTCCTAAACTATCTGGCTGTTCATTGTAATTTGTCTCAAGTCAATGAAGTCCCCACTTTATTTCTCATGTGTCTGGCATAAGGCAGCTGTTTCCAGGCTTTCGTATCCCTTCCAGCATTGTGATTTATCACCTGTATGGGGTGACTGCCACAAGCCCCTTAGCCACAGGCCTGGGGAGAGCAGAATCAAGAAAAATGGTTCTAAGAGAAAAATTAGAACAACTTTACAGGAAAACCTGAAGGTAAAGCTTGGCATTAATTCATTACCTGAGAACTTAGAGGGGACACTGCAGTGGCACATAGCAAGATAGTCTCGTGTGAGTGAGATGAGCCCAGCTTACCCTAATAAGCACCTGAAAATTACACAACCCTACTGATTCATCCCTTAAGAATGAATATTTTATCACGTATCCACCTGCTTCTCAAATGGTAAATGATAACAGAGCACTGATTCTCTCCTATACTCTTATCAGGCAAAACAATTTTTTGTAAGGTTTTTTTGGGGTGTTTTTTTTTGATACATTCTTCAGAAGTCTGTATTACTGCGTTTGTGTACACAGAGGAAACAAACGAGCCACAGATAACTTCTGTCAAGCAGCAGTTACAGCAACGTGCAATGAAAGGATCCTTCTCAGCAGAGCACTTCCTTTTGGCATGCCAGGAAGGGATGCCTCACCTTGCCCACCCTGCTCTAGCACAGTTACTTGGGAACATAGACTATCAGAAGACTTGCCACCAAAGTGCAATGCTTTTGGAGTGATGCAGATTTAAGGAGAAGTGGTTTATGCATGCAAATATAGGAACTGGATACAATGAAATGCAAATGAACACTAGTGATGTGCCCAAGGATGAACTTAAATGGTCTAAACTCATCTACTGATTATCCAAATATTATACACCTGAGAGAGATAATTACAGTCCTTGTGCATGTGTGAGGGTTTAAATTTAATCCCAGTTCATACTGTTACACCCACTTGTCATACAGACATCTGAAAATAATAAGAATATAAAAGATCAATTTGACAATGACTATTTTAATATAGCCTTGGCCTTTCAATTAAAATCGAATAGGCATGGAGAGCATAGATAATTACAGTACAACCCCTCCAGCACATTTAGTCAGCCTGGTACGGATGCTGGCTTCTGCTTCTTTAAGCAGACAAACCTCAGGCTACTGAAAACCTTTTGCAGTACGAAGGCTGTGACAGTAACTCAGGAGCTAAAATATGATCCTGTCAGGTAGCAAAGTTTTCTTATAAATCCCAATTCCCTGTATTTCATATCACAGAATGGCTTGGGTTGGAAGGGACCTTAGAGATCATCTAGTTCCAATCCCCCTGCCGTGGGCAGTGTGATCTTTCACTGTGCTTCAGAGCTCTTGTACAATAGTGCAAAGATATCATAGATTATATATTGAAAAGGGACATGTCATATCATTTAGGCAAAAATTCAGACACAGCTTCTGAGAACAGAACAATGTAAAATTCATCCAGCCAATGTTTTATGAAAGCCTGAAGGGCTGATTGGGCTTTTTTGGTGTATACCAATCCAAAATTGCAATTATGAATTAAAACAATGTAATTGTTCTCAGACTTTGAAATTTACAGGTAGAAAGTAGAAGTGGAAGAGGAAGCTAAATATGTAAAAGATTTATCTCCACAAATATCTCTATAAATTTGTCTCGTACCTCTGATATTAAGCAGAAAACTAGGGAGTATGATATGCCCTCTCCAATGTTTGAGAATTTGGATGTGTGGCTATTACTCATTTTTTGGTTTTGTCTTTTCAAAGATCCTACTGACTAGTTGCTGTCTCGTAGTTATAAAGGCATTATATTGTTTGGTCTGATGCCATTATTTTAAAAACTACTTTGGTTTTGTCGTAAATTCACTTTGTGCCATTACAAGGCAGCATTACAAGGAGCAGGCTTTGTGCCATCACAAGGCAGCAGCACCACAAAGTGCCCACCTTCCCCCAGTGGCTCACAGAGTGGTCTCATGGAGAGCATAGGGCAGTGGTCAGGGGCATCTGAGCACCCCCAGGAGGTATGATGGGAATGGCCTGGGTCCTAAACACACTGAAGCTATCTCTCCACTGAGGGCAAATGTGCTCTGTGGAGTGTTTGCAAGCTCACAGTCCCCAGTTGTTTAAGCTGGGGACCAGACACCCCAGGGACACAGTAGCTAGTTCTATGTACAAAATTCACTTTGAAGGAAACTTCAGCAGAGAGATGAGCAGCAAATATCCTTGTCCTTCTCTCAGAATCAAGATGTGGCTGAGGTACATTCAATGACTATTTTTGAAGGAAATTCAATTGTCCTAAATTCTATTTGAAGGTTTTAATTATCTGAGCATCTCCCTGCAGCAGTCTGCAAATACACGACACATGCCAGATGGAGTTTACAGAACACAAATGAATACACTTCACAAAATAGTTTCTTTCCATCGCGCTTCATTATCTAAATGTAAATAGGAAGGTGGGCTTAGAAAATAGGTGGCAGAAGGAGAAGAAGAAAGAGATTTCAACACTGCACTTGGTCGTAGGGAATTCAGATGCAGCATTGGCTGGAAACACTGACACCTTGTGCATCCTGGTTTGTTCCAGCCCACCTGGGGACATAAGCCATTTATGTGCACTCCACTTACAGCAAAATCCACCTCACTCATGAAGCTGTACATGATGCAGTTTGCTGGGGAGCTAGCTTTTTTGTCTTTACAACTTCTTCATATAAATTAACTAGGGCTTAAAAGTACCTTCAGCTCTTAACGTGAGTACCCCAAACGCCCGTATTAAACTATAGATCTGTTTACATGCCCAGGTGAATTTTGGAACACAAGAGCTTGCCTTTGAAGCCTGACAAAGGCACATGTCATGAGATTAAGTTGTGCTGGGGGTGGGAGAAGTCCTCACCCATGGAGATATTAACAGAAATGGCATGTGTAAGAAACAAGATAAATGTCCTATGGCTGGTGCTGGAGATTTGTCGTATGAAGTTTTGAGCACCACATTGAAAGAGTCTGAAGGAGACCAAAAAGAATGGCTAAGTTTGAAAAAAATGTTTAGAAAAGAATGGAGAGATTTGTGCGAAGAGCAAAGAATCTTCCATGCAGGTGAGTGGCTGCTTTAAAGAGATTAATCACTCACCTATGGGCAGTGGTGGAAGGACACTGGGTAACTGCCTTAGCTTGCAAGCATATATACTGGGGGAGGGAGGTTAAATACACCGTATCTAAAGCTGTACAGCTCGGAGACACAGAGACTCACGACTTTCAGGGAGGTTTTAAGAAGAGGTCAGGCAAGTATATTTTACAAGGCAACACACCTCTGTGGTTGAACTACAGATGATATGCTCTTACGGAACTCTTCCATTATATTAATATCTAACTATGAATGTTGCACCTGTACTGAGCATGAAAACTGCTCTTATTAGTGTCTCTGTATATTAACCATGAGAGATCGCTGCCAACAGTTCCTAAAGCAGTATACATTGCATGCTTCTAACAACACACTACAGCTTATCAGAAGTTAAAGAAAGCACAGAAAGGTCAAATAAATAACAGTGTCTTGATATCTGGTAAATTGATAAACATATATACGTACACATGTATGTATCTATGTGTGTGTAAGAAAATAGCTAGGATTTCTTTACTTGTTTTTCATCTGATAGTTTAATTAAATCATGCAAACTATCACAACAGTTGATCCTGTCAGTGACCAGGAATGGAGGAAACCCTAGAAAATCCATATCAAGATTCTGCTGATACATTCTACTCCAATTTGTTTTGTACAATGAAGGGAAGACGACTGCTAGGCTTCATTACAAATTTTACTTGAGTAAGATACCCTATGGGCAGCTCTCTATCTGGCAAAATCTTCTCTATCTCTGACAAAACAAGACAGAAATAAGTCTGACTGACCCCATTATGTCTCTAACGAAGCATACCGCTTTGTATATATGATATTGGAAGAAAGCACGGGATATTTAATTACATTGTTAAAGAAGACTTGATTTTTGTTTTACTCAAGTTTTACCCAAGAAACTCAGTTTCTTGGCACAATAAGAGGTACAACAGCAAGTATGAGTGAAGTAACCTTTACGCAACAGTGATCTTAGCACGCTCCAATCAAGACATACATCCCATCATACTCTAAGATATAAAAACATAAAGGGAAAAATATTTTTTATTTCTGAGTGGGATTTTTTTTTTAATTGTGTAGGAGTTGAATAATCAGTGTGACAAAACCTGCACACATCAAGTCTCACATCACTGTGAAGCAAACCATCTCAGGCCCTAGTTGTGTTATTTATTCCTTGACACGTACAACAGAATCGAACTGAGCCATGAATTTTGCACACTGCAAGAAGAATAATCTACCAACAGAAACCATGTTTTTTTGCCTTCTGTCTTTTCTGAGACATGAGTAAAAACATAGCTGTGATGAGTTTGTGGTGTATTGAACATCTGTGGCCAAGAAAGACTGGAGAGCCTCTGCAGCAAAGAGTCTAAGCCCCAGGAACTCCCTCAGCATTCAGATCAACTTTGTCACAACCAACAGCATAATTTTAAAGGGATAAACATAGAAACTCACCCTTGTTGTATAAGCAGCTTCTGGGTCATCTTCCAGTACTCGAGAAAGACCAAAATCTGAGACTTTGCACACCAAGTTGCTATTGATGAGGATATTACGAGCAGCTAGATCTCGATGGACGTAACCCATATCTGACAAATATTTCATGCCAGATGCAATCCCTCGAAGCATGCCTACTAACTGGATGACTGTGAACTGGGCATCATGTTTCTGGAAAACATTTGAAATGTCATTTCAGAGATTGTTTATGCTCCTTCTTACGAAGGATTTTTGATTAAGACTCTGGAAATTCCTTAGGCGAAGAGCTCATGAGTCAGTGATCAAGAGTTAAATGCCACACATGGGACTACTTTGATCCAGAGAGAATAATATTCCCATCAGCTGAGGGTAAAGGGACAGATTTTCAATTCAGGCAAAAATTCAGTTTTCCTCTTCTTGTTCTTATCAGATTTTTAATTTCCTATATGGGACCTGTATAAAAGTGGCACATAAATCTAAGTCATGTGTGCCCCTGAGACTGGAGTGTCAGGACATGAGGGAAACAGATGTCCATGTTCCCTGAAAGGGAATTGGTATTGCAAATCCCTGCCTTACCCAATGGACTAATGAAAGTTTTCTAAGTATTATTTTTTTAGCTGCAATAAATGCTGTCCTGATTCAGTGGCCTTCCAAATTTAAACTCATTCCTCAAAATTTTCCTCAACTTCATGAAAGCAAAATCACTTAAGCACACTGTGGCCTAGAAACCAATAGTTACACAGATTTCTAATTGTCTACTTCTAGGCACATGTTTTAAATCTCCTGGCTCTTACTAATACTATTTGTTAACACTGAGCTTTGATATTGATATACAGATACATAGACAACAGGATAACAGTATGTCCTACAACAGCTCTCAAATGAATCCCCCAGTGCCATAAATGTATCATCATGGGCAGCTCTCCAGCTCTTCCGGCTGCCTCTTCCAGAATTTTATTAAATACATTGGAGTTGGCTCTACCACGCGTGGTGAGCTCACACAAATCAGCCTGCAAGACTGGCTGTAGTCATTTTATTTCTGATTAATATACTTAGGGGCAATATTAGTGTTGTAAACATTAGATTAATACATGGCACAGAGGATGCTCAAAGAGCCTCCCAGAATTCCCTTTCATGAAGGAATTTATTATTATTAAAGACTCTTGGCAGTTCCCTGCTATGAAACCTTCTTTAACAAGAACCTACACAAGGGGATGTATATAGACCCTGAAAAAGATTTAGCTAGAAATCACAAGGAGGTTTCTAACCACGAAAGGAAGGAGATTCTGAGATAGCCTTTCAATGGCAGTAAGGAAGGCAAACTAACTAGCTTTAAGAGGCATTTATAAAATGGGTTACATGGCCTGGGTTGCCTGTGATATTAATGAGTCACAAGGTTCTTATTCTATGTTTCCATGCAACAGCAATGAAAGAAAAAAACGTAAATAAAAAATCACACCCAAATGAACGAACAAGCTAAACAACTGTTTTCTACAGTCAGAAATTATTCTTCTTTCCTCAGAGCCTTCTTCAAGGGTTTCTAGCCTAAACAAAATATATATCGTTCAGTACAGGTATATTTCATTCAGATACACTGACATATTATTTATATGTATTTTACATGCTTCAGTGGACATCATAACATATATAGCACATACTGAAACTAAGGTTGACAATATGTTCCCTTTTGGGGTTAAACGTCTAGTTTAGTGTTATGAATTTGGGGGATAATCTCATTCAACCGTGGCAGAACCAAAGCAGTCTCCCAGCGACAGCTGAGTTTGCCCTAACAAATTAAAATTAAACTAGTGTTTCCCCTCAGATGGGATTTCATTTCTGCTACATTTTTTGTTTTGCCACAAGTAAATCGTGGTGACACAGGGAGCATTCAAATTTTTTTAGGCTCACTACCAACTTTGACAGAAAACAAAGATAAATCAACAACAGTATAAGTATGTCTAAGGTTAGGGAAAGAAAACAAGCTAATAAAAGTTTGCTAGCAAAACATTTCAAACACCTTCATGTAAGGGGCTATTCCCTAAACTTTTCACATTTAGAGAAACAGCTCTTGGCTCACTACTACTGGTTTACCAATAACATTTCCACAAATCTGTTTGCTTTGGAAATCACTTGCAAGACATACAAGCTGCCAACCAATAAGCACAACTGCATTACAGTGGTAGTTTCATCCCAAGAAAAACAATTTTCATTTAAATGTGCCATTTCTGTGTTTTGTTTTTTTCTTTTCCTTTTTTTTTTTTAGTAGACATGGCATATGAATAAAACTGAAAATGTTTCAGTTCTTTTTGGAATAATAGTGGCAGCAAGCAGTCAAAATGCAACAGCAGATCCTCGCACACTATGACACAGACAAAACCCAGTGGAAATAATGAAATATTAAGGAAGAAGAGCTCACGACGCATCAGAGTAGGTTGGCTGCAAACTTGTAACAAGTTCAGAACATGAGCCAGTTGTGCCCCATGTAGTGATCTACTGCACTCACCCGTAGGAAGCTGTCCAAGGAACCATTTTCCATATATTCAGTAACGATCATAACTGGTTTACCTGCAAATATATTACAGGGGTCAGTAATTTAAAATGAAAACAGGATGATAAGTAAAAAGAAGCATTTCAGAAATGTGTCCAAATCTACCAAATTCCAAGGAAAATTTTACCTTTAATAAAGAAAGCAAAAAAAATGCACAAAAATCACTGTGCCTACAATGCAATTGTGTTTGCAACAACATCAACAGAAACACAGCGTTGTGGTTTGACTCAGCAGACAGCTAAGTACCAGGCAGTCGTTCACTCGCTCACCCACCTCTAGTGGAATGGGGGAGGAAATTAGGAGAAAATATAGTAGAACTTGTGGATTGAGATAAAAACTATTTACTAAGACAGAAAACGAAGTAAATAGAAATAGCAGTAATTATACACAAAATGATACATAAAGTAATTGCTCACGGCCCACCGAATGATGCCCAGCTCCTCCCCAGCTAACTCCCCTCCCTTATATAACATGCTGTCATATGGTATGGAATATCACTTTGGTCAGTTTGGGTCAGCTGCCTCGTTCTCGTCTCCTCCCAGCATCCTGTGCCCCTCAACCCCTTTGCTGGCAGAGCAATACAAGAAGTTGAGAAACTGAAATGTCCTTGGCTCGGTTCAACGCTGCCCAGCAACAAGTATAAACAATCAGTATGTTATCAACTTTGTTTTACTTCTATAAACAAAACATAGCCTCATATCAGACACTATGAGAAAGACAACTTCTGTCCCAGCTAGAAATGAAGACAACAGTCCCTTCAGCATAAGCTGGTATGGTTTTTAGCAAGTGAAGCATCCTGCGTTTTCAACACACTGTGCCTTATCCAGCAGGTGTGCCAAACAGTTGCATTTATGCAGCTGTGTTCTGCCAGGCACATATCCTGATGCTTCTTCTGGAAGGGAACAGAAAAAGCATGGGGTCCAGAAGAGGCACAGCTTCTCTTCCTCGGTGCCCTGCTCTGCACAATGGAGGGATAAGGGCTCTGGCTGGAGGGGCACAGCCAATGCATTCCTCCAGTGTTGAGGTACCTGAGAGCAGCGGCACACTCCCTACAGCAGGAGTTCTGCAACCTTGAAAAGCCTCTTGTATCTTTGAAAATTCATCTGGGCAGATTCAGATGAGTTTGTGAAACTGTTCCTTCTACTCTACGGTAACATAACTAAGGTTTTATATGCAACTCTGACAAGCTACAGAGGAATTCATACAAAAATTAATGTGATTACAGGGAAGTTTCCAGGCAAAGGTTATTGCCCTGCTAATATTTTACCATCACATGCAGTTTACTATTTCATAATATTTTCTGAAGCTTTGTTTATTTTCTCTTTGAGGTAAAGAGAAAAGTGGGTAGGAGCATGAAGTTATTTAAGGAGATGAATTATTATTTCACATATAATATAGGAACCATATAAGGAACCATGACCATAAAAGCAGGACAAAAGCCTGCATATTCTATAGTTGGTGGCATTTTTAAAAAAGTTTAACTTTTAAAAATAAAGCTTTTAAAATTGAACAGTGCGAGGCTTGAAGATACATCTGGTATAATTAAAAGCAAGAAAGCCCGGAGAAAAGCAAAGTAAATGGTATACACTCCTTTTTCCCACTCCCTACTTCTAAAATTTTCAAAGTGAAATTGTTTAGAAGAAAAATATTAATTTCAAAGAATTTGAATTCTTTGAAGAACTTTCAAAAGAAAATCTTTTGTTCTCTTTGCATAGAATAAGGGGTTAAAATACCTTTTTTCTGCTGTGCAACTGATGCGATATACTGTGGGAGACACGATAATGGGTAATCGACTGTCACCCTTTAACTAGCGAGAACACACTATTCAAAACATTGACATAGAATTGTATAAGATATAGTACAGATAAAAGAATTAATGATGTAAAATTTCCAAAAGTTTTCTGTTGCTTGCTTACTCTTGCAATTAAGAAATATGTAGTGCAATAAAAAGTAATGTGTTCTCACTGGGCATGTAGTATTAGCCCAAAGGCATCGCTGGTAACGCACAGAAAGTGCTGCTGGACTTTTACAGTACAGGGCAGCACTCTGCTGGGGCTCTCCAAAACTTTGTATGATTATTCCATGCACTAAGAAACCAGCAGAAAGTTGCCTGGGTTCTGTATAAGCCCAATTTTATGACACATCAGAAGACTGAAATTTCAGTAAGAAGATCCATCTTTCAAATTATTGGGAGAGCATCTTCCTGACTTGCTCACCCATATTAAGAAAGCCCTAACTGCAGAGTTTCACTCACATCCAGTTGCAAACGTGTCCATAATAAGAAGCATATGCTCTGAAGCAACGTTGCACACTTTTAAAAGAGCACTCTGCATTCATTTATCAAAGCACAGCCATTCATACATGATAACAACTTGTGTCAACAGTGTCGCTGAAATTTATTATACTAACAGGCTACAAATTGCTGTAAATTATTAGTAAACTAAGCAGAACATATGTGCTGGCTATTAGGACTACTGCCTACGGTGTGCCCAGAGAAACTGGTGTAGGAGGAAAACTCAGGACCAAAATCAATTCAAAGCAAGGGAATAACTCTACACTGGAGCAGGGGACTGAAGTCTCCTCTGGTGAGTGCACCTCCTTCACGCTGCCAGCATGCCGGCAGGCACATCCCAGCCACCACAGCTGGAGAATTTCTCATATCAAGCGGTCCTGCTATAGGGATTGCACTTACTGCAGCTTCAGAAGAGGTGATTATATGAGAGGTCAGTTCACAGCTGAGACCTGTCAGAAGACTTTAGTTAATAAAGAAAAGGTCATATTGCCTGTTTATCTGTATTAGGAGAGATCCAGCAAATAATTTAATGACTTTCTCCTAACTGTGCATAAAAAAACAGAGCTTTTGAGTGTGATTTAATAGCTATCATTAAAAAATACGAACACTTGCTAAATTGTTATTACAGTATATTGGTCTGATTTAGAAACAAAACAAAACAAAAACAAGATCAGGGAAAAAAGAAAAGAATAAAACCCACCTTTTCACCTTTCTAACACTTTCAGTGAATGTTAAAAAGAAATAAATGATTACCTTTACTTGCATTTATGACATATAATTTTACCCAGTAAAATAGGCACAAATAGTTCCAAGAGCAATTTTCTCAACTCCTGTATTACTATTCCAGCTATTTGGAGTGGAGGCTGAATCCCTGATGCTTATATTGACTTCAGCTGGGAATACTTAGATGTTGCTTTCTCATACTTCAATGTGATAGACAGCAAGCGCTGCCATCCACCCTTGAGACAGATAGCGAGTCTGCTGTGAATACTGCCAAAGAACAAACCTACCAATGCTCTCCTACACAGGAATTCAGGAAGACAGAATTAATAATGCACATTTAAAAGCAGTGCACAAAATCCCGCATGCAGAGCATTAAATTATTTTGTGAAGTGCCACAGAAATACAAAATGTAACAAAGTAGATTTCAGCTCAGCTGTGTACAGACACTGGTGTTTCAAGAAATTCAGGGACTGTAAATATTATTCTGACTGTACAAAACGAGCGTCATTAAAAAGCACGAGATGACTTGAATTCAAACAGGCAGATCTGGCAGCCCTTCTCTAATGGGACCTGTGAGACTTAGGTTGAAGAATAATTTTTCAGTTATCTAAGTCAGCAATACAGACTTCCATTGATCACACCTGAAGAAAATATTATAATTGTAACCTTCTTTTTACAACATATATAAGGGTTTACATGCCTTTCATCATTTATTTTTAAACATATTTGTTCCATATACTTTGTTGCACTAAGCTGTGAAAATCTTTTGTGCCTTTCTGTTTGTGAAATCTTTAACAACCCACTTTTAAAAACAAAGTTGCTTAGAAACAACAAAACCATCTACTAAAACCAAAGCAGCTGGTATACTCTACCCAGTTAAACTGAAAGTGTCCTCAGCACACTCCCAGCAGTTCACTGGAATGGGAAGGAGCTCTTTCTAAAGGCCTGCTTTATCAGTAGAGTCCTCTATGATCAACTAGAAAACATACAACCCAATTTTTCCACTCCTCTGAAGAATTTCAGACCATCCTGAATTATCATTATTTTTCAAGAATAACTCATACAAAGTCTTAACATTCTCCTACTTAACAATTACTACAGTACTTTGGCCATTAAATTTATCACGTTATGCTGTAATGGAAAATTAGTGTAGACGAAGTCTCTGAATTTATGTCTCTCAGAACAAGCTTATATTTCATGTCTATATTTTATGCCTCTTTTCTACTACCAACTATTTTTGTCTTTGCATCTTGAGGTGGAGGCCAATCAGCAGCACAAGCAATGAGAGCCAGAACTCTCCTAAATAAGGCAGCACCACAAGTAGGAGATTCCACCAGCTGCTTGTAAGGAGAAGAGTGTGTGGCTCTTGGGAGCTGTGTGGAGGGTGGCTGGGAGGAGGCTACTGAGGCTGCCATGGGATGGCTCGGTAGGAGCTTTAAGACCAACATCAGCATTCAGGAATGCCTGTTACAGCACGCTGTTATCCTAAATAAAGTGGAGCTGGAGAGGGTTCTTCAAAAATGTTTATTGTCCAGGAAGGTACCATATATGGATGGAGTTTTCAACTATTGCTTAGTCTCAGAAGCGATTGTTTTGCTATCATAAACACTGACAGAAATATGCTTTAAAACAAAACAAAACAAAATACCCCACAATCCAAAGGCAGATTTAGAACATGTGCATTAGAAAAGGCACAAATGTTATCAATGAAATAGAATTAATTTTATTACGGACAGCTTAAAGCCCCAAAACTTTTTTAGGGATTTTTACCTAAGGAATATTAATTCTGGAGGCTCTTTAAAATGCCTCATGCTGGTACATACTGAATATCACACAGAGTATTTTCCCTGCATGAAAACCGTGTAGGAAAAAGGGTGGAGTTATTAGTGTACCAGCATTGGTTGCTGTAGCCAGGTAGGCTGTTCATTAATTCGTGCTAATGATAAAGTCTAATGATTTAGTAGAAAGCAGGAAGTATTGCTTCAGTGCAATTAGGAAACCTTAGGATATCAGGCTCCATGACTTCTAACAGATTATCTGCAAGTGCCTCTTGGCCACTTTGTGGCAATTTATATCTCCAGAGAATTAAATCGGTTCCTAAAATCTGCCAGCTTATTGCTTAGCTGCAATGCTCTTCGGAAACACTCATTTTTCTCGTCTTTATTGTTTTCAAAGCAGATTATTTTTATTCCCCATTTTTTCCTATTTCATTAACCCAGGGTTCTGTTTTTAAGTCCTTAGCATCCCAACAGCAGCAAGACAGAGAAGGTCCTTGCCTCCAACATTGCTCTTCACTGGTTCCATTAGCATGAGTTTATACGTGTTTCCTTTGTTATCTCTTTTGGATGATACTCAGCACATGTTATCAGAGTTATGACATAAACATCTCTGGAAGGGTTTGCAGAGCATAAATACTGACAAGACAGTTTTTTCCTCTCTTCTACTCTTGAAAGATCAGACAATCACAGAATAGTTTAGGTTGGAAGGGACCTCCAGAGGCAATCTGGTGATATTTTCCATGCAAAAGATGCCCCCCCCCAACCCCAAATCTTACTTTTAGTGACAACACCCTCCAGGCGGATGATGTTGGGGTGGTCAAACTGTCCCATGATGCTTGCTTCTCCCAGGAAATCCCTTCTCTGTTTTTCTGTGTAGCCAGCTTTCAAGGTTTTGATAGCCACTGAAATTTCCTTCTTAGAAGGCAGCTTCAGGCGCCCACTACACACTTCTCCAAATTCCCCTAAACAAAAGTGGAAAAAAGACAAAAGATTAAATGCTGTTATTTCATAGGCATTTAAGAAAGAAGACTCAACGTTCAGCAAAAGTCCCTGAATTGTGATGCCTACTGGTAAGGCCCCAAACATGAGCTCAAAGGAGGCCTTCAGACCACTACTTAACATTTCCAAGCTTCTGTTCTCTGGCTGTTACACTAGACAATGTCACTTACTTACACTGTGTATTCAGATGACTGCAGAGGAATGTACAAACATCACCAGGAAATTCCAATTTTCTTTCCCAGTTGATGCACTTTGAGACAACCGTAGCAGGGCAACTGATTAATACGAAGTATCAGAAGAGTCATTTATTCTTGTGAACAATATACTAATTTCTGCTAGAGACAGTTCAGATCCCAATTATTTTATTTATTTCAATTAAAGTAGCAAGATAATTTATAAGGCAGGAATTTTTCTATGCAAGTGACTTATGAAAGCAGGCCATACAGTTTACCTTTGTTCTAACATTATTCAGATGGATCTAATGGTGTAAATACACTCTGTCGCTACGGGTCTAGAGGACACGATAGTCCACTATGAATATTGTTCCCACTGTGAATTGCATGAGGTCCCAAAATAGAAAATGACAAAGATTGATGTATGTTTACTTTTCTACAATGTAGTTTATCCTTTGCTGTGTAACATCCAAGAAGAGCTAGAACTTATCTTAGTGTTCAAATGAAGATGCATGAAACACGTTAACAGATTGCAGGAAGAAAACATCTTACTTGGAAATTTCTATATTTACTTAAGAATACAAGTTTCAAAATCTCAAAAAACATTTGAGCAGCTTTTCATTCCCCGTTATCCAATCCTCCCCATCTTAGATTTCATATGATGTAATAAGCTGCACAGATTGTGCCTAGTTTAAAACATCATTAAGGAAATTTTACTTCCTTGTTTTAATGACAAAATAATTGAAACAATAGAGAACACTATACAAATGGAGAATGGACGAAATATGCAAGGATATGAGGACAGCAAAATTTGCCCTACCTGTTTATTTATATTTAAAGACATGGGAAACAATTTACTGAGCAGAAAAGAAAAAGTTTCTATTTTTCTAGAAACTAGAGGGTTGGAATATTTTAATGTTCATTTTCTGTCAAAAAGTGCGTATTTGTTTGTTTGTTTTCCCCTCAAAATAAATGAGATCTAAATGTAAATAGTCCTTCGTATGCCATATTATATCAAGTGGCCTGGTGCAGAAAAGTTTGACTTGGAAAGCAACAAGCCCAATAAAAAAGTAAATCTAGCCAGCATCAATTTTATGCAAATTGGGAATTTTGTTTTTATTTCTCAGTGAAGCATAATGGAAAAAGTGATTGTACTGCTCATGTATGAACTTTTCCCAGCTTAATGTGTGATAACCCTAAATGCAATAGCGTTGCTACACCTTTAAAGAGCAAAGGCTTTTGGAGCTCATTTGCCCACAATGATTCTCTCTTCACGTGTGCATCATTTACATTAACCAAAATCTGTGAAAAATAACAAAAAAGCATACAAATAAGATATTTCAGATAGGTAAATTGAAATCACATTGCTCTTTATGGATTTAATGCTCAGAAAAGTGTGATGAATTGACATCTCTGTGCTGAAATCCTGCACCATTGATTTCAAAGATGATATCACATGGGATATGTTTTAGATTTTAACTTTAACCTATTTGTTTATGTATTAATGCATTCATCTGTAAATTGAAATTATTCTTTCATCAATCTGCCACCCATATGGCTGGCACTAGAGTCCAAGTCCCATTACTGGCACTGCAATTCAGGAATGATGAAAGGAGCAATAGCAATGACCACAATCTTAAAAGTCAGGTTTGTGTTCTCATGTTCACAGCTCAAGGAACTGAGGCTATTTATTTACAACAAGGACTGAGAAAAAGAAGAGATGATAGAGATTTTGGCATATTGAAAGGATGGTTATAGATCAGATGGGCACTGGCTCCATTTACAATACAAAACAAGCAAAACAGAATATACGTAAATTACAATAAAGGTCAGTTACATCAGGAAAAAAAAAAAAAAATCTACCACTAAGGATACTTGGATAGCAGAAAATTTTTTTTCTTCTGAAGCTATGAACTCTTTTATCTTGGAGATTGTAAAGAATAACCATCTGTCAAGAAAAGTACCTAACAAGATCAGTTTTGGGCAAGGGCATGAACTTGACCCTTTGAGGTCACTTTTCAGCTTCATTTCCTAAGTTTGCTCTGTCAGACAGATGATTTTACCAAAAAAATCTGAACAAATGCGTCAAAGGGCAGCAACCTTTCTCCGTTGGTAACCCAGGCTAGATCTGAGTCAAAAATACTGAAGTGAAAGTCACTATATCTTATTATCAGTTGCTGAGCTGCTTCATCTTCTAGGCATGATATTGTGCTATTAATGTAATAATCCTCAAAATTAAAAACAGGGTTTATCTTCATACAAACAGGAATATACTACCAAAATAGCACTTACATTACATCAATTATTTCTATTGTTATTCATAATTTCAGGCTGTCAAGATAGGCAACAGCTCAGAAAATGAATTCTAAAACCTATTACTAATAACTAGTGAGTGCTGAATTCTATTCAGACTTCTTAATTAAAAATATTCAACCTCCGAAAGCTAAGATGACCAGTATGCTTTACCCAGAGCAAACACTTCTTAGTTCAAACACTAACTCCAGTGTGATACTGCCAGAACATCACAAAGAGGAAGACCAAAGCACGTCTTTAAAACAGGAGGAAGGGGAAAAAATGGTTTGAAATAAATCTTATGATGTTCAGCTTTGTGCTTCCTTTTTTTTTTTATGTTTCAAT
The DNA here is from genome assembly GCA_013396635.1 of Penelope pileata. Classification (NCBI taxonomy): domain Eukaryota; kingdom Metazoa; phylum Chordata; class Aves; order Galliformes; family Cracidae; genus Penelope; species Penelope pileata. The sequence continues at coordinate 1,590,274 of WBMW01001463.1, read as the reverse complement.
GGTCCAAAAAGCTGTAACAAGCTAACTTCTTAAAACTGTTGGTCAATAGAGAGTGTATCTGTGATTTCAGCAAGTAGCCTAGGCAATCAGTCCTTCATTTCAGTCTGGAATAGCACATTTAATATTTATTTGGCTTTTGGGAAGGAAAAGGTTATGGTTGATGTCCATCAACATGGTCCCATTTAGCCATGACTGCACAACTTAGAGCTTGGGTGATTAACTGGATTCCACAAGTGCCTTGGGGCCAGCAGATGCTACATGAGACTAAAAACTGGACTTTTCATGGCAACAAATCTTCCTGGTGCCTGGGAATATGAAATGAGTCTACACTCTAAAAAAAAAACAAACAACTTCATCAACATACAAACATCACTTTAGTTCCTACTTGTAAACTCAGAGTACTGAATTTACTCAGTGCTTACTCAGAGTAAGCTGGAAAAAAGATCATCAGGCTGTTCAACTATTTGGTTGGTTCGTTGGTTTCTTCATATACATGGCCGTATGAATCACAGAATCCTTAGAGTTGGAAGGGACCTTTAAAGTCATCTAGTCCAACTCCTCTGCTATGAACATGGACATCTACAGCTAGATCAGGGTGCTCAGAATCCCATCCAGCCTGACCTCGAATGTATCCAGGGTAGTGGCTTCCACCACCTCTCTGGGCAACCTGTTCCAGTGCTTCACCACCCTAACTCTAAAAAACTTCTTCCTCATACTGAGTCTAAATCTCCTTTCTTTCAGTTTAAAGCCATTCCCCCTTGTTCTATCCCCACAGACCCTGCTAAAGAGTCTGTCCCCCTCTTTCTTGTAGCCCTCCTTTAGATATTGAAAGGCAGCTACCAGGTCTCCCCGGAGCCTTCTCCTCCAGCATGAACAGCCCCAGCTCTCTCAGCCTGTCCTCATAGGGGAGGTGTTCCATCCCTTGGATCATTTTTGTGGCCCTCCTTTGGACGTGCTCCAACAGGTCCATGTCTCTCCTGTGCTGAGGACTCCACATCCGGACGCAGCACTCCAGGTGAGGCCTCACCAGCACAGAGTAGAGGGGCAGGATCACCTCCCTTGCCCTGCTGGCCACACTTCTTTGGATGCAACGCAGGATATGGTTGGCTTTCTGGGCTGCAAGGGCACATTGCCGGCTCATGTCCAGCTTGTCATCTACCAGTATAAGTTACAGAAGAAGTTGCATACGTTTATCTGGCCAACACCCATAGTGATACACAGTCACACTACATTTTTTTTTTTCCCCTGTAAATCATTACAGCAAGAAATGGACTGGGTATATCCATATATAAAGGAACAATATCTCATCAGATATTGTTTAGAATGAAAAAGGCTTTGTGTATGAGTTGGAAGGTGGAAAATCTGGCATTGATTTTAAGAGGTGAGGTTGATGGCTTTTTATGTAAAGCCTTTCTGAAGTGCTCATTTTTAATTATGCTACACCTATAAACATTGTATAAGCTGCCCTGCAGACTGATGTGCCTATTTATATGTGGAAAGCAAACAGATATTATTAGCAGGGCTGCTCATGAAACAAAGATTCCTCTTCAGGAAATCTCAACTTTTTTTAAAACAGGATGCTTACTGTATCACTGAATGGCATTTTGTGTGCATTTAGACCCAAGGAACAAGTAAAAGATGAATCTATGAACCTGGCTGCTGCCTAAACTTTGCTGTGTATTAAATGATGATTACACTGCTGTGCACAGAGCTCTCTCAGAGATGGAGGGGCAGCTAAACTGAGCGTTTCATAAACCTCATGAACCTCAGCAATGTATGGCAACACACTACACGCCCTCAATGAGACACTGCAATCTTTTGCAATAAAGCTCCTAAATGTTAGAAATACTTTGGCCAACAAGATGCTATGCTACAAGTATGTTTAAACTTTGAAATAAAAGCATATATGTCCTCTACGTTCAAAGTAAAATCTTACGTCAATTCCAAATCAAGAAAGCATTTTCCACAGTATACTCCTGTGATCCAATCGGATTTAAACTTTTAAAGTGGTTTGCTGAACTGGATCCATAAAAACAAGTGAGTTGTTTTAAAAGAAGGAAATATTGTAAAGAAAAACCTGAAAACGTGGCTCCTGACCTCAATTTTCTTATGCTTAGCCTCTCACTAAAATCCCTTGTGTTTTTCTTGAGGTTCTTTTGGACAAGAGTATTTCCTTACTTCATTTAAGTATGTTCTCAAAGCTATGTAAGCCGCCCTGTATTTTCTCACAGACTTCTGGCTAAGGCGGTGAAAAACTATTTGGAAAAATACCCCAGAAAACCAAAATTACTTCTCTGACTTGAAAGTCTTGTTACTTATGTCACACTTCAATGTAGTTAAAGGAACCTCTATCTTTTTGTAATTTCATTTACACTTGCATGTGCAAAGGAAAGGGGCGGGAAAAAACCAAGGTCCTTCTCTCATATAAGAGACAGAAAATGTCTTTCTGCTTTTGAAGAGGAAAGAAAGAGGTGCTGCTGCAGAAGCAGCCTAGGAGACACTCACTGCCATTTACATGACTTTCATAATGTGCTGAATGCATGAGCTACCATGTGCAGCACATGAGGGCAGCACAAAGTGATGCTATAAAAGCATTTTGGAAGCTTCTGCCACTGCATAGCCTGGTTTTCATCTGTGCTTCTCTCTCCTCCCTCCCCATCACCTTCCGCCTCTAACTGGCATCTTTAGGGACTGCTAATAGGAAATGCTAACTGTAGTGCCATATGTAGAATTCAAACTGCAGGAGTCTGAGTCATGGCCTCATAACTCATAGACAAGCGAGACCCAATTTCAATGTAGAAGACCTGTAGGTTTCGATATTGAATCTGCTGTCACTTTCACTGGACTGGAGCAAAGGGATTTATTTTTAAACCACCTGGCTCTTTTGGGACAGTTTTTCTCAAGCCAGAAAACCATTCCCCCATTTACAGAGCTCAAATTTGGCCAGTTTTAGTTTACCTCTCATTCTCATGTGCACTCTGAATTAAAAATGTCTAAACAATGAGCTATTAAGAATGATATATCATTGATTCTTAGAAATTTGCTTTCTAGATTCATTACCTCCATACAACACAAGTTTAGGAAACTTATATTTGAGAACGAAGGCTCCTTAAAGTCTCATAAAGAAAAATACTCCTCTTGAACTTAGCTTTTCAATAACTCGCTTCTCTATCACCACGCTAATTCCCTATTATGTGCAGCAAGCAGAGCTTTGATGCTTTTACCAAAGACGATGGAGAACAGTGCACTCTTGTGGGGCAAAATTAAAACCAGCAAGAAGCAAGAATCCTACCTTTCCATAAAAAATCCTAACTTTATACAAGCAGCTGAGTAGTTGCAGTAAGAGAGGATGAGTAGCTCTTCCTTTTGCTGGGCTATTCAGGAGATGCACCAAGCACAGCAGCGTGGTTCCACAATTTTTTCCAAATGAAAATCTTTTGCTGTGCACTAGCAGTCTGTCCCTCTCACAACTCATGATTTTAATTCAAATAGTAAATTTAGAGAGAAGTAAAAAAATCAATAATAAAAGAACTAGTAATTTTCAACAGATTAAAAATCAATAGTCTTTCTCTCATAAACGCTCTAATTTAGCAGGAAAGCTAACACTTCATGATCATCTGTCTCGATGAGACAATCTGCCACTTCACTTCAAGGAGCAAGCATGTATCCTAGCTCCACGTTGCATGGCAACATGGACAACTCAATGTGATGAGACTTTCTGTAATCTCGCTCCTCTGCTACAAAATCTGCTCGACAGTTTGTTTTCAGTAAACTCGACAATCTATGGCGTCTGTATGGCTCAGACAATTGGTTATCAGACAGACAACCCTTTCCTTCTAAATCAATAATTCAAATCCAAAGCAGTGACCAAAATCAATCTAACAGCCAAAGGTCGCTGCAGTCTGATGGATGTGTGGTGACTGGTATGAAATGAGTTTGTGCTTTCACTCAAAGCATAATAGTCACCAGTCCTTTTAAGGAAAACATAGAAAGTATCTTCACCATTGATACCATTTTCTGTGTTGACAGATTTTAAAGAGAAACATAGAAGTGAGGTTGAAGTCCCTCTTCACGCCAAGGAGTACTGTGTCCAAGCGTGGGCTGTGAGGTGTCATTTGAAAAATGATCTTGTTATCTGCTTTCCTCAGGAAAAAAAGAGATATGTGTGCCACTAACTATTCATATGCACTGAAGTCAGCTCTAAATATGATCTAGGAAGTTGCAAACCTGCGAAAATTTCCTTTCCAGTCACAAGTATAAAGTCAAAGATGTAAAACAGTACATACAGTAAAAAGCTATTTTTACTTCAATATATCTGATGATCATTACCTGCTCCAACAACTTTATCAATAGATATATTAGAAGCATCTAGTTCCTTGGCAAATTCATGGACAGCTTGATTGGGATCTTCATATGTATGCGGATCTACGTAAGTTCTCAGGCCCGGGAGTTTTACTGTGTAAAAACAAGTTCAGAGAAAAAACGTTAATAAGGCTTAATTAATCTTTCCAAAGAAAGCAAATGAGACAATGGAAATCAAATCAATAGAAGAAAAGGGTACACTGCTTCTTCAAATCAAACAGCTTTTGACGAGTCTCCAGGAACCTTAAGACAGAGTAAAACCAGAGACACTAATGCAGTTATTGCACTGAAGTTTGAAACACACTGCACTTGCCATATTTGACCAATTTTAAAATTTTGAAATACTTCCTGACCCTCCTTGCTTGCTCTGTTTAGATGCTGCTTCATAATATTCCTTACAAGGTAATGAGACCTGGAACTAAATGGGTGATACTGCAGACAACATGAAAAGTTACTCGGAATATACTAAGGACAACACTTAAATTTAACTTTCTTTATTTCTGATTACTCCAACAATATGCATAAGAAAATTCTACATGATTAAATTCATGACCTCTCCTAGTCTCTCTGTTAATAACACACAAGATGGTAGCCAGTTGTAGGGAAACAGTTGATCACAGCATGAACTGATGATTGAGCACATGGTGGAGGGGTGTGGCTGGCCTGGGGAACACAGGTGCATCACTTGCACCTGTGACCGGAAGGGGTGGACCTGGGGCGGAGTTGCCCCAGGCTTAGATAAAGGCCAGCCAGCCAGAGAAGAAAGGAGCTTGAGAAGCTTGAGGAAGGGGAGCTGGAAGCAGTTTGAGGAAGAGGTTTGAGGACAAGAAAGTGAAGACTAAGACGAAGCTTGAGGAAGAAGCTGGAGCTTGAAGGAGCTGGATGAAGAGGCTCAAGAGAGAAGAAGCTGGAGAATGTAAGAGAATTGAAGAATGGCGTAGTCATGAGAGTTTTTGGGACCCCTTTTTCCATTACACCAGTCATTCTTAGCATTAAGGTTTGAATCTAGTACTGAGTTACCCCAGTATCTATGTTATTGTTTTATCCCCTTGTACAGTTCCCTGGCCAAGGAATCCTCTGCTTGTCTGACTCAAGCACTAGTTCAAATGACTGAATGATTTTAAAGGCAGTTTCAAGCTGTCCACACTCCCTCCTCCAACAGGACTGGGGTAGGAAGCGCGTTATCCTTCCCAACCTTTCTCTTCACAAAGATGCTGAAGGCAAAGCATTCCCCCTACTCAGCCCAAGGCCATGCTTGTGCTCATACTCGGTATCTTGTGTGCCTGTCTCCAAATTCATTTTAGAACATAAAGACATCCTATAACAAAAAGTGATATAACCAGTACCTCCAGCATGATGATTGCTGCTTCTAACATAAAACCTGAGCTTCTGGACACATACTCTAGCTTTTCTTATCTGTCTCAGTTGGTTGGGTAAAGATATTAACTCCTCCTATGAACATTGCCTTAAACCACCCAGGAATACCCTTTCAAGCTTGGCATTACTATACTGCAGCTGATGGTTGACCGCGAGCATAGTTAAACACATTTTGCTGTGGTTAGGCAGATGGGAAAAAATATCTTTGCACCATTAGTTAGAGCTTGCCATTGTTTTTTGAAACAATCCCAAGTGTACGTGAAAAAAAAATCAATTTTATGGAGATTTATTGGCCTCGGAATTGACAAAGAAGTGATGAAACTGAGTTCCCCAGCTAATTGCCTAGAAAACAATGCAAACTAAGAGCCACACTCTTAACAGAAGGGCTGCGTGTGTGCAGCATTAAATGCTGAGTGTTTCCTTCAAGACTCTGATGATTACAGAATTACTTGCAAGTAAAACAAAAAGTAATTGGCTGTATATTGCTGTTGGTTAAAAATCTTGTAAATGCTCCTTTCCGTCCATGCTGAATGTACATTACAGGCTCCCTCATACCCCCAATAAAAATAACAACAATTAAAAGCTTCTGCTCTGAGGGGATTTTGGCTGCAGATTTTTAATGCTGACCCCAGAGGTTCCCAAGATCAGGTGATGGTGACTGCAAGGAGAATAATCCCTTCACACCAATAATTAAGGGCAGCCTGTATAGTAACTGGGTTCTGTCATGAAAAACAGATAATAAACACATACACATGTGTTAAGCTGTACTACTTTACAGCTCATTCTGTGCAAACATAATAATTTACATTTTCATTTTACCAGCATGAATTGCCCTAAGGGTAGCAAAAAAATAAAAAAGGTCTAGCCAAAGAAGGCAAAGGGAGAGGATCTAAGGAGGTGAAACACATTTTTGCTCCTTTGAAGTAATATTATAGGATTTGTAATAAGACTGCAGGGAATAGTTCATGGCTGGAGCCTTTTTTAAAGTAATTCAGAATAAACTGACTGAAATAAACCAGCTGCTGTATTTGAGATGCTGAAAGTTTACGACAGCCAGGGAAGTTCCTTTACCCCTTTCTAGCTCACAGGAGCTATTTTTCTTATTCTTTGAGAAAGACTAGTTTAGTAGAATAATAAAGTTTCAACAGACACACGTACATACATACAAATCCTAACAGACAAATAATTGCAAAATCTATGAATCGTTTTCAAGAATTTCTAACAGAAATATCAGATTCATGATCGTCTCTGTTCTGACTACACAGTGGATCAGCATGGCACTCCTCAGAAAACAGTACATAAATATCTAAAGCCAAATTAAAGGCAATTTAATCTGCAGGAATTTAACTGCACTGACATGCTTAAGAATAGTGATTGCAACTCTCCATTGTGTGGGAGTAAGGAGAGCAAACTCTGACCTGCTATTTGTCTGCAACACTTTTTTTTACAGGCTGCTTTTATTTTATAACCTCATTAAATTTGGATGATGAAGCATTAATTCTATGGGCCACATGTAGCCCTATAGATTTTTTGGAGGCTAGTTGGTTAGCTGTCAATGGGCTGCATGATGCAAACCCACTGCTACAGCCTGTATATGTCCTGACAGTGTAGTGGAAGGAGCCCACATGTTTGTGGATACAGCTCTCTGGAGATAAGGAAGGGCTCCAAACTTAATAATAATACGAACAGTCAGAGAACAGTTTCTTCATTGCCACTGGGATTAGCAAGCAGTTCTAATTTTCAACTACTGCTAGTAAATCCCTCATTAAAATGTTAATTCAATTATATTTGGTAGGGAGGGATATTTGGGGGGAGTTGGCATACTGATACCAACAGCTCTCTTCTTGAGGAACAGTGTCACTGTTGTGTGCAAAAGGATATGCATGGAAGGAAAATGCTTAAGTGTAAACCACATTAGCCTGACAGCATGCTAAACAATAGCAATACACAGTTCAACATGGTTTACGTGGCGTAGCAGTGTATTTATCTGGAGCTGAAGCAGTTTCAAAGACTGCTGCTTCTTATTAAAAGCATGCTCATTAGACACCAAGATTTCTGTGAAACAAGGGAGTTTACAATCTTGGTGTTTGTGAATGGTATTTATGCTCTCTGTAAAGAGAAAAAACCAAAATGCAGTGATAAAAATCCACGAAGCCTCTCCTGCTCCTCACTGGGAATTTTAAACGATCACCTTCTTCTCTCCCTTAAACTTCCCCTCCAAAATTAATTTATTCCTATTTTAAACAGGGTATTGGCAGAGCTTTAATCGTAACCTAGCTCTCAGGATTCAGAACTCCTCTGCTGTGGAAAAGCACTGTCAGATTATTCATCATGTAGATGTAGGCTCAGAAGAGCTGACGTACTGTAGGAAGACCTACCCTACCAGCTACAGCCATAGCAAACTACCTCCTCCTGGTAGCCACAAATCACTCCTGGGCTCAGAAAATCAACTGCTGCCCCAAGCATTCCCTAGATGGGACTTTGCTCCATGCTGCTCCTTTCACAGGACACAGCAAAATGATCCACGAATGATGGCACATTCAGCCTCACCAAAAATGGGTATGAAAACATTGAAAACAGACAGGCTCTGGATTGGTCTTTGGGAGAATTTTTAAGAGTAGCCCAGATCCCTCAGAATGAGCAAAGTGTCACATCCTTAACTGCTTACATTTTCTTTTGTGATTCAAAGACAGTGCAAGTCAGCAGAAAGGCACTCTTTCTAGTTGTGGGTGGGACCCAATGAAAACACAGATTTATGCACTCTAGCAAGTGGAAAATGAGAACTCGAGCAAAACATAGTTGTGAAGAGAGCTGGGTTAAGAAATCTCACTAATTGTGAGATGCTTGTTTAGTAGTTATTCTTAATTTAAGAAACTACTCCAAATCACTTCTCAGCCTATGCTTACAATAATTCCAAATCAAACATATTAGTGGATCGCTGTTGTTAAGCAACCAATTTTCATGGTTCCTTCAGTAGTCATCAAGACTTGTTTCATTGATTTTGTATTTTGCTTTGGGAAAAAAATGTCATTGTTTAGATGTTATACAGTTGATAAGGAGGAAGTTGAAGTTACACTCTGCATTTCAGTAATGCACAGCAGAATCAATATCATATTGCTAACCACATGCCTTGTTTGAACATAGACTGCAATGCTTTGCTCATTACTAACGTGAACATAGATGAACAAAACTGAGACAAAGACTGATTGTTTGGGGAAAATCTGCTTACCCACAAGAGAAGAGAATTCTCTTCCCAATTTCACCTTGGTTTAACTGAGATATAGCTTTTTTCTTTCCTTTTTTTTTTTTTAAACTGAAAAACATCAGTTATCTAGGGGATGAATTCCACAAATCTGTAAGCATTAGAAGGCTTCATAACTTACAATGGCCATTCCCAAAATGTAGTCTTTTCTCATCAGTACCATGTTTAGACTTCTTGTATCCGCAGAATCTACAAGCAACAGAAAAAAAAAAAAAAAAGAATATAGAGAATTGTATATGTTAACTGCAGGTGGAAACAGAATAAAATGTTTTTCCTCCACAATTAAATGCCTGTTTGAAAATTTAATGATATTTACATTCTCTGTACCCTATAGAGGCATGTTATGTTCTCAGGGAATTTGAGGAAATTGGCTAATGAGAAGATTTGTTGATTTTTGACCCCTACAGTTTAATTTTACAATTGCCTAAGAATATGTTTATAGCATTTTTTAACGACTGCTGCATGACTGGGGCTGCAGACGTTAGTGGGCTCATTACCAAGCAGCTCAGTGCTCTGGGGAAGCAGACAAAGGAGAAGGTGCAAACCAGCCACGCTACTGCCTGACGATGCTCAATTTGCCATGCTCATCAAGGCCCCGCAGAGAAATGGAAGAAGGAGTAAATGTGCAAAATAGAGAACAAACTAACCTCCCAATCAGGACGTACACTACAACCGTGAGGAGAATGATGGCAACCGCAGCTGAAATGGCAATCATTACGACCTGGCTATTCTCACTGGAAATGGAGAATGCTGGAAAGTTAACACAAAAATATATAAATAACCTCCCCACACAAATCATTAATTACATCGCAATTGACACTCATATAGGGAACAGACAGACTGAGTCATCATTATATAGCATTTGGTTTCCTGCCAAATATTTAATCTGTTAGGTAATTTTTCATCAGACAAATAAATACAAGGGAAGAAAATGAAAGACTCTTGCCTTCTTTGAAAATTTACAGAAGTTGTCGCTCCTACTGCTGATTGTTACTTTCGCTGATTGTCGTAACAGCTGTTAAACTGATACTGACATATACATATAAGTACAAACATACATACCATGACATATATATATTTTGCCACAGTCAGTAAGAAATTTTTCCTTGGAAAGAAATCCCAGCCAGTCAATAACCATCAACCCTACTCTCACTTCTGTGTGATGGAAAGTGTTTTACTGAATTAGGCTTCACAATTAATCCTTACACTATCACTGTGAAGGTTGTGAAAAGTCTGGGCACACAGAAGCAGATAAAAGGATTACCTAGGTTAATTGGTATGCATAGGAGAAAAACGAGGGCTTTTTTTCTGTCTTATTTTGGACACTTCTCTGCAGTGTCTAAGCCAGGAGCTTAGGTACAGCCATACAATGACAGGACACTTTTGGATCTAAAGTATCATGAACCATCTAAAGGTCACCATCTTAGGCGATCTTTAAGATTCCTTCCAACTCAAACTATCTTCAGCAGACACCTATTGATCTTCACCCAAGTACAGCAGAATTAGGCTCCTCACCACAATGTTTCAAGTCAGTTGTCCAAAGTGAGCTGAAAGACAGCTCCCTCCTGCTCTCAACCAATTGAGCAGTTTCTCTATGTGACTGCCTGGAGCCACACCATTCCCCATGAAAAGAAGTCTCCACCTGTTACATGCCTACAACTGCACTTGTGTTGTCATAATGTGATGATAGGAACCAAGTTACGTGATTTAGTGTTTATCTGTATAATTTTTAAGTTCTTTATTCTGTCTCCTGTCACCTTCTAAATTTTTGGTCATCTACTCTATCTTTTTTTTTTTTTTTTTTAAACCCCTTTTTTTAAAATTACTTTGCAGAGAAAGCTCATCAGCTTCCAACTTGTGAAATCTTTTATCATCGTGACTGATTTTTTCTCCTTTCTGCACTCCCCTGTTCTATCTTGAGTTTCATCCCTTATGCCAAAAATGCATGTAACCATAACAGTAACTTGCAACTATTTTTTTCTTTAAACAACGAGCTCATTTGATTTCCAAAAAGCTGAGGTTAGGGAGGAATAAGTGGGGATGAAATACTTAACATACCTCAGAAATACATAGATGGTACATTCACAGATAGTGCAAGACCACTGGACTTATGTATGCTACTCTTCTTGATAAGAGTTTGTTATTTTAGCAGAACATTTCTCACACCATGGGTTCCCAATCGTTATCATGATTACATAAATAAGCCTTATGAGCCCATATCAGGACTATAATTCAGTCCTGAGCTGCGAACAGCAGATACAAGTCTTCTGTGATTTCCTTGCCTTCTAAAAAGTAAGCAGTCTTTAATTATGCAGTAGCAGTCTACACCAGTGTTTACCTAAATGAAGGTGGACTTCTTCATGTGTTAAGCCACTTTCACCTTCTAGCAAAGAAAAGGTCTGATTTACTATGTAAGACCAAGTGATGAAAATGTAACATTTAGGATGATGAGCTTCATTAAGAATCTTTCTGATGTAACAACAGAACTCGTAAAGAATATTGATAAGGTCATCGGTTAAGCAAGTATTATTATCTAGGCATTAAAGAGAGCAAAAAGGCAAGTAAATAACTTTCTAGAGTCATCCTGAAATCTAGTGACAGAGAGAAGGGAGTCAAACTGCAGACTCCCTGACCAGCTACTTAACTGAGGAACCGCTGTACCCAGCCCACGGGCATTAGTTTCACCTCAAGGCTACACAAGAGACATCAGCTTGGCTCAGCAGCAACGTGGAGAATTACACTTTGACCCCTGGAGTAACGGGCCAATACAATATTAACTCCCTTGGGGCACCGGGTTTAAATTCTATAGGGTTCAGGCTGTGACTATGGAATTGTATCAAACCCTCTCTCGGTGTGAGCTGTGACCTAGCAAGATATTGATTCTGGCATTAGGTAGCAGTAGGGTACAAAATGGAAGAAAATACCACCTGTGACATTCCTGGTATATTTCTTATAGCGTATTTCAACTTTAATGATAAAACATAAAGTTATACGGTGGCGCTACCCAGAAACAGACACAATAGTTACGAGTTGCATTTAGTGTACTAGAAATGGAATGTAAACAGCCACTCAAATCAGTCAGAAACTGCCCAGGAAGTCAATTTAAACCATTTGAACAAATACATACAATCTGGACTGGTTTCAAATTCAAACTTGCGGCTGTTAGTCCCATATCCCGCTGCAGTTCGGGCTCGAATTTGGAAGACGTAGGTGGTATCAGGTTTGAGGCCGCTGATAGTAACATTGGTGCCTTTGGCTCTCAGAATAGTATAGCTTGTCTCTTGTTCCTGCTTTTGGGAAAAGAAATTATCAGATTAAAACCACACTCTAAGAAACAGAAACAAGAGGTGTTTGGTACAAAATGGCTACAAATCACCTGGAGAGCACTGGCATACTGAATATTTATAGCCTGACAAATGCTTGCACAACCATTCATTTTTGATCAACTAAAAACCTGTTGATTAGTAAGAAATCTAAATCATTAGAGCTCCTATAGCCTTGCACTGTAAATCAAATACTAGACATGCTGAGTATACGACATTTCATTAAATGGCTTTGTACCACTTTGTCCATTGCCTGTAATACAACGAGAAAAATGAAGACTACAATTTTATTTAAAAACCATAAAACAGATTTGCCTACTGCACTGAATTGGAAGTTGTAACGGGCCAATTTAGAGCTTTTAGGGCCCTGCAGAGCTATTGCAGGACTCAGTTTTTACTGCCTCCTGTTTTACAAGATAGCGTGTACCCTTGTAACAGAACAGCAGCCTGCTCAAACTCCTTACCCGAGCTCTACGAACAGGCTAATATAACTGGTTTACTATTATGCCATAAAAACTATGAGCCTGATGCGTCAGTCCTCATTTGGGCAAAATCCCACTGAACTTGTTCCTGAATGAGTCTGGGGCTTTAGCAGCCGGGAAGGATGCATAGGCTCACTCCTTATTGCTTTTTGCTAAAGAACAAGGAGTGCGTCCAGTACAGACGATATCATCACAAGCACGCTCTGCTTCAGTAGCCACATATTTCTGACATATTGACTTTTTAGGTAAAATAAAAAGTAGACTACTTTGTAATTTAGTACTTTTGGATACCTTGTACACTGCGCAAAAAGTTAGTTCTGATAGAAGTATGTCTCAGCCTCTGCCTAAGCACAGAGTTTAAAAAGTTAAGCACGCATTTGGGGCCTGAGATATTGCTTACTTTACTAACGCTGTCCTGTACCGAAAAAATCATTTTTGGCTTTCTAAAAATGGCAGCTGGAAGTGCCTGAGAAAAAGTCTTGGACTGTAGCCACATGTGGGGAACTGCGAGAATCTCAGTTGTTTAGTCTTGCAACGACAAACTTCTCTATTTTGGAGGTGGTGGGGATTTCATCTGCTGCCCATTTACTTTGAAATATACTCCAATCGTTGAGTTCTGTCTGGTTGAGACTAGAATATGAATTGGGCTAAGGCATGTTGACTGCAAAGAATCTCACCTAATTCCCACTACATTTTGTGGTATTGTACTAGCTGGCAAGTTACTGGTTTTAACTTTGTTTTAACAAAGTTTTAACTTTGCCAGTGCTGTGCTGAGCAGAGGCTGGAAAACACTTCCCATACTCTGACTGCCAAAGGCAGCTCCCCTTCATGTGAGCAGTTCAAGTGACTGTAGCTGTTTTAGCCTGTTTGTTCCACAGTGCTGTCCAGAGCAAGAGACTTGCACCTCTTCTAAGTTAGTAGGTTGGTATCAGAAATCATTCCCTTCGCTGAAATGATTGTGGAAGCCTAATTGACCTATTCCTAGAAATCTTTGATATGGACAGAAACAGAGACATTTACAGCACCGTTAGAGAAACAGCATGAATCTCCACATGATATTTTACATTTATGTACATTCACATTAGGAAAAAAAAAGAAAAAGAAGGAAAGAAAAAGAAAAAAAAAAAAAAAAGCTAAGCCTCTGTCTAAAAGTTATTATCCAGAATCAAAATCTAAAATAGGATAAACTGGACCTATTCTTTAAAGACTGTCTATAAGAATGCTTACCATGGTCTAGTTTCTTTGCACTACGAGCACAAAAACGCAATCAGCATTGGATTTTCTCATGGTTTTCTGACATTTCTCTGAAAAAGTTTTCTGTTTTAAATTCTAGGAGGAAACTTTTAGGAAGATGTTCTAAGGAGCTAACAGGTTGGCCTAAAATATGTATTTTTGAACTAACAAAGGCCTAGTATTGTAATTTACAAGCTTTCCTTATCTCATCATTCAGTTGAATGTAGGCAACCATTCTAATTTCAAAGACATAATAATCTTGTCTTTAAAACACAAAATCTTTTGTGTATGCTATGACTGGACATTCATTTTGATCTCACTTCAGGCTGTTTTTATGAAATGCAAACATTTCCTTCTTGCTCAGATACATACGTGCAAGAGAGAATATAGTCATGGCCCTGTCTGTTAATAATCCACAATGGAACTTGCAAAATAAATGTTTAAAACAATGGTATGGAGGATGTCATGATATCTTAGTTTATGGCAAGCTTTTTACACACATATTTTGAAAGTCATTTTTTATGTTAATAGTAATCAAATCACTGAAACACCACATAAAAGCCCAAGTTTATCTTTGCTGGGGATGAAGTAAAACTTCAGAGATACAGCGCTATAGCTGCCACAAGCAGAAGGAATATACAAAGGGGAGAGTTACTCCTTGCCAAGAAGAACTTTAATCAAACACTGTTTGACGATAAATTTGAACTTGAATGCAGAAAAAATATTCTTCTTGATCATTTCTACACAGTTTACTAGACACAATCTTTACTGGGAAGCAAATCCCTCTACTGTTAATGTCTCATATGCAAATGAAGTTTTATAATTATAAACCATGTTTTACAAAAGACATTTTTGGATCCATTAAACATTTATAGTGGCAGCACTAGTGAGAGTGAATGGTATGTCCTTTCTCAGATAAGCGACAGTGAATGCTTATACTACAAAAGGAAGAACATTTTCTCTGCTGGTGGCATGTAGGCAGGAGAAGCCAAACCCGGATTGCACATCTTCTGGAGGAGCCCTGGCTTCCAGCACTGCCTGCTTGCACTGCTGGCAAAAAAAATGCTTGTTGGTACGACAGCTCTACAAGACTCATGGAGTATACATAGCCTGCCCTTAAAACCATAATAATAGGAGTTCAAAAGCAACAAAGTTCATTTCCATTTATTTTACTTTTTCAGCATCAGAAAGAGCACAAACTGGATATAATTTCTTACTTGCTCGCTTAAACCACTCTATTGAGCACATTATTTCAATGATGGGAAAAGCAAATGTATTTTAGCAATGTAAGACTGCAATTAAAATTCACTCATCATTTGAAGCATCGTTTTGCCCTAATAAAGAGCGCGGGATTTAGTGATCGTAATTGTTACCCGCATATTTAAATGAGGCAATTAATTTACACGTGGTATTTTGTCCCTGCATGACAAAATATTCCTTCCTTCCAAAGAACTCAATTCAGTGAGCAACGACAACAAGAAAAAAAGAAAAAAAAAAAGTATCTGCTTGTGTAAGAAAAAAGTCCTGAATGTTGCTCTATTAGCACTTTGTCAGCTGACATGCCTAAATTCTAGCACAGTATTATATATGGGCAGACTAAACCAGGGCGTCATTCTGTACTGCTAACATACCATAAAATATTATGCCTTGCTGTAAAGTAAATGCCTAGATGTTTCATACGGTATTCACTTTTATATCTGAAAGAGAAATTTATTTCTTTTAAATGCTTGAAATAAATAGTACCTGGTCAAATAGCCTCATAATCAAGCTCTAAAGATTTTTACAGAAAATAAAATTCTATTTCAAACAGGGAGTCTGAGAACCTGTCACTCTCAGTTCATAATGCTATGCACAAAACCCCCATAAGTTCATTTCAAAATAGTCTCTCGGAATTGCAGATCCTAATTTCTCTAGAAAGATCATACAGAGCTCTATTGTTTCTTGGTTGCACAAGTGAACTCACTGATGAGAAAAACTGAAAAGGTTAATTATGCTTGGTGGAAACTAATCTTTCCACATACTTTATGCCAATAATGCATTAGAAAAACTGCACAATGTCATCGTTTAGATAAAAGAAGTTCTGTTTCTAATCCAAATCTATTGTAACATCCTGAATAACAGTAACATTTAGACGCCCCAAAATATCAGCTACTCTTCAAGGTACATGACAGAATTGGACTGACCTGTAATAATCTATTAATACTGTATATATTAATTTATGAGAGGTATTGTGAGTAAAAGCATGCAGGAGGGGAAAGAATGGCTCAACATAAATCATCTACCAGCAATCATGTATGAGTTGTCAGGAGGAATACCCAGATTGCTGACTCCAAAGGGTTTGTTTCCTGGTAGCTGCCACTTGACAGCAGCGGTTTTTGATGAGAACGACCAAGACAATTTCAAAATGACTGGGCCAGTTTAAAAAGCAAGCTCTCTTTTCAGAAGAGGAGTGAAGGGGACTGCTTAGTGATCTCAGGCTGAAAAGCAGCATCCCAGCCCCAAAGAGTCTGAAGGAGGGGCAAAGGATCATCACCCAGCACTGCCTGGCCTGGCCCCTAGGTAAGTTTAAAATGTCTAGAGTAGCAGTTTCCAACCTTTTCAAATTTGCAGACTTGAAAAGGGCAATGGATTGAAGCCTCCTGACAATGGACTTGCTTTTCTTCATTACCTTTCATAAACCCCAAGGAACAGGCTTCCAACTCCCCAAGGGACTGCAGACCACACATTAAAAACACTGGTGTCAGAAGGTTGCTTGCTTTAAAATCCCTTTGCTTCGAACAGTCTGGCTCCTATTGTTAAGCAATTGGCTCTTTGGTTTAAGAAAGCTGTCTGGTGCCTATGAACTCTTGCTCACAGACTTCAAAGGGAAGAAACACATGTGCACGATCAGCTCATAAGACTGGATGTCTCATGAAGCTGTCTTATGACAATCAGTTGCTCCACAACATTGTGGGAATAGTAGCCTCATGTCCAGGCTCTGCGTACCCTTATACTGGAGGGTGATAATTTACCTGAACAGAAAAAGCCAATTTCAGTGCAGAACGATGATTGAAACACTGGGAAAAATAAACAATAAATTGAACTAAATGTTTGCAAGGGGAAAAATTCTCTCCCTTCAGAGCAGCTAAAATCACATCTAATGTCAAGGTGAGCAACACACCTGAGCAGCACATCCCATGCCCTGCAGGACTAGAGAGCAGCCCAGGAAAGGACTTGTGCCTGCAAAGGCTGGAGGTGGAGCTGAGATGTGGCTGCCAGGGGCAGGTCCTAAATTAAAGGCCCTGCAAGTTAATCATGCAGGCAAATAACCTGTGTGCAACAGGCTGAAGTTCTGGGATTTCTCAGGCACAGGCTCTCTGACATACATAGCTCTTCCAAGCCTTACTAAAAGGCAACATCTGTTTTTTTCTACAAAAAAAGTTTGAAATTTGGAGGGTTTAAATAATTCCTGCATGCTTTTACTGCTGAGGATGTACAATTAAAGACAATCTGATGTATGAGCTAATTCTCTTTAACTTCTCCTCAAGTCCAGCATATGGACTTGATCTTCCTCCCATTGAAATCAACAGAAAAAAAAACACAGTTAACATCTATAGGCTACTGCACTCTAAGGTGAGACTGAACCAAGATGCTTAGGAAGCTTTCTGCTTATCCTTTTATCGCTAATACTACATATTTAGAGTTTTACTGAGGTTTGTGAACACTCAAGTATGCACCAAAATAAAACTACACCACTAAAAAATTATAAAAACACCCCCAAATCGAGGGTATATTAATTTGGGAGAAATCTTTTTCAAAACATAGCCTTCCAATTCCCATTCTTTGGCTGAAGATCAGGCATGGACTATCAACACTAGATCATCCAACTGGGAAGATCCATGAGGAAACATTCTAAAGACTAACTGAATAGCTGTGGAGTCTTCTCAACACCAGTTCCTAAGTGGATACTAGCTCCGGTATCTATGAAAAATAAGCTTGATTTCTAGATATGGACAGCATTAGTAAATATTAGATTAAATCATTATTTCTACTGTTTTCATGGTTTTGTCAACTTTAGTAGCAATATAATCTATCAGAAGTTCTCTCTGATCAATCTAAAAATGGCCAATACCAGTCTTCACAATCTTCACAAAAATTCTTGGTCTTTTCAGTAAGGTTTACAAAAAACCCATTTGATTACGCAGATTTACTTTTAACTAAATACAAACGTATATAGCACAAGTTCAAGAGAATGCCAACATAAAACAGAACATATTTAATGGCAGATTTTCTTTGCAGTTATCTATATAGAATGTGCAAACAATTCAGTTATTCATGAAAAGTGGGAACTTTCGCGCAGTGCAAAGCAGTCACTAACAGGCTAGTCCGTCTCTTCCAAATCACCTTTGTGCCAGAGCGAAGCACCAATGCATGGATGCTGACAAATTACTTGATGAATATTGACAGCATAATAGAACTGTGTCCAGTTCTAGACTCCCCAGTTCAAGAAAGACAGGGAACTACTGGAGAGTCCAGTGGAGAGCCACAAAGATGATGAGGGGACTGAAGCATCTCCCTTATGAGGAAAGGCTGAGAAGCCTGGGGCTGTTCAGCCTGGAGAAAAAAAAAGAACTGAGAGGGGATCTTACAATGCTTATAAATATCTACAAGGTAGGTGCCAAGTGGATGGGGCCAGGGCTCTTTTAGATTGTGTCCAGCAACAGAAAATGGGGCAATGGGCACAAATGGGAACACAAGAAGTTCCATCTTCATGGCCTTCCAGTATTTAAAAGGAGATTATAAACAGGAGGGAAACCAACTTTTCACAAGGGTAGACAGTGATAGGACAAGGGGGATGGTTTTAAGCTGAAGGAGGGAAGGTTTAGATTAGACATCAGAGGAAAGTTCTTTACTGAGAGAGCGGTGAGGTGCTGGAACAGGCTGCCCAGAGAGATTGTGGATGCCTCGACCCTGGACGTGTTCAAGGCCAGGTTGGATGGGGTCCTGGGTAACCTGATCTAGTACCAGATCTGGAGGTTGGTGGCCCTGCCTGTGGCAAGGGGGTTGGAACCTGATGATCCTTGGGGTCCCTTCCAACCCGAGCCATTCTATGATTTTATGACAGAGCACTGGAACAGGATGCTCAGAGAAGTTGTGGAGTCTCCTTCTCTGGAGATATTCAAAACCTGCCTGGATGCTTTCCTATGCAACCTACTGTAGGGAACCTGCTTTAGCAGGGGAGTTGAACTAGATAGATCATATCCAGAGGTCCTTTCCAACCCCTATGACTCTATGATTCTGTGTAATGGAGTAAATAAACTAATTAAGAAAAAAGCAACCAAACAAAACAAAACAAAAAAAACCAGAAAACGCTGTTTCTGCATTACTGTCTATATCCCGATGCATTTGGGGATAAACTTAGTAGACAACGCTACTTAACAGTTTCATTTCATATTTTCCTTATGTTCTCCTTACTAAAAATGGAAGGGTTTCAACGCTGTTGAGGCAGGCAGTAAGTGAGTAGGGGTGTCTCTGAATCCTTAACACAGGGAAAACATAATAACTTAATTACTATATTACCAGCACAAAAACCTGCCCTTCAGTGCTTCTTCCCACCTTTTCATAGTATTTGACCTCGTAGTCCAAGATGATCCCATTTGGGTGCTCAGGTTCCTGCCAAGACAGAGACACGCTGTTCCTGGACGTCCGGTCTTTCCTTATCACTGTGATGGGGGATGGAGCTGTAAGAGGGATGGATGGGGGGAGCAGAGAGGAGAGAAAAGCAAGCTGAGTTATCTCTGTTCCAATCCTTGGCAAAAAGTACAGTTTTCATTTAAAAGACTCATGAGCATAGGTCTGGACTTGTATCAACATTCAGCAGCTGGATTATCATCCTGGTACACATGCCTTACAGTGCACTGGCCTCAAGGAAAATGAGCTGAGATTTGCTGTTAGACTAGCGGACTGGTGGCAAAGCAGCAGATGGTTTCAATCTGCTACTACAGTGTAAGCAATGAAATACATCTGATGTACTGAAAAAGAGAACAAAACAACAATACTACCTATTTGTTACAACACTGAGGTATTATTATTACCAGACTCTGCAGAACCCTGATATTATTTTCATACTCAACTGTTAAAACAGTCCTGGGACGCACAACGAACTGCTGGTAACAACCATCAGCTTCCTGCAGAATACAGCCTCTTTTATAACATTACTTGGTAAGTTCTCCAGATACAAATTGCTCCCATGTACACTTTTCCCATACCACATTGCTATGAAAATGAAATTTAAAGAAAAGAAAAATCTAAATTGCAGAATAACCTCACTTCTGATCCATATTAATCATGGTTAGGCATGACAATTGATTGCATGCCATAGAATGACCCACCACCCATAACTTTGGAAGTACTATCAGCATCATGGAAAAAGTCATGATTACCTAAGATTGTTTAACATGGGTTCATCTTCAGACCACCCAGCTCTATGGTTTATTCCAAGCCTAGGTTTCCTGGACCCATAGAGAGCTATGTAAGTTTTTCTTGAATTTTTTTTTTCCCACTTGCTTTGGGTTGGCTTCCCACTCCAAATGCCTCTCTTCCATGGTTTTGGCCAAAATTCATCAGATGATAACTTACAGATCACACATTAAAGGTTGTAACCGTCGTTTTTTAAAAAAACTTTTACCAACAAACAGCCTTTTATCTTACCATGTAAAACAAATGTGTTTATAAGTTCACATTATGCTATCCTAATAAAAAGGCTCTAGTTGATCTAAACAATTTAATTTCAGCTGAATCCTATGAAGTTTTTACTGTTCATATAAAACTGGTTGTACTTTACAGGCATTACATATTTGCATGCATTAGCCACTGCCCTTTGTGTTTGGGTTTTCATTCCCACAAGAGATCTTTCAAAAGCCAGGAAAAAGGAGTTATAATTAAAGCAATTTTTGGAAAATCCATGCTGTGTTTGGTTTTGTTAAACTTCCACTGAAATGTACGTTCTAGTCTTGCATCATAATTGAAATGTTGATAGCTTCCTTTAACCAAGTAGAGCATCTAGAGAACTGCATCCATTTACATCCATTCACACAAACACTTGTATGTACACATTTTCACATCTGTTCTGGGCTGAAACTCATTCTCTGGACAGTGCTTTTACATATCGCATGGTTCACAACAGCTCCTTGACAAGACTAAAATGTTGCAAAAACCCCTTTTGTTTCCCCAGCAGGAAGAATTTATCCCAAATTTAAAATACTTAAGTCAGATTTTACTTTTTTTTTAAAGTGCAAGGGGAAAGATTCTCTTGATTTTATTCAGTCCCACCAGGTCCATGCTGGCTGAGGAGCTGCAAAGCACTAGCACAAGTCATACAGGACCAGCTTGTAATGAACATCCTTCAGAAATTCCACTTGGATTGCATCCACGTACAAACCAGTGCTGGAGCCAAAATGCAAGGGGTGGGACAGTTGGATTGCTCTGCCATAGCCAGCTCCACGCTAACTCATAGACCCAAGTCTGCTGCTTTTATGCTCTTATAAGTCATTTTTATGTCTTCTTTTTAAGTCAAGCTATTCATCTATTTTTGTGTTTGAACAGAGTGCCAAAGCCAGTATCCCAGCTGGTAACACTTCCCATTAAGGTAACATTAATACAGATTTTATGAATAATTAATATATGATTAACAGGAATGGCTTTTCCCCTAATAAATTACAGTAATTTGTGCTGTAACACACTCTCAGTGTAGGCAGAAATAATCTTATATGCACCAATACAGATGTGCCTTAAGAAAAGCTGTCTTCTAACCCAATATTAATTATTTTTAGCTAATTTACACACATCTTTGCAGATGCTACCAGTAACTTATCTCACAGCAGCTTACTAGAAAAGTGTCTGCTCTACAGTAATCAATAACATTATAAAACATTTATATACCTCTTCTCATCCCCAGGGTTCCCAAAGCTGCTCAGAAATTGCACATATGCAGTGTCTGAAAGAGACAGCATCCCAGGGCATGGGAGGGCGAAGGGAGACTGATGATTCCAGAGAACAAAAAGTTTCAGGGACCTTGAATCCCACGCACAGAGCACATCTGGTTTCTGCAACACAGTGCTGCACTCCACCAACTGCTGAACGATTGAGCTATGAAAGTTTATATATAAAACCCATATATAAAATATACATATATATATATCCAAATCTGCTTAAAATAACATCTTAACTGTGTGCATTACAGAAGTTACCTAGCTTTAAGTAACCTTCAGCCCATAAAGGAAAGGTTTCTTCACATATTTTTGTGCTCGACTACCTACTTTTAGAGGATACACCACATCATTTGTATTCAGAGAGGAAGATATTGGTTTGTAACTTAGTATTAATTTCCTAATCATCTTATATATTCCCTTTCCATCATCTTATTTAACCATCTTATATACTATCTGAGCATTTTAATTTTGAAGCACGCATGATTTGAAAAATAAAGAATTGGCATCGGGGAATGGGTTTCATAATTTTCCTGCTGTTACCATCACCTTGTGTGTGCACATTGGACTTCACATGCAGTAGCTGACTATCGTCCCTCTGTACATCTCTGTTGCAGGACGCAGAGCCCCAGAGAGGACAGCCCTCACAGGGACCTCTCCCAGCAGCCAGCCTGGCCTTCCCCTCTCCAGGCTCCACTACAAGCTGAGACAGAGGTGACCTGCCTCTTCTATGGCACCTGCTGCCCATGTCCCTGTCTATATCTACTGAATTGTTTCTTTTGCCAATGTCTAGTTCTCACTCCTCCACTAACATGTCAGATCAACTGAGGAATATGTGACAATTATCCTCCAGTTTGAGCAAAATGAGACAGAATGCAAGAATGACCAGCATGGCACTTGGTGCAAGCTTCTGTTGCTGCTCTGAAGAATCTGAACTGTTCAGCTTTTAAATCTCAATGCAAATATTTCTGTTTTTCTGCTTTATCAGTTGGATAGGTAGGTTTGGAAGTGTTAGAAGTCCTTCTGCCCCAATGCAAGAAAGTATCTTGTTCAGACAATTTTTAGTTTATGCATAGATCTCCAGCAATCAATGGATTTAATCGGCAGTGGAAGTGAAGATAACCTCTATTTAAGTATTGTTCTGTGTGGAAATTGTTGTGTGACAACACAAGTGCCTTTGGCTACCCAAAGCTGCAGCTCAGGTCTGGGATGCATTTAGGAGGAATGACTAATGACATTTGGACCATGGAATCAATTTCTTTTTGTACACATCCCTAGAATACTATGGAAAAAAGAAAAAAAAAAAAAGAGCCATATAAACTGTGTTCTAAGTATCTTTTGACATATACTTATTTTGCTAGTTTTTTCTCTTTTCCCCCTTCAGGTGTTTGAATATATCCTACGAAGCAGTGAAAGACTACCTCCCATCAAGTCCAGAAAGCTTTGTTAATCTCAGAACAACCATTCCTGGCCCAAAGCAGAAGCCAGATTTAATTTCCATTTTGAAATACAGCTAATCCTCTCTTCTCACCACAATGGTTCAGTTACTATGTTTTATCGCCTCTTCTGAAGAGAATGAAATTCCAGCAGAGACAAGCTGAAGGAATTTAACATGATTAACCATTGAACAATGAAGATATCACCAACAGCAGGGCTGTCTTTTAAATGAAGAGAGAGTTAAGAGCTTCCTCTTTCCTAAAGATCATTAAATAACTACAGTAGGATGAGACTGAAATGAAAATCAGGCTATAGAAAGGAATAGAATTATTTAATTTGAAGTATGCTCATTTTTCATTGCGGTTTCAGGATCTTCCATTCTTAAGATTGAGAAACAACTAGATTGTGCAAAAACAGAATGCTGGAACAAATCTTCCAAATGGCTGCAACTGCTACTGACCACAACAAGCTTGTTACTACAGGACAGCAAAAAATGATGCATTGTGAAGGTTTTTTAGATAAATAGATGTTTTAAAAAATTACATTAAAGCATCAACATCAATACAAATTTAAACTGAATTAATCATCACTTAGGGAATGTAAGTTTCAAAGCAAAACTTAAGGCGAGTACTCTTTTAGACTGAAAAGTTGAATGGATAGCATTTCAGTGACTGTTGGATAAATTCTGTGGATCATATGGCACTATCTATTTACACTTTTAATGGTGTTTTGATTAATATATTAGTATTCCTCACTGAATAAGGTTAGTTGGTGGGGTTTTTCTGTATGTTTGTTTTATAATTAACTTTAGGCTTGTGTGCCCATGCATGGACAGGTTATGCTGTTTTTTTTTTTTCTCAAGAAAGAGTGTTTATTCTCAGTAGTCATATACAATGTATGTAGAGACATTTATGAATCAGGTGGTTACTGTTGCACTGGTACTACAGTCTAACTGGTTTATGACTAGTTTAAGCAGTTAATATGAACACTCAAAACTCCCTGGAGTTACAAGGGGAAATGTATTTTGAGTGCTCAGTGCTGTTAGGTAGCATTTGTGACAACTGGGAATGTGGATGTTGAAAAGGTAACGAATGCAATGATCCAGGGAGCTTAGGCTCACAAGTGTAAAACCCTCCTCACTCCTGACTATTAAAGGTGCAAGCAAATAACATGAAGGATCTAGCAGAGAGGACAATAAAACTCTGCTCAAATTGATTTCCCAGAGAAACTGACCCCAACAGATCATTTGTTTTCCTCCAGTTTAATAGCAGCTGTATATAAATCTCCTTATTGACTTTCCTTATTCCTTGGTTATTGTTTTCATATGTGACTGGCTTACAGATGTATGTACTGGAAGAAAATTCCCTGTTCTGTGACAGAGAGAACTCAGTACTAACTTTGGGAAGCCATGTGGGTACATTTGCTGAAATATTTAGAGTTGTACTGTTTCTTGCTTAGGTCTCTAGATCAGAAATTAAATTTGAGGGAAAGCCTTGTAAAGTTCTCCCAGATTTCATTCTAAAAACGACCACAGTCTGCTCATTTCCAACTTTCACTTGCAACCAGCTATCAGCATCAGACAGTAAAATATTCCCAGTTATATTGAGGGATGGTGATCATGAACAAAGCTGAGTCAGCAGAACTGACTGTATGAACAAATCACAACTTCTGCACTGTTGAATAAGTGGAAGGCTTGTTCTTTAGAAAACTGGTGATTTTTATTACCTAATCATAATGCTGTCATCTGATATAAGATATAAGTTTTCTTTAATGCCCCCAGGAGGTAATGTGGAACCAGTACAGTAAATAAAGATCACAATCTGAAAGTTAGATCTTCTGCAGCCTCTGACAACAGGATCTACTGGGACCAAAACCCAAACCTAAAAGCCTTAGAGCACCAGTGCCTAAACCACAAAACTATCGTACATGGCCTAGAATAAAGACCAATGTCTGAAGGAATAAACTGGTCCCTTGTCTAGTAGCAGTTTCTCTCAAAACCTGGAGTCACATCCACAAGAGGATACACGGCAGCACTTGCCCCGCCAAAAGCATTAGGAGCCCATGTCCAGCAGGGCCCAACCTGGCCCAGCCCCGCTGCATGTTCACGTTTCACTCACACAACAAGAACCCAATATTTGGGTTTATGTTTTGTCTTTCTATCTTTACATTCATCCAACCATCCCACTGCCAGACAGTGCTCAATCTGTGACAGAGTCCTAAGTAATGACTTGCAAATCAGTACAACGACATCATAACTCCATGACACGATCACGTTAATACTGTGCTTGTATGGACTCCTACGCTTGCCCTTGGATTCCTTACATCTCCAGCATCTACTCAGTGGATTACAGAAGAGTGCTCACAGAAAGCAGGAGCTGCACTCCTTTAAACCTTCTAGGGTTGCACTACCATTTACTTTCTTTGTGGAGCACAGCTGCATGCACTGCCCCCTGCTACGCTGCTGTGCCACACTGAGTAGTGGCGGGGCTGGTCCCACCAGTGCGTACCAGAAAGCCAAGGCTGGAGCCTGGTCCCCAGTGGGACGGGGGAGAAAGAGGAAACAGCCACACTGAACATTTGGAAACCTGAATCCTCTTCTTCCAGACACACCTACTTGCCTCTTGACAGAGCATGCAGACACAGTCCTTTGGCCATTAATCTCCAGGACACATAATTAAACCAGCACAGTACATTTACATGTGTTCTTGCACCTTTCACTTGAGCTGCAGCAGACTCAATATACCTTTATGACTTGTGCTGTAAAATGTCACCTGATTCTGTAACACCACTAAGCGACCATCAGCTGGAACACAGTGCACCTTCCCTGTCATCAGAGACCAGGAATTCCAGAGCCTATCCATCCCAACAGCAAGAGGCCCATGGCAGCATGCCGGCCATTTCACTGGATCCAGGCTGAATCCTCACAGCACACAATCGTAATGAAGCAGGTGAAAAGGTTCATCCTGTCTGTGAGACAGCTACCAAGATTTGGGCATTTACACAAGTCAAAACAAGAAGGGAAAATAAGAGGACAAAACTTTTAGGATAAACAGAGGCAGGTTAATATTGTATGAAACAAAGATGTCTGAGAGCCATGGATGCTTCTCCCAGAAAAGGGAGAAAACGTTTTGGAGACTGACGTGAGTGACTCTTTTAGTGGATGATTTCCTGCATTAGGGCCGAAGTATCTGAATGCACCTGAAATCTGGTGGACTCTAGCCTGTGGTTATAGACTCCAGAGTGGCTGCAGGCATTGCACAGGTGCCTTGAAACAGCTTCAGCAGGAATTGCACTAAAAGGCAGCTGCTTGATTTCACTCTCAAGCCCAGAGAAAGGCAACCTTCTGGGCAGCAGCTGTCACTGGACAAGTGATCGTCAGAGCTCATTTCTCACTCTTACAAATAGATTCTAAATTAAAAGCAAACTTCATTAAGTGGCGCATGTTCGTGTTCCCATCTCTCCCTCTTTTTATTAAGAGAGATAGCAAATGCCTTCTGCAGAGAGAATAGAATGTTAGACTTACTCATATGCTTAACATATGTGTAATAAATCATGGAAACTCCATGTCCATTTGGGAAGTATCAGGCTGCACAAGGCACTCAGTTCAGAAACTGAAAATTATGGTGCCATGGCGTTCACAGCTGTTATTGCACAGAGGAGACAAATGCCTTATATGCTTTCATAAGGATTCAGCCCAACGGTACTCATAATACAAATGTTATTCTTTCTGTACTCTGTT
The DNA here is from genome assembly GCA_013396635.1 of Penelope pileata. Taxonomy (NCBI): domain Eukaryota; kingdom Metazoa; phylum Chordata; class Aves; order Galliformes; family Cracidae; genus Penelope; species Penelope pileata. The sequence continues at coordinate 1,563,092 of WBMW01001463.1, read as the reverse complement.
TGAGATGGTGATGGTGGGAGCTTCTCAATACTTCATATTTTTCACTGAATGTATTTAAGACCATATCAGTTTAAAATAAACATTTTTGCTTTGCCTTTCCCACCCCATTGTTACATCACTTTGTAGGGTTTTAGAGCCTCACGCTTCCTGGTGTTCAGAAAGAACAATTTATTCCCCATGACTGTGATGTCAGCTGTCAGATGGTGAGTAGACTTCCCCTTTACCAGGAAGTTACTACCTCAATGAGAGAGGAACCATTCACACTTAAGATGGATATTTAAGAACTAGCTCTAGAAATACAAGTATCCAAAAATGGAGAAGACAACGATTGCATTCAGATAAGTAATTTCTGATATATTTATCTCCTTTTATATAGCCACCATAAGCTCTTGGTCTATCAGTAAATTCCATTAGAGTCTTCTCAACCTGATCAGAAATCACTGGGAATGGAAACAGTACTTCTCAAACCTCTTGCCCTGTCATTCTTCAGCAGTTTCACAACTGGCTTTGAACGAAAAGATTTTGTAAAGGTTAACCAGAACATTAAAATCTCTGATGGAACAGAGCTGAGAGGTGATCACATCTCCTTTCACCTTCTTTTGGATTTGGTGGCGATTTTACTGTTATCTTTCTTTGCTTTTAAACAGTTTCTTTATATATAGCAGCATCGTTTACTAGAAAGATATGCATTCTGCTACAATTGGGTTTTATATTAAAATGTGTTAAAAAAAATTACATTAATAATTACTTTTAATAGGAGTAGTTCCCAAACCAAAAGAAAAAGGTACCTTTCTTCTTCTCCCCAGAAAATTCTTCTCTCCTGAAAATTGTCTAAATGGTAGAGCTTCAGGAAGCAAGCAAAGTCGACATCTTTGCTTATAGTCAAGAGGGACATAGATAATTTCCCTCAGCGATCACTCAGAATGTTAGCAAAGATAAAGGAGAGTAAGAAGTCTAAGGAATATTATTTGAGTGCTAAGCATCCTGTTTATGTACATTTCTTTACTTTTATTATTTTACCAAACCACAATATTAAATGAGAATCCACAAGTAGTCTCCAGTTAAAGACTAAAAGAAGCAGTAGAGAAAACCATTATCCACCATTTCACCACAACTTCTTAAAAAGGTAAAGCAGGTAGCTAAAAGCATGAGAAGGGGAAAACACAATATGAGCCAAAACATTGCCTTTGAACTGTTCCTAAGGTCACGAGCATTCACATGAGGACTGTGTTCACACAGAACAAACCAATGTATGTCACAGACTTTGAATCCTCAGCACAGTCTTCTCCACATCCAGGGGAAAAAGGATCAAAGACTTCTCAGGCAGAGTGTCTCTAGTTAATATAAGACCATGCATGGAGTGACATTGTTAAAACACTTCCCTTTTATATCCCTAAAGGAGGAGTTTTATTGAGTTAAAATGATCCTTGAATAGCCTCTGGGCTGAGCTGTAAAACACATTTGAAAAGCATAAAATCTTTATTTATGCCAGGAATGTTTGAAACTCTAAAGATAAATGTCATTCAAAAAACAAGCATGTCCTAGGTATTCGGTACCTAATGGGGCGCAGCTGTAATAACAGTCAATGAACCAGAGACTCCCTACATCATGTCATTAGCTCACTTTTAATAAGTCTATCTTCTTGTCCTTTTCATAAGGACCATAGGGAAAGGGAGAAATATATCATGCACCAAACATCTGTGGCTTTCTCAAATTGTCTCTCTTCGAAGATATATCTACTTAAGGGACCTGTCTTGGGATACAGATTGTAAAGTGCACACAATCCTTTCTAAATATGGATTTTATTTAACCAGGGAGCATCACATGTCATTTGCAAGTTGCTGAAGACACTGCAGTCTAGCTTGACAGGCTGAAAACAGAGATAGTGCCACAGTTGCTGCAAGCAATCAGAGATCCATATTCAAATAAAGCTTGGTGCCCAACTTGGTGCTGAATTCATTTCCTCAAAGCAACAGATTTCAAGGAAGAAAAACTCCAGTTCTGAGGAGGTTTGAACAGCTTCCCCTGGGAGCCAAGCCAGCCTTTGCATACAACAGAACTGACAACTTCTGCTGATTTCTTCTCTATTTTAAATGTTCGTCCCGAAAGGTGACTCTGAATCGATGGATTAGAATTTTCTAAATGCAAATGGCAAACGTAGATCAAGACACTACATATGAGCAATCTACCCTTTAAACTCCCTATCCCATTGATTCTAATTTCTGTACCACTGGTCAATTTTATGCTCAAAGCTTTTTTGAATAATTTTTGATCCTTGCCCCATGCAAGAGCTCCTTACTGCCTTACTTGCTACCTTACCCTTTAACTAGCTTATCCCTTCTGTGATTCTGTGTTTCGAAATTGCTACATATGACAACTAATACATCCAAAGAAGAAACGGAAAGATGGATAAAAATAAATTTGATTAAATGTATGTAACAGAATGGACTGTACGTTTACACTTGAAAACCACACCTGCTTCATGTAGTTTTATCACATTGCTATTCATTAATCCAGGATAAATCAGAGACAAAGATGGATTACAGCCTTCTCCCAGAAGCGATACTGCCACACCTATGTGCACAGGAACAATAACTACTGCAGCCATCTGTTTTCCCGAACCTTTCCAAGTATGGTTCAAACAATTAAGCAAGAACAGGCTAAATGAATTGTTCTGCTTTGTAGGTTTTATGAAGCAGATATGAAAAATAAAAGGAGGCCCCTGATAATCAGACTATTGCTCTTCTAGGGAACGCTGAAATAATATATATTATTATTCTTTACTCTATAGCTGTGCACAGGTGTCTCAACTTGGATCCAGGGGGAGTTACTCTCTTTAAGCTTCCTATATGAAGAGAGTTGTGTAAAGGAATGAGTGAACATTTTACAAGTGCAAAGGTGAACTGTGGGGATACCAAAACCCAGGTTTAGGCTTTTTTAGGCACTTAATTGGGGAACATAATCACTTTCTGTAGTTTCTAGGAAGGGTCTGACATCTCTAGATAGAATTTAAACCACAAAAACTGAGGGCAGAGTCTGAGGGGTTTCTCATGCTAGAATGTGTTCCCTTTGCCCTTCTGCTGATGCTAGGATACATGGCAGCAAAGAGTTCACTGGAACGGATTTGTAGTGACACTGGCGTATTGCTGCTGAACTCAGCTGCTACTGCCATGCACAGGTACACTGTGGAGATCTCGGTTTACAAGGCCGTAAGTTTTTGAGAACTAATCAAACATAGAACTACCTCAAAAGCTGTTACACTGTGCTTATAGGGATTAAAAGAAAATAATCTTTTTTTTTCTTTTTTTTTTTTTTTTTTAATCAAGCAGGCATACAGTAAAGATTTGAGGTATTAAAAACCAAATGTTTGGGCATCAGCAAAGGTATGTTTGGAAAATACAAAAACTGTAATTATTGATATTGAACTTTCTTGCTAATAATTGTTTTTCTGGAACCCTGGACTCTCTGAATTCTATTGGAAATAATAGAAGCGGCAAGAGTTCAGGAAAAAGCACATACAGAGGTAGGGTTCAGAGACAAAATATTCAGCTTGACACGGAGTAGCTGCTAGATTCAGTAAACTGCTAGTGCAGAAAAAGGGTCACAGGCTTGGCCTCTAGTTCCCATCTACTTTCTGCAGGGTTTTGATTTTATTGTCTTGCTCTGCTCCTCTAGTGCCTATAGGATAACCTGGACAACCGGATTTGTGATCCTACATGGTGACTCAAAGCCATTTCAGTATGGTATGTGGAAATTAAAGATATAACTATACATATGCTCACTTGGGACAGTAGTTTAGTTTTCTTGAGTTTACACAGTCCTTACAGCTAGGAAGCCCAAAGACATCTTCGCACATAAACTAACTGTCTCCTTAGTAAAACTGTACTAATGTAATGTAAACTTGTTTAAAAACCATATTGTCTAGATCAATTCAATTTCCCCATGGGGGTACTCTTCCTATAGTGCGTCCCAATTAACCGAATAAAGTAGGAAAAAAACTCCTTCTTGGACCAGGTGTGACTATTGAGAGCTTTACAGCAGTTTAACTGACATACTTGCATGGGATTTGAAAACACTTTCACCCATTATTTGGCATCCTAATATTAATGTGAGGAAAGCTAGTTTGCGGAAAGTAGGTCTCAATTTACTCATCGCTGACTCTAAGAGGGAGTACCATAGCTGCTGAACAGGATACAACAATGCTGTACAATACATTGAAGAATAAGATCGGATTCTGCAGGCTGTCTGATGAAAACACTTAGAAAGGAGGTGTAAACTCACAGGCAATTTATCTAAATCAAATCTCTCCCTTTAAAGCAATCTATTCTTATGGAGGTGTTCAGTAAATAATCCAATCCCACTGCAGTTTTTCATGCTCATGTCTGCATAAACATTATGTGCCATGACAAATGGTAACAGTTTTGAGGTTATCATTGCTAAATACCAAAACAAATGACTCAACAACACTCTCCTGACTTTCTTTAAAGCAGGGATATTGAGGTTTATGGCCCCTCTGCACCCACAGGCTTACTCTGTCTCCAACCTGAATGTGGAGTTTACTTCCCTGAAGGCCTTGTTTGATGAATGCAATGATGAATGTTAAGAGAGAACGATAATTAAGGAACAGTCCCTTCCAGCTGCTGTTCTCTCTTTGGACAACCTGTTTCAGTGTTCAGTCACACAGAACAAAGAAGATTTTCCCTACGTTTAAAATGTCTTGCATTTTAGTTTGTGCCCCTGGCCTTGTCATGTCACTGGACCTCAGTGAGAGGAGCTTGGCTCCATCTTCTTTACACCTTCCCATCAAGCCTTTATACAAATATACAATTGCCCTGAGCTTTCTCTCCTTCAAGTTAAACAGTCCCTGTTCTCTCAGCTTCCTCACATGACAAATGTTCCTGCCCCTGAAACAGCTTAGTGGCCCTTCACTGGACTTGCTTTGGCTTATCCATGTCTTTCCTGTATTGGGGGAGGGCCAGGCTGGTCACAACACATGTGGCCTCACCAGGACTGAGTAGGACCACATCCCTCAACCTGCTGACAATGCTTTTCCTACTGCAGTTCTGGATCCTGTTGGTTTTCGTAGCTGCAAGGGCACATTGATGGCCCGTGGTCAAATTGGATCTACTAGGACTCTCAGGTCCTTTTCTAGAAAGCTGCCTTCCAGCTGATTGGTCTCCAGCATGTGCTGGTGCGTGGGTTTATTCCTTCCCAAGCAAAGGAGGCAATCAGCTACAGGAATGGGCATGGTACTATGTGCTCTAGAATCTCAGTGGGATGGTCAAGGCTACTTAAGACCTGCCTGGCAGATCAGCATCTGCCAGCAGTGCAGATATCGCAAGTTCTGAAAGTCTTCCTTGTCTCCTCTAGATTGCAAAGGTCACTGCAGAGAGTATGTCTATTTAAAGTGCAGTTAGGTCAGTTAAGTTCTTGGATAAAATGCCAACATTTTTCTCAGCATTTCCTAGTCATACTTACAGTTTATATGACACAGAATGGTACCATAATAACATTGGCATGGCAGAAAAATTATTTTCTCGTGCAGTATCAACAAAATATGTTCAACATAGGTATATTCCTGACACAGTGGCTATGTTTTGCAACGGATAACCTACTAATTACTCAGTAGCACGACTGTGCTTTCCCTACCAAATCTTATACCTTTTCTTGAGTGAATTCTATACCTTATATAACCAGTTGAGGGAAGGGATTTTCCCGCTTTGCTCTGTGCTGGCATGACCCCATCCTCCGCACTGCAGCTTTGGGTACTACAACATAAGAAGGACATAAAAGTACTACAGAGTATCCAAAGGAGAGCAACAAAGATGGGGAAGGGTCTGGAGGGGAAGACGGATGAGGCGCAGCTGAGGTCCCTTGGTTTGCTCAGCCCAGAGCAGAGGAGGCTGAGGGGAGGCCTCATGGCGGCCTACAGCTTCCTCACGAGGGGAGCGGAGGGGCAGCGCTGAGCTCTGCTCTCTCGTGACAGCGACAAGGCCCGAGGGCCTTGAGCTCCTATGGCATGGAGCTGTGTCAGGGGAGGGTCAGGATGGGAGTTAGGAAAAGGTGAGTGCGCCCTGGAACAATGTTCACAATCCCAAGCTGCTGGAGTTCAAGGAGCATTTGGACAACGCTCTCAGACAAAGGGTTTGAATTTTGTGTCGTCCTGTGTGGAGCTGGGAGTTGGACTCCATGATCATTGTGGGTCCCTTCCAACTCAGAATATTCTATAACCTCTTTAAAACCTCCTTTGGTTCCAGTGGGAGTTTTGTGCTTGTCACAGCTCAAAGTAAATACAGAACTGCCCTGACTGGGACTGAACATCTTTTCCCTTTGAGTTCCTTAAAAAGCTCCACGGAAGTCACCACTTTCTGGTATTATGGATTAAAAAAAAAAAATTAACCACTTAAAAAAGCAGAAATTGTTGTCAGAAAACCCAACAAACCTAGAAAGTTTATGCACAGGCACCTGATCACTCCAGGGGCAAGCCAGGCAGTGTGGCACAGCTGTCAGTCACTCTGCACGGCACATTCACAATTAGCACACCACCTCGAGGGATACCGAATTCCAGACAATCTCCCGTAGCCATCAGTGACCCTTTCTAAATGAAGTTGATTGGTGTTATTAGGAGATAACATCTGTGTGGTGCAACATATTGATGTGAGATGAGAGCCTCAGAATGCTTCAAAATAATTTGGAGGATGCCGTATCAAGCAGCAACTGAAGGCATGTATTACAGCGCAATCAAAAAGGATGATTGGCAAGCTAAATTAAATAGAAATGTGTGTCCTTTCTCTTATTTCCGCACCAAGGACAGAAAAAATTATCAGAATCAGAAATATCTCAGTGTTGTATCTATCTAGCCATATTTTACAAGAGGCCTTTGGTTTTTTTTCCTGGAGATGCTTGCTTACTTACTTTTGCTGAAAGGTAAGGAAAACATAGTGCAGTAAAAGCACAGTAAAACTTATGACAGACAGCTGAAAGAAAAAAGTCCAATCAATTTCCCAAAATGATTCTGAATTTTCATTAATTCAGGGGAATGGATCTTGGCTTTACACCAGTTTCGTGCTGTACAATGTATTATTTTTTTTGAATTTTCAACACAGCAAAATCGGAGTCTGGATGTTCAAAACTTTACAAGTGACAACAAAGCACACTTTTTCTTTACTTCTCCATCATGTTTCAAAACTCTACACTAAAATCTTATTAAGGTTCTTAGAGATTCTAGAGCAGAGTCATTGCGTAGGTATCAGCAATTCTTTCAGCAATATTTAAAGTGTGTGTATCTGTGTGTGTGTATCTACAAGTCTATGCAAATTACAAATACGTGTATGCATGTGTGTATATGATGTGTTTACATTTAAAATTGGAGCTGCTGTGCAAACTGACTGACTTGCTAACATATCAGCTGAATAATTCATTTTAACACACACTGGCAGTTCTCCCAGTTGCCATATTACAAAAAAATTAGTACTGTGCATGTTCTGATCTATTAAACTGGAGATGGATGCATAGGCAGAAATGCCCATGTGTACGGTGAGAAGAAAGGTTTGTTCTCTTTGGAGTACAGAGACCCAGCAAACACCATGCAACTGATGATTTCTTGAACTGAGCTTGTATGAAGATGTGCAACGTTTTACCACCAAGATAACTGTCACAAACATCTCATTTTTATCGTTAGAAAATCCAAACCATTCTGCAGTTCTTGGAAGCTCTTGGAAACTCACACTCTCAGATGACAGTGTTTCATGAGGATGAAAAAAGTTCTGCAAAATAGTTTTCACTAAGTTGGGATAGACCCTGACAACGGATGATAGAAGAACATGGATACTGAGACTCCAGGATGAGTGCTGCAACTTCATCATTTCCATTGCAAGGATACAGGGCTCTCAAATCATTGCTAGCAGAAGAGAGTGAGCTTGGATTCAGGAGACACCAGAAAAGAGATTCAGGTGTTACAGACCCTCTGTACTTTGATCATATCTCCTAAACTCGTAGTCTACTAACACCATTCCTTCTGCGGGCTTGCCAGTGGCTCTTCCCAGGATCTGTCTGGCCGTACTGAATTGCATCACCACATGTGATACCCCATCCACATAACAACTCTCAAAGCAATAAGCCTCTTCTACTTTCTTAAGTCCAGCACAGTTCAGTCATTTAACCAAAGTTTTATCCGACTGACAGGTACCTCCATCCTTGAAGGCATGTACCTGAAGTCAAATGGTACAAATAATCACCCTAGAGTTGTGACCGGCTTTTGGTCTTATGGTCTCTCCCAGATTCAGCTTATCAGTGCTTTAAATCTCTTTTTGAAAGGCCCCCATAGTTAAATACGTAATTACAATTAAGATCTTCAGATGTTCTCACTCCCTTTCCGGTGCTTCTGTACGACATGAACCAAAAGTATACTCCTGGTGTGTCCCTTTTATGATCTAAGCAGGAAAAGAATGCTAGAGAAACTGCATTCTTGTTATTATGCTTAAGAAGATAACTTATATGAATATTTAAGGTCTAGTTTCAGCAACTTACATAATTTTAAGGGGAACATTAACAAAGTAAACCAATCAGCATGACCAAGAGGCAGAACAATTGAACTCATAATAACTCAAATCACCTAAATGTACTTAAAGCAATAATGCATAAAAGAATAAAATAAGCAAACAAACTGCTTAAGCAGTCTGCAGGTTGCATTAAACACAATTGCTGTTACCAGAAAGGCATTGACCCTGACAACCATGTCATAAGAGTAATGCGTTCCAAAACAAAATCAAAATCCATTTTGCATCACGTTGCAAAGGCAGCCAGCTCTGAGCCCTGGGAAAGCACATTGCTAAACGGAAGACTTTTGCAGAGAAATACCTTTCACTGATCCTACAGAGTTCATTTAATGGAGTGTCCCCAGGTGATTTCTAGCTGCTATGATGATAAACAGTCCAAAACGCAATATCTCATATAAAAAACAGAAGAAAAGAGAGCAACTAAACAAAGGCTGCTCAAGTCACTGACACAAATATCCCCAAAATACAAACACAACAGTAGAAAATTACTTGGAATGAACTTAAAATTTGTGTTTCAGAGTTGAAGTCAATACCTAGAGGATAAAGAGATCATGAGAAGACATTCCTATTGGGTAGATTTGCCTCTATCTGCCTACTACATAGTTAGACAGTTCTCCAGAGCATTTGCAAATTTACTGACTGCTGTCAGAAAACCATCTGTTCTCACATTTCTGTGCCTCCCACCAAAGCAGATCTGTGATCTGAGGAGAAGAGACATAGCCTCCATAGCAAAAAAAATATTGCAATAGCATAGCTTTCTAGGAGAATATCTACTTAGAATGATGTTAATTTAGTTTGTGCTTTGAGGAGGACAAAAACGTAGGTATTTTTGACATGTGGTGTGGGATGGGAGGAGGTGGAAGCACTCTTACTGCATACACACATGCTTTCAGTAGAAACCTTCCTGATTATGATCAGGAGTAGGACTACTGAAATTTCAGGGTTTAGTCTTTCTCTTTACTGGGAGGCATTTCTCCAGTCTTGGTACCTAAACAAATGCTAGAGAAGAGCCTAGATTCTTCACAACTTTTAGATAAATGCAACCTTCACAAAAGAGAAGCAAATGGTAGAATAGTTCAGCAGTGACAAAAGCTCTGATCTGACAGTCAGGGCATACTACTGTACTTGTGCAGGGCCTAGATGGCTGTATAAAGTCTCTGTAGAAGCACAGCAATCAGTTCCTTTGCACGCTACCAACCATGAGACCAGGACATAATTCAGTATTCCGCTCCACACCCCCATCATGTTGGCAGCGGCTCAGAATTGATGAGACAACTTGCAAAGGTTTAAAAAAAAAAAAAAAAAAGGCTATGTTTTAAGCCTCTCTAATTTAATGTTAGCTTTTGATGTGTCTAATATCAAAGCATTTTTTCACTTCTATTTAATCAAAATTAATCACTAAGATTACTATAGTAATTTATGTTGCAGATTATTGAAATGAGTGTTTTATTAAAATCTGGTTTTATTAATAAAACACACTCTGGCTACAGAATCATATGAGTCTGCTATTAGAGACTATTAACTGGGGACTGGGAGTTAATCATAACAGCCATGCTGCCAGGTCCTTTGACAGCAACACACGCTGAGTTTGTTTCTGCTTTTACTTTTACTAGCACATTCAAGCCAATTAGTTACCCTAGCATATGAGCATTCTGAGTAATGCCTGTAAAACAGGGAACGGAGACAAAGGTACATACATCTCAGTAGTTCTGAACAAAGAAAGGGTAATCAGAAGGAGACTCACCAGCCTGATTAGTCGTGATGCTGACAGCAGCAAATTGTCTGGAAAGCGTACTCAAGTCAGATACCCCATTGACTGCATCAATCTCAAAAGTGTAATTGGTATGTGCCAAAAGGTCCACTACTGTCACCGTGGTGTTGGTGAGGCCAGTCTGACGGGGTAAGAATCGCACGTTGTCACTACAGGGCTCGCACATCTTGCTGCTTCCTCCACATTTTTTGCAGATGATGTTAAAAGTGACATCTTTTCGACCTCCTGTGTCAAGAGGCCAGCTCCAGTCCAGGATAACAGATGTCTCATTGATGTTAGAGATAACGTTTCTTGGAGCAGATGGTGGTCCTACAAAAGGAGAGGAAAGGCGTGCATTTTTCTGTAGTGTTCTAAGGTGGGAGTAACAAGGGCACAAGCATATAAAAGCAAGAAACATAAATAACAAAGATGTTCTGGTTATTTCCTGCAGAGGCTCCTGAAATATTTCACTAAACTACAGAACAAGACTATCAAGGACCATGTTTTGTTCTAAACAGTACTCTCAGGGCATAGCTCAAGACTGAGGGACACTCTTCTAGACTTGTTGCGTACTATAAGTTGTTGCTACTTAAAATTGCTCTTGGATGTTGATGAAAATACTGGTAGGAGTTCAGAAGTCTTAGCTCTCCTCAAGTCTGACAGAGAACAAGGAAAAAATGAAAAGACAAACACAGCCCAACAATTTTTGATAGCCTGTCTAACATGTATGAAAACATGGATGGCTGACTGCAATGGAACATGGGAAGAAGCAAGCAAGCTGCTCAGATACAGGTGGAAGAGCAAGAACGACAGGCCCGAGCACAATGATGCTACTCACTGGTGCAAGCCATGGATGGAGGGTCTTTCTCAGAGCGAAAGTAATTCTTTTCACACCTGCAGTTCAGAGATGCATCTTCATAGGTGGAGCTGTGAGGTGGGCATTTGGCACACTTCACGTTGCCGGCAGAGGCTTTGTAGAACCCAGGTCGACAAGCTGAAAATGAAAAGAGTGAAGTTTTAAATTCCATGGACATCTTCTCCAATTTAACAGACGATCTTGTAATCGTCCTGGAATGTATCCATATGTAGATCATATTTTGGGGGTGTTTATGGGCTAAAAACCGCAGTTTTCTCATAATGAAGAAGCTGATGGAAACAAAACCTTTTAGTGGAACGAAGCCCTTTATGAATCAACTTCAATTTGTATTTACATTTGCTTGGATAGCAGAACAGTGTATTGCATCACCAAGAAGAAAAATTTTCTACACTGCATTATACGAAGTTCAGTTATTTTTTCTTTGCTTCTGATTAATTTACCAAAACATGGACCCTATCCTGCACAAGAAGCTAACTTTATCCTCTCTCTGTTGCCAAGGTTTGCTTACAAAGGGATGATAATTGTAACCTATTCAGTTCAGCATGACTAAGCAATCTAAAGATCAAGAAAACAACCTGAATAGTGAAAGATCTATTTCATTTCTGAAGGACCATGCATCAGGCTTAATGAGCCGCCTCTGACACTGACTACCAGGAACTTGTAGGACTTGTACTATGAGGATGCTTTCTGTATGAACACAGTCCTCTAGGAATGGTGCTTGAGCCCACAAAATCTGCTTCTGACAATATGTCTGGGTGGTGGTGTTTCATTAACATTTGCACATTCTCTCTGTTTCGCTTCCCACTGCATTTCAGGCTGATTCAAGGCCACATTTGCATCAAATGAAAACGGTCTTTGAAGTAAGTTACAGAAATGAACAATCAAGTAAATATCTTTTTATGAAAAACCCATGCAGTCAAATGACATGGTTGACTTCTTTCCACTAAGATGATCTCACCATCTAAACATAAAAAAATGTAAAATAAAATAAAAAATTAAACCAAAACCAGATAACACGCAGACTCTGCAGCTCAGCTGTGGTTTCTCTCCAAGGCACGCGTCCTTCTCTGAACAGAATTTACCCAGTACAGTCACTCTGGCTGACACCAGTCACCCACAGGTCTGTACCCAGAGCTATACAACAGCAGCACACAGACCACATAACAAAAGGGAACACATCCAAAAGCAGGTTCACCTATTGCTATACTTTTGTTTCACAACAAACACTGCCTAACCCACTAGCATTACTAGCATTCTAGGAAAACCCCAGTATATTCCCATTATCAATATAATGTTAAGAGAGAGAGAGAGAGAGAGAGAGAGAAAGAGAGAGAGAGAAAGAGAGAGAGAGAGAACTATATAATCGAAAACACAACTATTTTATTATTTTTTTTGTGTGTCTGGAGCCCAAAAAGTTAAGCATAGATAAAATGGCCCTGAACCTGACATTGATTTCAATGCTACTTTGAACCCAAAAGAGTAAGTTCACCAATCTTAGCACGAACCTAAACAGGCACACATTTTTCATTTTTGCTTATGGAGATGAGCTGATTCATTGATGTAGTTTAAAATGCAGGATACAAGAGCACGTGGTCCTGACCATTCATGCATGCACTGACCAAACAGAAAAAAAAAGTTTAAATGAGCAGTCTGTGGTGAAAAAATAATCCTGACACCTTTGTAAGGGATGCAGGAGAGGGAAGCTGCAGTACGGGTTCTTCAGTTCCCATGTTACCATCCACAACCAAATCCTATCTGAATTTCTGGTCTAGGCTAACTTGGTCATTAGCTTTGCGCACCGAACACCTGAGTGAAATACACTGAAAAGCAGAAGGAAACCAAAACCTCATGCAGTCGCACATCCAACCTGAAACATCTTGACAAAGAAAAACCTCCTGGCATGGCACCGATCTCAGCCTGAGATGTGAGAAACATTTCACAAGGAAGCGCTAATCTCAGCCACCCTCCATCACTTCCCAGCCCTTGCAAATAGAGGCTGCCTGGCTGCAGCTGCTGCCTCCCATGCCACACTAAAAAAACAGCTGAGAAAGTCATCTCCCACTTCACAACACCTCCCTCAAGCCCTGCTGTAACCAAGTAATCCCTGGGTTGAGCCTCTGGTGCATGGTGCCACCAGGCAACTTGCGATGTGGAATTGCTAAAAATAACCCTGTAGGAAAGCTCACAGAGCCTAACGCCAAGCTGTAGGATTCAGCACAGCCTGCTCTCCTGCAGCCAGGACTGTTTTTGTTTCCCTCTCCTCTGAGGCTGCGAGGCTCTTTGGAGACTTTTGTTTGTTTAACTTGAGGAAAATAAAGGAAAATTCAACCCCACTTAAACACCTTCACTACAAGAAAATACAGCAGAAAACAGTCAGCTTTTTTGGTTTGCTGCTGCAGTTCTAAGACTCAGCTCTCGTCCCTTCCTAACTATGGCCCCATGATAAATAGGCCACAGCTATTTGTCCCTATTCTGTTAACAGAAATGAGAAGAACCTCCGACTGTTTTACTGCTGTGTGGCACAGAATGGGCGTTCCTGGCCCCAAGAAAAGAAGGGATGTCAATCCCATCCTTTCCAGTACCAGTAACCAAGAAAGCACATAAAGAAAGAAGAATCACACAGCTTCTATGTATGCATTTACACGTCTTCACCAGAAGTTCCCATGGAAATTCAGTGTCAGTTATTAAATACAAATGGTTTCATTTAACCATACCTACTTTGCTTGAAGGGACATTTTCACATTCATGGGAAAGCATACACGAGCCAATGAGGTATTTATGAATACATACAGTATAAAGCTTATTTTTTTAATAATTTGTTACACTAGTTTAAAGTAAAGATTGGAAAAAGACTAACAACCTAAAGCTGAACCTTTGTCACATGGTTGGTCTTCCTACCAGATGATTTCAACTGCTTATTAAGCATCATTTATTCACAACACCTGAACATTGATTTATGGGATGCAACTACAGTAAGATTGCTTATTTGGGACATATTTGAAGCACTTACCACCAACATTTAAATATGACAATGAATTAAACATCAATAAACAAGCTCGCATAAGCAGTGAACAGATTTTATGAGGCGAGGAAAAGAAAAGAAGGAGTCAGATTTCTTAACGAAGGAGTGTCTCAGATGAAAACTCAAAGACTCCATTTAAGAAAAGGCAGTGGAGGTGTGGGGAATGAGAAGAGAAGAAGAAGCAGGAGCCAGATCAGGCTTTTTCTTTTCCAGAGGGACAGGGACACCTCTGTTTCCCTACTGCCACCATAGCACTGGGCAGGGGGAAGTGCTGCCAGATCCCTGCTGTCCCAGCATGTCCTAGCAAGGGCATCCCGATCTCGTAGCTTCCCCTCGGGATGCCTCACACTTGCTGTCTTTGTCAGACCAATTTATGATTACTCAGCACTGCCGCCCAAAGGAGAGAAAAAAAGCAATTATACTTGAAATGGAAGCTTGGAACGGCGATGCCAGTAAGAATCCATCTCTATGTATTTATTATTATTATTATTTTCTTAATCATTTTCTATTTCTGACATATAAGAGAAAAATAATTCTTTAAGTCAAGAGTCATTCATTTACTCTTTTGTTACAAAAAATGGATTACATGAACTGACAGAAGAAAGTTTGGCTTTTTAAGGTGAACGCTACAGATTCACTTTCAGTCAGGTTGAAAATAAATGCACTAGCACACAAAGTGTTCACTGAATGTGTAATTTCAGCATGGGAATCGGCTCTGAGAAGCACTTAACATTTTCTTTTTAGAAGCCAAGGAATTTTCCTTTCCCTCAGTTCCATGTTGCTTTCGTATGCAAGAGAAGAATGAGGTTATCTGCTTCTGTGGTTGCTCAACATACTGACTTTATTAAGAGTTGAGTGTTTAAAAATAAAAACAAGCAACTAACATATTGTATTTGCATGTTTTTCATATGAAGCATTTGAAGCCAACAGATCCCTTGGGAAGCGGAAATGTGCACACAGGGCTGGGAGAAGACTCCAGGTGCTGGTACTGCTGTCATGGCCCCAGTCCCGCTTCCCTCCCTGGGCAGGCTGCTGTGAGAATTTGTCCCCAGGGTCCCTCACTGCCCAACACCTGCTGGCAATGGTAACTCCCGTACTTGCTCCAGTCACAAACATTATTTCATAAGTGTATTTGGACTGACTTCCATCTCTTCTGCATGAGTAAAAGCCACACTGGCTTGCTTGAAATTACGTGCTAGTAAGAGTTTCAGGACTGCAGTTGTCCTCATTACACACCACTGAATGCCCTGAGCCATGCAGCTAACCTTGTGGCCCCACTGCCCCAGTCCCAGCCCCACAGCCACGGTGCCTTCCTCCGCTCTTTGTGCCAGGAACAGAGGTGCCAGGCTTTGCGGCCTGGCTCAAGCCCTGCAGCACACTGGGGGTGGATATGGCTGCAGCTACCACGCAATCAAGCGTTCCTCTGCTGCTCAAGAAGACAGCCCAAGGGAAAAATGCCACTAGGGCACAGAACCACAGCACTTAGCAAACAAGGGAAGGCAAAGCCTTGCAACTTTACAGCATTGTCAAGACCCTTTTTAAAGAATGCACAGCTTTCTTCTCCCCATGTGTGTGATGGTCATGGTCTGGAGATGACGGCAGTGCAATGTACGTACCAGCAGCAGAACTGAACCCACACACATGCACACATGCAAAATAAGATGCAACACAGCTGTCAGCTTCTGAAAACGGATGGCATAACCAGCAGCATAGATTAACCTTATAAAACTCCCCAAACCATTTTATTTTCCTTGGATAAGTCATCTCTTTCCCTTCCTGCACTTGTTTATACCTTTACTAAACAACAAAAGGATGAAAGCCATGATTAACTTTAAATGAAGAATATTTCACAACTGCTCATATCACACTTGGGTCACAAATTACATCCAGCTCTATGTGTCATTCATGTGCTATATTAAAAATAACACTGGATAGAGGTACTATAGTTCTGGCTCAGATACACGAAGAGTAGGAAATGAAGGTAAAATTCTGCCCTGAGTCATCCCATCATCAGTTTCTATCGCACATCATTCACTGCACTGAAAATGTCTCATTTTCTCCTCCCTTGTTCACTCCGGCACCCCGCTCAGCAGGAGACACTGCATTATAATGTGGATTTCCTCAAAAATCCCTCAGAGCAGGGAAACAATCTTCAGCCTCTCTTGCTGCCATTAGTGTACGAAAAGTCACTTAAGCTATGGCTTTATATAGGTGCACATCTTTTCTCCTCCTGGCTTCTGGGAATCTTCTTGCATGCCTACATAGCCCAGACAGGCTTCCAAAAACTAGAGCGTATTTGCAATTCTTGTTTCTATAGAACTTAAGACAAGCTTATTGTCACCAGATCTGAGCAAAGAGTATGATACCACTACAGGGGGCAATCCTCAGAGCCAAGTATTGCACCTTACTGTAGGAACAGGAGCAGAGGATGGAATGGCGCTGGTGTACATTGATACCTTCCCATACCTGCTGAGGAGGGTAGGCATAGGCTTCCCCACTGGTGGGGATGCCCACTACAGACTACTGCACTGTTGGAGCATCGTGTTTTCTCTTTGCTGGGCTGTGATGCTGGTACAAATCATCTGCTCAGGGGAGGAAGGAAATAGGTCTGAGAAGGATTTCAGCGAGGGCTCAAATCCCTGGTGGGATGGACTCCACGAGAAGATCCCCAGGAAGAGGCATGGACATTGCCTTCCTCCCACTGCCCGTCACCAACTGTTCTGTTTGTTGGGGAAATAAAACTTACAATTATCCTTTCACCAAGGTGTAACAGACACCGTCTCCACTGTAGTCTTCAACACGCTATACATAATAACTGAAATAATTACAAGACTGCCAGCAGCAGAATTAACCCAGCCATTTTTGTTACACATTATCAGTTAATCAATAAAATCTCATACTGTATTTTTGGTGCACGAAACACTTTTTACTGTGAAAATGCCAACAAAACTAAAAGTTGCATTTTAAATATTAAAAAGATGTTACCACCATCACTTCCATTATTAGCTTGCAGTAGCCCTAGAAAAATGCAGCTACTTATTACTACAACTTACTTATCTTTTGGGGGGAAGTCTAGTGCAGAAGGAAACATGGACTGTGCACACATTTGCATCTACAGATGGGAAAATAGAGGGATCACAGCTGAAGTCGCTGTGATGCGAAGAACTACTGCAGCTGTCCGCAGGTAGAAGAGACCAAGAGTTAAGGAAGCCAACACAGTTCCTTTCCTGTCACCAGCCCTCCAGCAGTAACAGGGGCACCATCTGAGGGCTCAGGAAATGCTCTCTCTCTCCTCCACTACTCCTGCCCCTCCAGCCCCTGTCCCCGCAGGACAGACAGCGTGCTCTGCATGCAGCAAGGACTCACTGCAATGTGATGCTGCAGCGCTTTGAGAAAAATCACCTCAGGAATGAGCACTCATTTTTCACACCTGAAAGCCGCTGCCAGTACAAAAAACACATTCAGTAGTATTTAATCTTACTCATGAAATTTTTGCTTTTTCCTCTTCACTTCATATTTCACAATGATCTGTGACCTTAATGTATTTTAATCAGATGCTTTTTAAATTGGCTTTACTCCCAGGTCAAGTCATTCAGCAGAAACAATTCCTGTTCTTTGTTTAATAACTGTTACTGGCAGACATATTAATTATATGTACATAAGAGATAGCTTTATCCTGAGGGAATAACACTGCACCTTTCAACCACAGTCTGTAAGAGTTTCGCGTTATGCCTTGCAGGCTGCTCTATCTCCTTTTATGAAGCGCATTACGGCCATGATTGTTACCAGCAGCATTGTTAAAAGTGCAAACTCAAAGGCAGTAGGTCTTACAGCAACATGGTAAAGATGTTCTATCTTTTGAGCAAATATCTTCCTACACATCGCATAAGGCATTTCAGCTCATTTGCAGGCATTTGAAGGGGGGGGGATCTTTCATGAACAGGAAATCACTGAGAACCACAGTCTTGATTCAGAATTTAAAGAAAATAAACAAAGTTCTACCTTAATTCCACCCATACTTTGCGAAGCATTTAAGCAAGCATTTATAAAGGGAATTTAATAAGCCCATGTTTATAAGCAGTATCTTTCACTTTCCCTAAACAAGATGTTTTCCTGAAGCGGAGCCTGGACGCGCTGAGATACATTTAACTGTCATTCTGTCAAACAAAGAAATCCCATGTTCTCTTTCCTTAGAAGTTAATTTAATCCACACTGAGATGAAAAATGTCTTCCAAATTAAAGAGGTATTTAAACAAAAAAAAACAACCAAACAAAAAAACCTTAATTGGAGAAATACCAGAAAACATATCCAGCATCAACTTCAACTGGGGGTGTAAAAAAAAAAAAAAAATGTTGCGTGAGCACTTCTACAAAGAAATCTGAGAGTTTTAAATGGCCGTTTGTCAAGGACAGAAACTCAAGATACTTTTTCCTTGAACAAAAATTACACTATGGACTCCTCAAAGGCAAGTGAGGTGTAGGATCCAGGCAGCTTCAGACAATGAATGTTTCCTAACATCAGCGTACGAAATACAGACCCAAGTGCCACAAAGGGCACAAACTCTTGTGAAGATGTTTCCTTTCCAGCTTGGAGGAACCTTTGGGCTGTTGAGAAGGCACTGCCCATGCATTGCTCGTCTCAAAGAAGAAAAATCAAGAGAGTGCCCTGTAATCTCCCCAGGCCAGAATTAATTAATAAGTGAAGAACAGCTTTATCACTTTACTCAGAGGTGTTTGTGTAATTGCTCTGTGCCCAGGCCAGGCCAGGCTAGCAAGCTGGTATATGAAAGCAGATATAAATAAATAATACATGAATTGCCAGACAGATTAGCCCTAAAACTTAACCTTTGCCTAACTTGCACCTAACGGTAGTACCATATGAAAGTGCAAGAGAAATGCAGATAGAGGATAATCATCATTCTTCTTCATTATTTTACGCTCACCTCTAAAACCTAGATATTATTTCAAGGACCTAAAGCAAAAGGTTCAGTGTAACTGCTAGTTCATTTCTAACAAAGATTAATTATGATAATCCGCCATATTACTGTCATATCTGTAGAACAGTCAATGTTTTTTGCTAAATCTTGGTCTCAATGAATTTCTCTGACATTCCTGACCCGTTTCTTTGTGGAAACGCATGCATCTTGAGCCCAAACAGTTAATTCAGAAGTACAACAAGTCTGCATTCTCTTTCCAAAATGGAAGGAAAATTGCATTTATTGAGGCTGAACATTTTTTTGAAGCTTTCCACCTTTGTTAACATGTACAGGAGAAGATCTATGTCCCCATTTTACAGGTGAGCAAATTGATGTAGGATAGGCTCTGAATCCTTTCTTCCAGTGACACCTCCTAATCAAAACTCTGCCTAGCAGGTTGTGATGTTAAGAAGAGCTCCCAGATGACAAAGGTCCACTACTGCAATTAGCATGAATTAATACTTTTGTTAGTAGTCTCAGCAGAGCTGTCAAATTAATTGGAAAAGAAATTTAACAAATATCTTCGCCCTTAGAGATACTCTTTTGGGTCAGGGTTAAGACATTTTGATTGAGCAGTGTGGGGGAAGCTTATACTTCTTACATCCTCACAGAACCTGCTTTGTTGGTGAAAACAGAGGACGTCAGTTTCTGGGGCTGCTAATCTGGTACCTGTCACAAGCAGTAAACTGACATAGAAAAGACAACTGATTGTACAACCCTGGGCAATACGCCAGATGCTGGTAAAAATAAATAAATTAATTCAAAGACTTGATTAACAGACGGTGGCTAGAATATCTATACATTCATTTTTCATGGAATCTCATTTTCTTACACCTCAAAATTAGCTCTTTCAGGTTATCGCTTAATTTGCAGTGGCATCCATAACTAGTGTGCTGTTTCCCCAGTTTTAAGCTATTTCTGAATTCAACCACTGCAGCAATGGCTAGATGCATACAAGCCTTACGGTTCAGGAAGCAAGCATTGGAGATGGCATACAGTTCTTCTCCCTGCCACATACACACACACACACACACAAAAGAGTTGGCATTTTTAAGCACTCAGATTAACAGGAGACCAGAAGACAAAATTGTGTGTCAATGCCTCACACAATGACAGCTACTGAATTTCTTACTGTTAGTTTCACTGCCAACCATCGACACGTTGCCGCTTGAATTCATGGAGAGGTGGTGCTGGGAAAGGGAAGCTCTTAAGCAGAGAAATGGTGCATCAACAGCAGGAGCTGAAAGCTGTATGAAAAATTTCCCGTGGCTTAAGTCGCTGTTACTACTTGCTGACATAAGTTTGGGGTACAATTTAGCATATCAGAACACAGTCGTAATTTGTAACAGCATGTAAGAAATAGTCATTGCCTTGCTGATTATGCTGCTAATGTCACTTGATGGGTACATCTACATAAGCGTTTTACAAGCATTTTAGTTCGGATCTGGAGAGCACTTTTAAAGCAATATCTCAGTTGTTCCTTCTGGCTGTTATTTGCTTCACACTGTCATCTCCAGAGCACATGAACAGGAAAGCTAGAAGATGCTACAAGCATTCTACAGGATGAGACTAGAGTCAGTCTGGAGTAAAATCCAATGAAATGGATATGAAGTCCAATCCAATGAAATAGCTCTGGTATTGGTACAGGTATATATATATCATATCGACTGCATATCTCTACTGATTGCTCCTACTGGGACACACTACTTGCTAATGTAGACCTAACACAATTACCAGCTTTCAAACATTTCAGTGCATCAATCAAATTGTTTCTATAACAAAAAAGATTTTAAAAGCTCTGGTAATGGAAATATATGTGACTTCACTGAAGCCATTGTAAAAAAAGCACATAAGCATATAATCACAAATAAACAGACATTATCAGCTGTATTTTACCATTTGCTAGGACATGGAATGGGCATAAAAGGAGGTTTCAGTAATTACTGAAAGCCTTTAATTAGAAGACCAAATCATTGCGGCTTCATCATCTTCACAACCACATCTTGTCTTCATGTGACTTTTTACTGACTGCATTTTCATCCTTCCAGAGGAAAGCCTGAAAATTAACCAGTTACAGCCTCTGGGGACATCCCTGCACTGACAATCTTTCTCTCACAGCTGAAAGGAAAAGCCTAAGGCTTTTGCAAAACTATCTAACCACTCAAGTGCAATATTTGCACATTGTATGCTTTAGCTTATATCTGGGCTTCCTTGGTGTTTTGCCATTTTAATGGAGAACTCTTAATCACTTCACATGCATTTTCTACGCACATATTATAAAACATCCAGCTCTGCAGAGTAAGCAATTATTTGCTGAACAAAAAAAAAAATTAAATGTAAATGGAAAAAAAAATCCTACAGTTCAGCATTTTTATTCACTCGATACCTGTGTGAATTCAAGGGGATAGAAACTCAGATATTTAGAAAACTAAGCATCTTATCTACTGCTGTAGAGGGGAAGTTTTACAAAGAATAAAGGCAACAAGAACTCAATATTCTTCAACAGCATTCATTTTGCAATGCAGAAAATTCATCATAAGGGAAAGGGAACTAAGTCTTCAGTGTTGCATTCTGTGTATATTTACTCCAGCAAGCGCTACTGCGTGCTAGTATAAAACGCCGTATGTTCAACTAACAGTTTTCAGTTCTACCAAAGCTCACCGCTAACAGCAGGTTGGCACCACTGCATGTTATGAAGAAAAGAAATAAAGAACAGAATTAAAATATTTTAATGATTCTGCATTATTTCATAAAAAAGCTTTTGCCATGTAGACATCATTCAATTTTCTGATTCAGGAAAGAATAAGAAAACATAATAATCATCACTGTATATATTTTTATTTTTTCAACTCCTTCGACATTTGATAATGAAGTAAATTATATGCTGAAATATTGAACTGAAGTTAAACCTTTGTGGGTCAGGGCAGACCATTGCTGTCTAGACTATGTATGATATACCGTCACAGTGATACAAATAAAACATAGGTAATTGTTGCATATTAATAGAGCAGTAGTTCAATCAGTCTTATGAACAATATCCAATAAATTCAAGCACAGATATATCTTGTTCTGGTTGTAAAAGTAGTGAAAGAATGTTAATTTATCATTCAATAAAGTCTTCCAACCCTTCTAATACGTGCAAAAGATAAAAACATTAGAGACAGAGAAAGTAGAGCAAATCTCAAGAGTGAAAAACATTTTCTTCTTTCTCAGCTAAGTCACATATTCAGAATTTGTATTTCTTTTTATTATTTAAAAACAAAACAATACAATACATCAGGAAGAAAGCCCTTGGAACAACCTAAACGTATGACTAAACAGTAAGCACATAAACCCCCCAAAATATCATGTGACACTGAACACAAAAATATGCTTTTTTGCAAACCGAAAAAATCATGTAAAACAAATCTGTTCAGAAAACTGAAATATCACTAATCTCAGATTGCTTTTGGCAAAACTGTAAGAAAAGCACCCCTACATCCTCTATTCTTATTTCTTCCACTGCCCTGTATGCCACAGAGCAACAAATCCACACCCTGCCCCAATTCTCACACATTTCTTTATCAAGTCTGGGGCATGCCTGGGGATTAGAGCCTGGAGAGCAGCCCCACGGAAAGGGATCTGGGGGTTCCAGCTAATGGAAGCTGAATGTCAGTCAGCAGTGCTCTGGCAGCCAAAAGGGTCAACTGCGCCCAGGGGTGCGCCAGGCTCAGCACTGCCAGCCGGGCGAGGGGAGGGGTTGTCCCGCTCTGCTCTGTGCTGCTGCAGTCTCACCTCGAGCACTGGGTGCAGGTTGGGGAGAAACAGTGTAAGAAAGACATAAAACTACTACAGAGTATCTAAAGGAGGGCAACAAAGATGGGGAAAGGTCTGGAGGGCAAGATGGATGAGGCGCAGCTGAGGTCCCCCTTGGTCTGTTCAGCCCAGAGCAGAGGAGGCTGAGGGGAGGCCTCATGGAGGCCTACAGCTTCCTCACGAGGGGAGCGGAGGGGCAGCGCTGAGCTCTGCTCTCTGGTGACAGCGACAGGGCCCGAGGGAACAGCATGGAGCTGTGTCAGGGGAGGGTCAGGATGGGTGTTGGGAGAAGGTTCTTCATCAGAGGGCGGTTGGTGCACAGGCTGCCAAGGGCAGTGGTCACAGCCCACAGCCTGAAGTACTAAAGTACCCTTGGCTCTTAAAATGACTTTTCTTTCCGACAAGCAAGGTAATAAAATCCCAAAGATAAGCAAGATGCTAAGAATCCTTGTTTTCTTCCTAAGCTGTCACAGAAGAGGAAAGCAGATAAAAGTTTCCTTCCTGACTCAGTACATCCTTACACATCCTGCACCTATGACTAACCTTCTGCATTTCTGTGGGCCTATGACAGATGAATCGAAATCTACAGCTGAGGAAAAGGCTTTGCAGGTTGGATTGATTGTACACAACTTTCCTGGCCATAGCAGGAGATCCTAGTCCCATGCTGGGATGCTGTGGGTACTGCTGGAGGACCCAACTCCTGAGGCAAGCAGCTGCTCAGGCACAGCTGTGTCTAGCCTGCTTCAGAATTCTGCTAGGGACAATGCTACTCTATTAGAATTTACTTAATATGTGTCTTTCTGCAAACCTATAGTTCTACAGTTCATGAACTCTCATTACATAAGCATCCTATATAAGTGGCTCTGTTCCTTAGTCAGGTGAATCCAGTTAGTTGAAGTATAAGAACCTCATAATGATAAACAGAAAGCCATCTATAAACATACTTTGCGGTCTATATAAAGCTTAGTGTCCATATAAATCAATAAAGCATTTATACATTTTCTCTTGCTTCTCTCCTGGCTGCCTGTGCTCCATCTCAGGTCAGATGTATAGAATGAGCAATTATAATAGGCAAGTATAGCTGTTTATTTTGACCGTACTGTCAACATGCTTTAGTGAAATGCCATACTGGAGCACAACGAATCTGAAATGGTCTTCCACTAACATGAATGTCACTAATGCTGTGGTCTGCTGTGCTGACATCACGAAGCAAGATTAAGACAGCTCTCCACAGTTGTAAATCCAGCACAGTAGATCCACCCTAAGTAAGCACTTGCAACCACACCTGGTGCCAGGAAAGTGGCACACACAACCCTTGGGTTTGGCTTGTTCCCAGTCTTATGAATTAACTGTGTACGATCCTCCTTTGGACCGCCTTCTGTAATGACAAAGTGCCATTGCCTGAGCCATGCATGGCCAAGGCAAGAAGAGGTAGCTTACTCTAGCACTGTTAAAAGCTTCTCCGTGACTGCTCCATGCCAGCTGGGACAGGGATTGTGAGCTACTGCACTCAGGGACAGATGGTCCTACTATGAACAGGGAACAACCGTAGTTCACATTCTATTCACTCTTTCATAATGAGGAAAGCTTTGCTTCTACATTAGGATGTCCTGTGCAGGAATGTTTTGCTCTTTCCCTGGTACTTCTCTTGGTTACAGCCAACACATATGTACAGAAATGACTAGAAGTAAGCTAGCAGCAACTAGCCTTGTTAATCACAATGAATAGTGTAATTTAGGAGCTGTAATACTTACAACAGATTTAACAGCTGCCAACAGTCCCAGTTTAGCAAAGCCTAATGCAATGCTTGTAAAGTTGTCTTGAATCATATTACTCCCTCCTACAATCCTGCAAAGCAGATGGAAATGTTTCCACCCTGCCTGCTCGGGGACGTCCTCCTCTCGCTTTGCAGCAATGGTTCTCAGCTTCTCTAAAGCGTACACAGAGAATGACAAAACCATGATTAATTCAGTATGCAACTCTCACCCAATTTAACAGGTGGACACTTCTGAAGTTCAAAAGTAAAGGTTAAACTTGATGGAGATGGGTGGGGAAGAAAGAATAGCATTCTCCAGAGCTGTCATGAACAGTGGGCAAGTGGAACAGTTTTTGTATGTCCTACAATTCCTTCCATCTGAAGCAGCAGGGGAAAAAATTCTAAAATTCACTAGAAGAAACACTCAGCTGCCTAGCAGCCAGGGACAGAAAATTCTAGACTTAGTTTTTAGGACAATTTGTACCTATCAGTCTTTGATATATACTACTGACGACTCTGAAATGAAACCTAGTTTCACAGACTCATGACTTCTCAGAGAATCTCCAAAGTGCAGAATATTGCAGAGAAATCATTTTAATTGCAGTGACGGGAACTCAAAACATACTGTGGAAGTTACAGATGTATTATTTAGTCATCTGCTTTCATAATCCTTATTGAAGATAGCTGAACACTTAGAGACTTATTAGGAAGCATAAAGCTAACGATCCACTGGAATAAAATAAGAGCTATGATACAGGAGAAAGATACCTCAGTCATATTCACTTTCTGCTGTACATTTGTAAATTTCATACATGCCATTTAATTCTCTTTTTT